>CM058237.1:18843042-19358524 GCA_030180135.1 Orychophragmus violaceus
AGTATCTTATTTCATTGTGTATTGAACACATCCAATTACAACATAATAAAATAATAAATTATATTGAAATTTTAATCGGAATTCCTATAAAATTTTAAGCATAGCTGAAACAAAATTCTTAACATAAAAATAAACCTAAATAAGTTGACTTTAAGAAAATTGGCGGGAAAAAAAACAATTGGCGGAATCACATAGCAATAGAGAGTGAGATAAAAACAAATCTAGTGAAAAAGGATAATCTGATATATACCTAGATGATTTATGGAAAGAAGGTAACTTGTATTTATGTAAAGATTGGTATAATTCAGTGTTCGAAAAATCGTTAGGCGTTAGTCGGGCGGTCGGGATGGGCCTAGCGCCTAATAAAAAAATCAGAGACTATGTGAGGATTAATCGGAGCCGAATTTTAGAGTTTGTTATCTTGTATTTTGTATATATACTGATATATATACATTACCGTGTATATAAGTCAATTAAATCAGTTGTTGCAGTGGCTGGAGTCCTCGTTATTCTTCTAATAACCAAGGATCAAAGCTTGTAGTAGTCAATTTTCTGCTTTTTTAGTCCAGGCATTAGTATATATATTAATATATACATTAATTAACTGAAACACAATGTTGAAGTGAGCTCGGTGTAGTGGTCGGGCCCTTTCATTGGGCTTTACGGACCAGTTTCGACCAACTATGTTCATAATAATTTTTTTTTTCATTTAATAAATAGCAAATGTACCAAAATATCCTCATCTCCTATCTTTTTCTCTGCGACTACTAAATTAGGGTTCCGCCATTTTTTTCATTTTTTCACGATTTCACTATTTTCTTATGCTTTTCTTGATGTTTTATACCGGATTATAGTAGATCTATCATGTAATTGTGGATTCCTAACTAAAATCGAAGCAAAATGTGAATTTTTTTTAACTCCGATTCTGTTGGGCGATTTGGGCAAATCGCGGCGGCTGGCAACCGTCGAACGCCTCGCCGGCGACTAATCGGCCGCCCAACCCGCGTTTTTGAACACTGGTATAATTGCTATAAAAAAAGGTGTGAATGTAATAATGGAAGCAACAAACAAGTGGCAGATCCAGCCCATTATTTTAAGGGTGTTACAATAAAATTAAAATTAATAAAATGAGTATTAGGTAGAACTTGAACCCAAGATAAGGGTGTCAAACTTACCAATTTAAACCAACTGAACTAAAGTAGAACAATAATTTATTTCTAAAACATCTTTTATAATTTAAGAGGTGTCAGGTATAGGTCTGGGACGGATCCGGATATCCGGCTTTTTTGAAGTATCCAGATCTGGTTCCACCGGATATGCAATATGACTATCCGGATTCGGATCCGCTTGTTGCGGATATCCGGTTTTCGGGTATCCATAGTAATACCGGATATCCGGATCCGATCTGGAATTTAATAAATTTTTTAAAGTTTACATTTTTCAATAGATAAAAAATCAAGTAACATAAAGATAAAATAGTAAAAGAGGTTGTATCTTCAAATCCATGTCCATCTTTTGCATTACGATTGAAAAAAGAAAAGCTATACAATCAATTCAAAGAACAGCAATACAAACAACTCAACTTCTATATTAATTGCATGTGTTTATATGACTGAAAAAAAACAGCTAAAATTACGGTTGGATTTTCGAGCCCATCAAAAATTTCAAGCTTAACAAACAATATACAATCAGTTTAAGGAAAATGACATGATCGCAACTAGTGTTAACTTCCAAAATGATTTCACCCAGTAAGCACTCATTTGTACATATCAATTATCTCAGCATCCAACTGTACATTTGTAACAAACCGCAAGATCTAGGATCTATCTTGGCATAGAAGAACCATTAATATAATAAGGTTTAAGTCCACAACAAAGACACAACATGGAAGAATATGAACAATCAGATATAATTCCACGTTTCCATTATTTATGGTTAATACAAATAAATTTATGATGTTTACTATAACATATATAATAAAAAAACATATTATAATATAATATAAACGGATATCGGATATCCGGTTATGAAATTTTTTATTATCCAAATCCGGTTCCGACGGATCTGTGATTTTACTATCCGGATCCGGATCCTGGATAATAATCCCAGCCCTAGTCAGGCCACACCACATCCTCCAATTTAGGTCCGCCTCTGGGCCAACAAATTTCAGGAACAGCTACTCACTGCATGCTGAAATATGCATTAGTCTGAACCATAAATGCATAATGTTCTTTCAACAAGATAAAATTGCTTTTGCTATAATGTTTTGAGTTGGAGAAGATGATGTATAAACTAAATCAATAGTTTGCGTTTTTAATTCATATGGAAGAGTTCGACACTATAAAAAATTGTTGGATAGTTACAGATTAGTTACAGATTTTGCATAACTATTTTTAAGCTACATATAGTTACGAACTAGTTACAACTGGAAAAATTAAAATCCGTAGCTAATTCGTATTTATATAGCTATGAAATAAACATGTTTCTGTTATAACAAAATAGCAACGGATAGCTACGACACATTCGTATAATAAAATAAGCTACGGTACAAAATGTGGAAAATTTACCACAAAATATTTTCATGGCTATTCACAATTATATCTAACGAATATTTAAATATATATGGTATAGTTATGATTTTTTGTAGTTATTCAAAACCCTAAACGAACCCTAAAACTCTAAAGTATAAACAAAACTCTAAAACTCTAATTAATAACATTTCAATTACTATAACATATCCAAAATTAATATTCAACACTTATAAAAGAAAAATATTTTCCAAATCTGATATTTTCAAATATTAACTTATAACCCTAAACACAACCCTTTAAACCCTATACACAACTCTTTAAACCCTATATACTAAATCATAATCATACTCTAAACCTAACTCTTTTATAAACTATAAAATCAAAATATATAAAATTAATTATATATACATAAAAATAATATTTTAAATCCATAGTATAAACAAAACTAATACATAAAACCCTAAACCCTAAACCCTAAACAAACCCTAAAACTCTAAAATATACACAAACCTTAATTAAAAAAATTCTATTTACTATATCATATCCAAAACTAAGATTCAACATTTATAAAAGAAAAATATTTTCAAAACCTTTTGTTTTCAAACATTAACTTATAAACCTAAACACAACCCTTCAAATCCTATATCCTAAACCATAACCATACTATAAACATTACTCTTAATCATAAACTATAAAATTAAAATATAAATTTTTATATATACAAAATATCTAAACCACTTAAATATATACTTTACATAAAATTAACTAAAACTATTTAAAAACAATAAATTAAAAGTTTAATAATTTGTTTTTGAAATTTAATAATCTTTTAATACTAATAATAAATTTAAAATTATTAAACAACAATTTAATTTATATATTCATAAATAAAATTTAACACTTTAAAATAAAAAATAGTCTAAATAAAATTTAACATCCAATTTAATCATTTTATTTATTATATATACTCATTTTTATTATTTTCTATCATTTATAAAATTTAAAACTTTTAAAATTTTATCTATTACAATTTTAAATTTAAGATTTTTAAAATTTTCATTTTACCCATTTTATTATTTTTAAATTATTTTTTTATTATAATATATTAATTATACCTTAAAATTTTCTATTGGTTAAAAGCTCCGGTCGAAAACACGCTAGGCGCTAGTCGGGCGGTGGAGTTGGGCCTAGCGCCTAATCGAAAAATCGGAGATTACACGGGATTTACGCGGGGCGGAATTTTTAATTTTTTATGTACATATATCTATATAAATTAGATAAAAGTATTAAACAACAAGGCAGTATATAGTCTAGCGGTTTGGTGCTCCCACTTTGGCTTGTAAATCTTGGGTTCAAGCCCTTCCTTTTACGTTTTTTTTTTTTGCTTTTTTAATTAATGAACTGCGCAATTACGGTTTTACCCTCGTCTTCAACCTTCTTCACCTGCAACTTTCAGATCTAAGTTTCGGGTTTGCTTTTTTTTTTTTTCAAGATTCGGGCCGTTTTAACTCGTTTTTCTCGTACTTATTATCTAAAATTGATAAATCTATAGCCTAATATCCTATATCTAACTTGAATCGAAGAAAAAGACCAAATTTTGAGATTTTTTTTTTAAACCCGATTTTTTCACCGCCTACATCAAAAACCCGGCGGTGGACCGCCGCCGAGCGCCTCGCCGGCGATTAGTCGGGCCTCGACGGCGCGTTTTAGAACAGGGGTTAAAAGTATATCACGCGGATCACACTTCTGGACTGTTGATTAAAATATATCAACAGTTCATATTTATCTCATTAAACACGCATACCACTTTCTCATCCGTCAGATCTCAATCTCATTTAATCTCAGCCATTGATGTACCTTTAAACTAATTAATTAGTAATGTTTCACCCACCTCTACCTTTGCGCCATATTCATCTCATCGACATTCTTCGTCTTCAATTGAAAGAACACAAGATCAGAATCCACCTCTTTTATTCTTCGTCTTCATTAACACACATGATCAGAACAAAGAAGAATCGATGGCAAAGAAGAATGAATAAGAATCGATGGCGAAGAAGAACGAAGAAGAATCGTCGCCTCTCCCGTGAAGAAATCGCAGATGAAGATTAGAAAAGTCAGAAACTTCGTGAGGAATGGGTTTGGGCAAAGGAGGAGCCGTCGGAGCCTCGTCATCGGATTTCTCTCTGCATCGCATGATAATCGTGAAGGAATTTCTAGAAGTTCTAATCAGGATTAGCAACCCTAGTATGAATTCCGAGCCTAGGATCTAAGGTTCATGTAATTGAATCTATCAGATCTCGAGATTACCTGATGAATATGCAGCGGAAGTGTTTGCAGATAATCGAGATCACGAAGCGCCTCAAGTGCTGCGCCTCTACTGGTATCCACACGCACACAAACTGGACCGCAGGGATGCTAGTGCCTTACAGAGATCTAATCTCCAGAGAGGTTTATTTCTGTGTGCTGGTGGCTGTGTATTAAGTTAGGGCCGAGTTTAGGTCGACCATATATCTCATATATGTCGGCTTAAACCACAACGGAATTAACCAACGATTAAACTGAATTAATCTGATTAATCCGCGAGTGCATCGATTGATGCACTCTCTGCAACGATCGATGTTGTCCCAGAACATTGATATCGAATGCATATCACATATGCATTCACTGGATCATTACATTAATGATCAACCTCGTCTTTAACGCCCAGTTTGCTTAGGTGTGTGACCCTGTAGGATCATATAACACTAGCAATGAGTTCTCAACTCATTGATCATAAGTGGCTTCTAGCAAAGCGTTATGACTACCTAGTGTTATGGGATTGTCTCATCTCGACTATACGACTTTCACTTAGAGCAAGTACAATAGATTTCAGGACATTCCCAACAATCTCCCACTTGTACTGGAATCATCTTTTCCTTTAATCCCTTTGTAACTATATCTCAATCTAGCATAAGGCAAGAACTGTGTCATCCTTATTAAGCCAGATCACGTTTATCGAATCCCGATTTGTACTGATAAAACAAACGACTGACAATCACCTCGTTTGAGCGCGGCCACGCATTTCCAGTATCAAATCTTCGATAGGCCCAGAGATATTTAACTCCTGTTATATAGGAGGTACAAATCCCATCTTGTTCCATCCATGTCTCTTTTATATCTCATGATCCGCCTAATCAGTGTCTTTATGATCACCAGTTAGGGCTGACGTTTGGCAAAGTCAAGATGAACCAATCCATATAAGAGAGGACATGATGAACTCAGGTCTAAGGACTACTCTCTTTAGTCGTAATGAGAAACTCTTATGACACTCATATAACATCTTGTAGAGTTCTCATTAACGGGTCAAGTCCGATCATGTGTTCTCTAACACATATCTATGTGATTGACTTTAATACACTTATTATATGACTCCATGAAACATAGTCATCAGTCACCTCACATACTAGTCTCACGTGGTTGTTAATGTCCCATTTTTAACAACCTCGACTAGGGACCATTTATAATTTATGTCATTTGTTTCTTATAGGGTTTCATGATCAAGTCACACACTTGATAACCTATAAAATGTCATAAATTACTTTGGGACAATATATTTAATTAACACTATTAAATAATGCTGAAACAATTTCATTAAAATAACATAACCAAATTATGTTTTACGAACATCAAGTCATAACTAAAAACCAAATATAACTCCCACTGAAAACAAGATCATATCTTAAGAAATCTAATGCCTACAGCAGCAGTGTGAAACTCATGCTTAGGCCTTGGGAGGGGCTTGGTCAGCGGATCAGCTACGTTCTCATCAGTTGGGACTCTGCTGATCTTCACATCTCCTCTATTCACAATATCACTGATAAGGTGATATCGCCTTTCTATGTGTTTGGATTTCTGGTGTGATCTAGGTTCCTTTGCTTGCGCAATGGCTCCATTGTTGTCACAATACAAAGCCACTGGCTCAGAAATGCTAGGAATCACACCAAGTTCAGTAATGAACTTCTTGATCCAAACAACCTCCTTTGCCGCTTCAGAAGCAGCGAGGTACTCAGCTTCAGTTGTGGAATCTGCTACAGTGTCCTGCTTGGAACTCTTCCAGCTGACTGCACCGCCATTCAGGCAGAAGATGTAACCAGATTGCGATCGGAAATCATCTTTGTCTGTCTGAAAACTTGCGTCTGTGTAACCACTTACTACCAGCTCATCACTTCCTCCATACACCAAGAATTTATCTTTAGTATTTCTCAAATACTTCAGAATATTCTTGACTGCTGTCCAGTGACTTTCACCTGGATCCGATTGGTATCTACTCGTCATGCTTAAAGCACAAGCAACATCTGGACGAGTACAGAGCATGGCATACATGATGGATCCCAACGCCGAGGCATAGGGAATCCGACTCATGCGATCTCGCTCAGCAGGTGTCTCAGGACACTGCTTCTTGCTGAGACTTATGCCATAAGACATTGGTATGAAGCCCTTCTTGGAATCTTGCATTCTGAACCTGTGTAAGACTTTATCGATATAAGTGTCTTGACACAGTCCAATCAACTTGTTTGATCTATCTCTATAGATTCTTATTCCAAGAATATACGCGGCTTCTCCCATGTCTTTCATTGAAAAACAACTTCCGAGCCAAGTCTTAACAGACTGTAACAACGGAACGTCATTTCCGAGAAGAAGTATGTCATCTACATATAACACGAGAAATGCAACTGCGCTCCCACTAGTCTTCTTGTAAACACATGGTTCTTCTTCGCTTCTGATGAAATCAAACTTTTTGACTGCTTCATCAAAACGAAGATTCCAACTCCGAGATGCTTGCTTCAATCCATAAATGGATCGATGAAGCTTGCATACTTTCCTAGCTGCATTTGGATCGATGAAACCTTCGGGTTGTGTCATGTACACATCCTCTTCCAGAATTCCATTAAGGAAAGCTGTTTTCACGTCCATCTGCCAGATCTCATAGTCATAATGAGCTGCTGTTGCTAGAAGAATCCGAATGGACTTAAGCATGGCGACAGGTGAATAGGTTTCTTCATAGTCAATACCATGAATTTGTTTGAAACCTTTTGCCACTAGCCTTGCTTTATATATCTGAATATTTCCATCCACATCAATTTTCTTCTTGAAAATCCATTTACACTCAATGGGTCTTGCACCATCGGGTAAATCAACCAAAGTCCATACTTGGTTCTGTGTCATGGATCCCATTTCGGATTCAGCGGCTTTCAGCCACTTTTCGGAGTCAGGGATCATCATCGCTTCTTCAAAATTCGCTGGCTCGTCACTGTCAATAATCAACAAATCATGACAATTGGTTACGAGAAATCCATATCTCTCGGGTTCGTGACGGATCCTTTCGGATCGGCGAATTTCAGGCTCCACAGGTGCCGTCTCTACAACTCTTTGTAGATCCAGCTGTTGCTCTTCCTCTACGGGTTGAGCATTTTCCTGCGGTTCTCGAACTTCTTCGAGTTGTACTTTACTCCCACTGTTTCTCTTTGAAAGAAATTCTCTCTCAAGAAAAACGCAGTTCCGAGCAACAAACACTTTGTTCTCGGATTGGTTGTAAAAGTAGTATGCCTTGGTTTCCTTAGGATAACCAACGAAGTAGCACTTATCAGATTTGGGTTCGAGCTTATCTGTAATTAATCGCTTAACATAAGCTTCACAACCCCAAATCTTCAGGAAAGACAAACTTGGAACATTTCCAGTCCACATCTCATGTGGTGTCTTTGCAACTGATTTTGACGGAACCCTATTAAGTGTAAACGCAGACGTTTCTAGAGCGTATCCCCAAAAGGATAATGGAAGAGTTGAGAGACTCATCATTGATCGAACCATATCTAATAAAGTCTGATTCCTCCTCTCAAACACGCCATTCCATTGTGGTGTTCCAGGAGGAGTGAGTTGTGAAACAATTCCACAATCTCTCAAATGATCACTGAATTCTTGGCTTAAGTATTCTCCTCCACGATCTGATCGAAGAGCCTTAATACTTTTGCCAAGTTGATTCTGTACTTCATTTTGGAATTCTTTGAACCTTTCAAAAGATTCCGACTTGTGTCTCATTAAATAGACATAGCCATACCTGCTGAAATCATCAGTGAAGGTAATGAAGTATCGAAAATTTCCTCTGGCACCTGTGCTCATTGGGCCGCACACATCTGTATGTATAAGGCCCAATAGGTCACTGGCCCTTTCATTTGATTTGTTGAAAGGGGCCTTAGTCATTTTGCCTAGTAAACAAGATTCACATTTCTCACATGATTCATAATCAAATGAGCCCAGAAGCCCATCACTATGGAGCTTTTGGATCTGTTTCTCGTTTATGTGGCCCAAACGACAATGCCAAAGAAAAGTCTGATTCGTGTCAGTTGATTTGAATCTCTTGGTGTTAATGTTATAGATTGGTGCAGTTTGATTTAAAACATAAAGCTCATTCTCTAATGGGCTGCTACCATAAAATATATCATTGTAATCAAAAGAACAACATTTATTCTTAATTGAAAACTGATATCCTTCCACATCCAAAACAGGAATGGAAATAATATTTCTGCTTATAGCAGGTACATAGTAGCAATTATTAAGCTTTAAAACCAAACCAGAAGGTAAAGACAAGTTATATGTTCCTACGGCTAATGCAGCAACTCTTGCTCCATTCCCCACGCGCAGGTCCACTTGTCCCTTTTCCAACTTCCTACTGTTGCTTAGGCCCTGCATATTTGTACAAATATGAGCACCACAGCCGGTATCCAATACCCAAGAAGTAGAACCAGAAGTAGTAACATTTACTTCTATAACATAAATACCTGAAGATGAAGTCTCGAAAGTCTTCTTCTTCTTCTTCTTCTCTTCCAAGAATTTATTGCAATTTCTCTTCCAATGCCCAGGCTCTTTACAGTAATGGCACTTATCAGTCTCAGATGGGCCCGGCTTGGGCTTCGGGGCTGGCGCAGGCGTGTCCTGGTTCTCAACCTGGACTGCCTTGCCCTTTCCCTTGCCTTTGCCAAGTTTCTTAAACTTCTTACCTCCTTGTACCATAAGTACATTCGGAGTGCCCTTCTTGATATTAAGCTCAGCTGTCTTGAGCATCCCATGCAGTTCAGTCAACGTCTTCGTCAAGTTGTTCATGTTATAGTTCATAACAAACTGATCATAACTTGGCGGCAGTGACTGCAGAATGATGTCAGTAGCCAACTCTTGGCTAATGGGATGATCCAGCTTCCCCAGGTTATCAATATAACCCATCATCTTAATGACATGGGGACTGACTGGACTGTCCTTTGGTAGCTTGCATTCAATGAGAGATTTAACCGTCTGGTATCTCTCAGTTCGTGCTTGCTCCTGAAACATACTTTTCAGGCTAGTGATCATCTCCACGGGCGACTCCACGTTCTCGTATTGCTTCTGCAAATCCGAGTTCATGGTAGCCAACATGAGACAATTCACATCGACCACATCATTAGAATGCTTATCCCAAGCATTCCTTTCTGCATGTGGCGCATTGGCTCTCGGTTTTTCAGGGAGAACATTTTCAAGGACATAGTCCCGCTTCTCCTGCTTGAGAACAATTCTCAAGTTCCGATACCATTCGAGAAAATTCGATCCATTTAACTTGTCCTTCTAAAGGACGGATCACAGGGAGAGAGAATTATTATGAGTAGTAGTCATAGCTGAGAACATAGAAAAGAAAAGGTTTAGTTATGATGTTCAAGAAATGAGAAGTCTTAACTTTTAAAAAAACTCGCATTATATCCAAACAATGTTTCCTCTCATGAATATAATGATCCAAGACCCATACTTCACTAAACTTGAGTAAGCCACTGGCTGTATCCAAATTTAGCTATCTAGGTAAGCAACAATCTTGCTAGTTGTATCCAATACAACTCTTGGTTATGGACTGACATCTTATGTCAAATCCACCTGATGTCTCTGAGCCCAAAACGATTTTGATGGCCCAGTCAAGTGAACCAATATTTTCAGTCATGTAATTGTTGACGTCTTGCACTGCAAGTCCATCAACACGATTACCTCTGCCTTACTCATGAAATCGTGGACATCTTGCACTGCAAGTCTATCGCACAATTAAATGGGTCTTGACAGTTGACAAGATTGGAAAGGCATCAAGTATCACTTGATATTTGATTGAGGAACGGAATCATTTAAAACGTTCAGTTTTATTATGTTTTAATTCTTATAATTAATTGATTTATCTTGCTTTGGTTCTGTGATTTCAGGTTCCATAACCTAAATCATCAAATCTGATGTCGACCGACACTACTATAGTGTCGATCGGTGCAGAGTAACCAAAAGCAATCCGCGATAACCGATCAATCCAATTGATCCGGTTTTGAATACCGGTCAGCGTCGATCGATGCTACATTAGCATCGGTCGATGCTAACCTAATCAAAACAATCGCAATTAAACCATTCACAGTGTTCGACCATCATTAACCAAGCTCGATAACCGGTCCAATCCAATTGAACCGATTCATCAATCTCGCGAGGTTTGTGTCGATCGATGCAACATTTGTGTCGATCGACACTAGGCGAAAACTGAATTTTATTCGGGTTTTCGCCCTGTGTCGATCGATGCCGGATTGGCAACGATCGACACCATGCGAAAAGCCCTAAATTTTATTTGGGCTTTCGCCCTGCATCGATCGATGCCGGATTGGCATCGATCGACACCATGCGAGAAAACCCTTAAACGTTTTCGAAACAGAACCCTAAACTAGGTTTTCAGGAAAACGAATTTTAGCAAGTTTGTATCAACCATACACAGATTCAGATTCAACCAATCTAATCAACATGCTACAGATTCAATGGAACCCTAAAGCTCTGATACCACTGAAGGAATTTCTAGCAGTTCTAATCAGGATTAGCAACCCTAGTATGAATTCCGAGCCTAGGATCTAAGGTTCATGTAATTGAATCTATCAGATCTCGAGATTACCTGATGAATATGCAGCGGAAGTGTTTGCAGATAATCGAGATCACGAAGCGCCTCAAGTGATGCGCCTCTACTGGTATCCACACGCACACAAACTGGACCGCAAGGATGCTAGTGCCTTACAGAGATCTAATCTCCAGAGAGATTTATTTCTGTGTTTTGGTGGCTGTGTATTAGGTTAGGGCCGAGTTTAGGTCGACCATATATCTCATATATGTCGGCTTAAACCACAACGGAATTAACCAACGATTAAACCGAATTAATCTGATTAATTCGCGAGTGCATCGATCGATGCACTCTCTGTAACGATCGATGCTGTCCCAGAACATTGATATCGAATGCATATCACATATGCATTTACTGGATCATTACATTAATGATCAACCTCGTCTTTAACGCCCAGTTTGCTTAGGTGTGTGACCCTGTAGGATCATATAACACTAGCAATGAGTTCTCAACTCATTGATCATAAGTGGCTTCTAGCAAAGCGTTATGACTACCTAGTGTTATGTGATTGTCTCATCTCGACTATACGACTTTTACTTAGAGCAAGTACAATAGATTTCAGGACATTCCCAACAAATCGTACATCGCTCTGTGCGTAGACTTTTCTCCACCACGAGATCCAGTGAAAATGAGAGAGGAGACGGTGGTGTTGGCGGTTGCCATCGTGAATTTCAGGTGGTGGGAAGACGAAGACGGTGTGATAGAGAGAAGATGAAGACGAGCTGAGAGAGACGATGCCGGTTGTCACCAGAGTCGACGACTCTTGTTGTTGGAGTTATATGCCAGAGCCGACGGCGGTGGTCGTCGGATAAACGAAGCTTTTTGTGAATTTGTATTTTTTATAAAATAAATATTAATTTAAATAATAAAAAATGTTCTTCAAGATTTATTAGATCTCACGAACAAAAAAATACAAAAGCGGATAAGTTACTAAAGAATGTTCGCATTCAACCGTCATATATTGTCCACATTCATTATGAAACACCAACTTAGATGACTAAGTCATTTTTGAGTTTTAGATTCATTTTTTGGTTGTACAAAAGAATAACCATTTCATATTTATGTGTAATTAAAGAAAAAAAAATATAGAAATCTGAATATTATATTTTTCCTTATAAAATATTATGGTAATTTAATTGATAACTCGACTTTTAAATGAATATATTGTTATAAACCATTTATGTAACATACCTATACTAGGGCCCAAGGGAAAAGAAGGAATGGGCCTGAAGCCCAAGGCCCAATCCACCAAGTCTGAAAACCCTAGCCAAATCCCCTATAAAAAGAGAGCTAGCCCCCTCATTTCTGCACATTTTCCGAAGCAACGAAGTTCTGCCCGAGCCCCGAGCCTCCAGCCGATCGACGACCAGCCAGAGACCGCCGACCGCCGCCGACCAGCCGCCGGCCGACCACCGCCGGAGACCGCCGGCCAGCCGCCGCCCAGAGCCGCCGCACCTCACCGAAATTCTCGCCGGAGACCCCCGTTCATTCCTGTTTTTGATTCTGAACCCCGATTCGTCGTCTTCTTGAGTCATTTGAGTGCAGAGCCCTTCTTTCTTCGTGTTCTTAAGGTGAGAATCTCCAGATCTCAGATCTACTTCGTTTTCCTCCTCTAAACCCCAGATCTGCTTCAGATCTATGCTTCCAGATCAGATCTGATCCGTAGAAGTTGTAGATCTGAACCGTATCTCTCATTTCGTCTCTCTCTCACTCAGATCTGCTTCAGATCTATGCTTCTGATGAATAGAAGTTGTAGATCTGAACCGTATCTTCTTCGTTTGTCCAGATCTGTTGGCTAAAACCCTAGATCCGTTCTTCTTTTCTCCAGATCTGTTGTCTGAAAACTTAGATCTGTGTGCAGGATCTCCAGATCTGTCAGCGGAAACCCCAGATCTACTTTCGTTTCTCAGATCTAGACTAAGGTGAGGACCGGTCGTGATCTTTTCTCAATCTATCTCAATATCGGGACATGAGTCCTTGTTAATAGTATCTTTCCTAGGTAGTGTAGTTCTAGCGGATGATTTGTGTTGATGCGATTGACCACACCTAGAAAATTAGGTTATCACTTAAACCGAAAATATTGCTTGTGTTTGAAGGCTTGTCTGTATTAGTTAAATTAGGCGCCTGTGTTAGGCTTCTGTGGTGGGCACGTGTCTGATACCGAGAGGGAATTCACGTGCTCGGAAGGCTGTCGGAGGAGGGTGTGACGCGCCCTCCCAACGGAGTGATGTGAGTGTGGCCTGCGCGCCGGAGTGTTATGTGGAATGTTAGTTGTGTAGGTTGTGTGTGCCTTCGGGCGTGGGTGCAAGGTGTTATTAGCCTTGGACTTTCTTCTTTGATGTTGTGTTTAGCTTGTGATGAGATCGTGGGTTCCTAGAACCTGCACTCACTGGGTATTGGTGTTGAACCAATTCCTCATGCCTCCTTCGTTGTTTGTTTTGCAGGTAACCCTGGAGCGTTGCAGGGGTAGACGGACGGTGTGGTGTTTTGTTTGGGAGCGGGATTTCATTTCTCTTCTTTTTCGTTCTTTAAATACTTATGTGTTTTGATTGTTTCACGTTTAAGCTATTTCCGCTGGTTCGGTTTTCTGTAAGACTCGGCTTTCGATTTTAATAAAGTAAAACCTTTTCAGTTATTTAAGTTGGGTTCCGGTTTATGACTTGGTTCGCGGTTGTGGACTATGACTCGTGGAGTCGAAGGGTCGTTGACTTGGGATTGAAGGGACGGGTGTTACAATTTGGTATCAGAGCCAGGTTAAAACCTAACCAGTCCTGACCTGGTTAGGTAGGGTATTTATATTCGGATTTCAAAACTGTTTCCAAAGCTGTTTTCCAAGTGTCTTCAACTCTTTTTCTAAATGGGGATTTCCAAAAAGTTAGATACTAGAAGCACCACTCCGATCTCCTCCTTATATACACTCCAGAAGTGAGTTCAGTGTTCAGCCGTTAACTGACTCAAATCGTCCTTCTTCTGCAACAGGATGCCGCCTAAGAAAAGAACTGCACCAGTCCGTCTTGACATCGAAGCTCCGTCACCAGCCACGTCGACAGGGATCGCTACCAGTGTTCATAGGAGCCAGGAACCACCAGCCGGAAACCCAGCAGGGGTAGTATTAGGAGTCGGACAGGTAGCTGCTCTTTTGCAAGAGCTGGTCGCCCTTCGAGAGGCGCTAGTTGGAAATGCCGGAGCTGCAGGAGGGGCTGCAAGAGGTGTTGCAGGAGCAGGAGCTCCAATTGGAGCTGCTATTGGAACAGCAATAGGAGTTGTAGGAGCAGGAGCTCCCGAAGCTATGGCACAGAATGCTAATGTGGCGCTTGAAGTCGCAAGAGGATTCGGAAATGCAGGAGGAGCTGGGAATGCACCGGGTGGAGTAGGCTTTGTTGCTGGGGGAGCAGGATTCGCTCCTATTGGATTTGGATTCGTTCAGCCTCCACCAGTGGTGAATCAGTACCCACCACCACCGCTACCACAGGCGTCAGGAGTGGTGCAAGGGATGTCTTACTGGAGTATGTTGGAGCATCTGCGGGGAATGCAAATGGAGCATTTTGCCGGTGGAATAGATGCCATTGCCGCTGATAACTGGAGGAGGAAGTTGGAACGGAATTTGGATACCGTCAGGTGCCCGGTGGAGTTTCGTGTCGAGATAGCAGCATTTTACCTCAAGGATGATGCACTGGTTTGGTGGGAAGGGGTAGTTGAGAGTGCTCAGGGGCGTCAGCTGACATGGATGGAATTCCGGGAATCTTTCAATCGGAAGTACTTTCCGGAAGTGGCCATGGATAGGTTGGAAGGGGAATTCCAAAATCTCCGTCAGGGAAATCGGAGCGTGCGGGAGTATGGAGAAGAGTTCAACCGGTTGAGGAGATTTGTTGGCCGGTACCTGACCGAGCGAGAGCTGATTCGTCGGTTCCTCGCTGGACTGAAGATAGAGCTCAAGTGCCGCTGCAAGCTGAGGGACTATTTCGACATCCACGATCTGATTGAGAAGGCAGTTGATGTCGAGACTGATTGGGAGGAAGAGCAGAAGCAGCATAGGAATGCGCATAACCAAGGAGCCAAGAGGAACTGGGAAACCGTGAATGCTGCGGCGCCAGCAGTTCCGATGCAGCAGTCACAACCACTGCAGTTGCAACCGTTGCAGCATATTCAACAACGGACATGCTTCAGGTGTGGTCAAGTAGGGCATATTCACCGGGATTGCCCGCAGAACCGTGCCAGGACTGGAGCGCAAGGAGGAATAGTGTGTTACCATTGCGGAAAAGTGGGACACTTTGCGAGGGAGTGCACCACCCGCGTAGCAAGAGCAGGAGCGAGAGTGCAGCCATCACGTCCACCACCACAAGGGGGCCAGGGAGCAACTGGGTTACTTCCGTTAGCGCCACTGCCACCAGTAGGTCGAGCCAAAGGACCTCGAATGTATGTTTCCGGAGTTCACGAGGGAGCTGAGCCGATCGCGGGTACGTAATTCCTACCTTCTTGCGTGAATTCTTTTGGAGTCGTGATTGTCAAAAGTCTAGTAGCTTAGTCTTAGCAAACCGGGTAGGATTGGTTGTGATTGGGAGAGTATCCGCCCACACCTTGTTTGTAATGGGAGCTACGCATAGCTTTGTATGTCCAAAGCTATCGAGCTGCTGGACCTTTAAAGACATGTTGTTGAAGGAGTCATGAAGGTCGAGACCGCTGAATCAGAGAAAGTAGCAGGCACGGGAATCTTTGAAGGAGTGTCGGAGTCGACTTGCCTGCAGATCTAGCGCAAGTGGAGCTAGGTCGCTACGAAGTCATCTTGGCAATGGATTGGTTGGTACAACACCATGTCGTAATGGATTGCGCCAAGGTGACCGTCACTTTTCCTCGTGAAGAGGGAAAGATCGTTTTCAAGGGAATGAAAACGAGGACGGGGATATCAATCATGTCCATGGTGCAAGCAAAAGAGCTGATTAGTAAAGGAAGTGAGGTGTTTTTAGCAACTATCTCGATAAGGAAGGAAGAGGAAGCTCCGAGCTTGGACTCCATTCCGGTGGCTGCGGAATACGAGGATGTATTGGCACCGCTGAAAGGACCCACCCCCTACCAGGAGCGGAATGATGCCTTTACGATAGAGCTAGAGCCCGGGACGGCACCTGTGTCGAGGGCTCCCTATCGTTTAGCGCCCGTAGAGATGGCCGAGTTGAAGAAGCAACTGGAGGAACTCGTTGAGGAAGGATTCGTTCGACCGAGCATTTCGCTGTGGGGAGCGCCATTCTTGTTTGTCAAGAAGAAGGACAGAAGTTTCAGATTCTGTATCGACTAGCGGGGCCTGAACAAGGTGACAATCAAGAACAAGCACCCGTTTCCAAGGATCGATGAGCTGTTGGACCAGCTGCAGGGAGCCTCATGGTTCTCTAAGATCGATCTTGCATCGGCTTGTGTATTGGATTGGGGAGGAAACTGGGTTAAGTTCCTACTGTGGGTTGAGTTTGCGTACGACAACAGTTACCACTCGAGCATAGGGATGTCACCATATGAGGCTTTATATGGTCGTCCCTGCATGAACCCCCTATGTTAGACCGAGGTGGGGGAGAGGAATGATTTGGAGCCAAGGATGAATCAGGAAACGGTCGAGTAAGTGGAGTTGCTCACGACCGTGAGAAGAGTTACGCGGATAAGCGTCGTAAGGATTTGGAGTTCGCGGTGGGTGATGCAGTGTAACTTAAGATGAGGACGTTCCGGGGCAACGATCCCAACCGCAAGCAGAAAAAGTTGAGGCCTAGATATATGGGACCATTCGTGATTGTCGAGAGAGTTGGTGTGGCGGCGTATAGGTTAGAGTTACCTCAGTGCTGTCGGATTTTCACAACATGTTCCATGTGTCTGTTCCGCGGAAGGTTGTTCGTGAACCGGAACTGATCCTGCCCAAGCCACCATCAGCCGTCAACCGTAATTGGTCAGTAACGAGCAAGCCGGTTAAAGTCGTGGACCGCCGAAAATCAGAGTTCAACGGAAAGAGAACCAAAATGGTATGGGTTCGTTGGGAGAGAGACGGAATCTAGGATGATGTTTGGTAACCCGAGCTACCGTTTAAGCTGAACCATCCAGAGCTGTTTCCAGAATCCAGTAGCGGGGCGAATTCGTGGACGAATTCACGATTGGTGGGGGAGAATTGTAACATACCCATACTAGGGCCCAAAGGAAAATAAGGAATGGGCCTGAAGCCCAAGGCCCAATCCATCAAGTCTGAAAACCCTAGCCAAATCCCCTATAAAAAAAGAGCTAGCCCCCTCATTTCTGCACATTTCCCGAAGCAACGAAGTTCTGCCCGAGCCCCGAGCCTCCAGCCGATCGACGACCAGCCAGAGACCGCCGCCGACCACCGCCGGAGACCGCCGGCCAGCCGCCGCCCGGAGCCGCCGCACCTCGCCGGAATTCTCGCCGGAGACCCCCGTTCATTTCCGTTTTTGATTCTGAACCCCGATTCGTCGTCTTCTTGAGTCATTTGAGTGCATATCCCTTCGTTCTTCGTGTTCTTAAGGTGAGAATCTCCAGATCTCAGATCTACTCCGTTTTCCTCCTCTAAACCCCAGATCTGCTTCAGATCTATGCTTCCAAATCAGATCTGATCCGTAGAAGTTGTAGATCTGAACCGTATCTCTCATTTCATCTCTCTCTCACTCAGATCTGCTTCAGATCTATGCTTCTGATGAATAGAAGTTGTAGATCTGAACCGTATCTTCTTCGTTTGTCCAGATCTGTTGGCTAAAACCCTAGATCCGTTTTTCTTTTCTCCAGATCTGTTGTCTGAAAACTTAGATCTGTGTGCAGGATCTCCAGATCTGTCAGCGGAAACCCCAGATCTACTTTCGTTTCTCAGATCTAGACTAAGGTGAGGACCGGTCGTGATCTTTTCTCAATCTATCTCAATATCGGGACGTGAGTCCTTGTTTAATAGTATCTTTCCTAGGTAGTGTAGTTCTAGCGGATGATTTGTGTTGATGCGATTGACCGCACCTAGAAAATTAGGTTATCACTTAAACCGAAAATGTTGCTTGTGTTTGAAGGCTTGTCTGTATTAGTTAAATTAGGCGCCTGTGTTAGGCTTCTGTGGTGGGCACGTGTCTGGTACCAAGAAGGAATTCACGTGCTCGGAAGGCTGTCAGAAGAGGGTGTGACGCGCCCTCCCAACGGAGTGATGTGAGTGTGGCCTGCTCGCCGGAGTGTTATGTGGAATGTTAGTTGTGTAGGTTGTGTGTGCCTTCGGGCGTGGATGCAAGGTGTTATTAGCCTTGGACTTGCTTTTTTGATGTTGTGTTTAGCTTGTGATGAGATCGTGGGTTCCTAGAACCTGCACTCACTGGGTATTGGTGTTGAACCAATTACTCAAGCCTCCTTCGTTGTTTGTTTTGCAGGTAACCCTGGAGCGTTGCAGGGGTAGACGGACGGTGTGGTGTTTTGTTTGGGAGCGGGATTTCATTTCTCTTCTTTTTCGTTCTTTAAATACTTATGTGTTTTGATTGTTTCACGTTTAAGCTATTTCCGCTGGTTCGGTTTTCTGTAAAACTCAGCTTTCGATTTTAATAAAGTAAAACCTTTTCAATTATTTAAGTTGGGTTTCGGTTTATGACTTGGTTCGCGGTTTATGACTCGTGGAGTCGAATGATCGTTGACTTGGGATCGAAGGGACGGGTGTTACAATTTCAATGAAAACTATGTACAACGAAGAAGTGGTCCACTATAGTTACTAGTTAGAATGATAGAATCCCTACGAAGATCTGCATGGATTTCCTTAGCCCCCACTCTCACTTTCCTTTTCCCTTTTATCAGCGAACCAAATTATTTTAATCGTATGTATTAAATTTCCATATTCACATCGCATTTTAATTTATTTATTTTTGCCAAAGTCATCGCATTTTAATTATGTTACTTTCACAATTTGTTTCTTGAAACTCGTTTTTTTCTAAGCCTTTTTCAGAAGAAGAGTTTTTTCCTCTTAGATTTACTATCACCAGTTAAGAAATTCAAATCAATTAATGTTGTTCACCAATATGTCGACGAAGGTGGAGCTGAGCGCAAACATTTGAGATATTTGTCTAGAATCCCGTTTTTTTTTAACTTCATTTGCGGTTATGGTAGAAATAAAAGCAAAAATAGAACACAGCCAACTTAAAAACAAAATTGAGTATATGTTATAAAAACCTAAAAAACTACGACACAAAAATGGGCCAAAGTAAAAAACTCCTATTTATGAATCGATAATTTTATTATCAGTTTTTTTGTCGTATAGAAGTTGTTTTTCATGTTATTTTAGATATTTGAAATCATTTGAATTAAAAAAAAAAACTATTATGATTTTACAATGTAAAGTAGAAAGCCCTTTTTTCGTCTATAGTCTCCGCTACGTTAGCTCCGCCCATGTATATCGATCACATGCACCGTATAACATGATACTCCTAGCAGCACTTTTTTCTATCTTGATCAAAATGTTTATTTTCAATTATGTTACGTGATATAATTTCATTAAATATGAAAATTAAATGATACAGTTTTTTGTATCTTGATCAAAATGATTGATAACTACACAAAGTATATTGTATATTTGTATCTTACTACTATACATACAACTAAATTAATATAGTTATAATTACACCAATAAATAGATTTGCATAATGACATATACTAACAAATATAAGTTATATAACCAACATCATAATCATCAATTTGATTATTATTTTGGTGTACCGTTTGATTAAACTAGAGGCTTTACCCCCCGCGCACGCGCGGAGGTGGTGTGGGCGTTATTGTTTTTTAAGTTCAGAAGAGAATAATGGGAGTATTCGCAGAAACTGCTTGGCATGTTATTACCAATATTTGTTTCCATATCCTATCTGTCTTTTGTTTCGTTGAAGCAATAGGTTCTCATTAGTGTGTGTGAACGTAGATTGCTGGGGCTTTGTGGTACTTGCTTACCTTAGAACGCAATAACGATTGCTGGAGTAAGGCTTGCAACAATAATGACAATTGTACTACAATCTTCTTGTATTGTAGATTGAAATACGAAAATATGTCATTAAGCTCTATAAGATTGAAGGCCAATCGTATATATTACACAATCTCATTCAGACGGGAACCAAAACTCAGTATTCCAGGACAATAGACAACACTCAATTTATCCTTTGATAGGTGTTGAACCGATGCTTATGAGACTCTTCTTGTTCGGGAGACAACTCATGCTTCTGCTTCTTATCTACTTTACGATTCAACTCCGAATCAGATTTTTCTTTCTTATTGCCTATGTATCTATCATGAAACTCTTCTGGATCATCAGATGCATCATATACATGATTCGCTTTGCCCTAAACACTCTTGTGATGTCTCTCTGAATGACGATCATCATATCTCGCTATCTTATCGGATTTATGACACTTTTCGGACTAACCATTGACATATATGTGTCTTCTGTCATCATATCTCTGCTTCTTGTCAACTCTGTGATGCTTCACCGACTCTAAATATTCATGCTTCTGACGTTTTTTTGAATCATGACTGTTATTAGACACTTGCTTTCTTTCCCTGTGTTGGCCTTTGTTCTTATGATCTTTTTCTTTATATTCTTGTGCTTTATATAATAATCAGAAGGTATATCCCTGCAGACAAATGAGGATCAGATTAGTTATGATTTTTCCAATCGTGGGAAGAGGATGGAATTCATTCATTGTCTGTTTAAAATGGGTTGACTTACGTATCAATTAGGTGGTGACTCTTCCGGTGAAGGCTGCTGTATAACCATTACTTTGCAATCAAAATTTCTAGCTTCATGCCTTCATAAATCCCTTTTACAGCCCATCTACACATCCATTAAACAGTAGCGACCAATTAATATTTGTGGGAGTCTAAATCTTCTATCACTGAACGTAACTTTCTAATAAGTTACAATACTAACTGTGAAGAAATTTGTTCTTGTGGAGACCCAAGCGAAGCTTCGAAGCATGAATCTCTTTCACGACTTCACCAAACCCTCTCCCATCTTCGTCTCCTTCTCTCACAAATATCTATGTATTTGTATGTAACTACAATAAGGAAGAAATAAACTATATCAATTCACAATATGAGTTCTAGCAAAAAAAACATTACAATAGTAAAAAAAACATACCAGATTTGAAGCTGCACATCCAACAGTAACGGAGAGGATAGTCACGACTCACGACCTATGATTTAGTAATGACATAAGCTACCAACATGACAGAGATGTCACTGAAATCAATAAGACTCAAGAAAACTTACACTCAGGGCCGATACAGATCCATCCTAGACAAGTCTCCTCGGATAACGCCTGAAGTAGACAGTGGCAGATTCTAAATTAACAAAACGCTGTCAAATTACATGTCAAGCTCCTCTAACGAATTGCGCAAAATAAGTAAAACATATACTTTCTCAAAGAACAAAGGATCTCAATAGAAAGGGAGAGCATCTTTATCTTCACTCGATCTCAAAAGTTCAGCTAGACTTTTCCAATCATGAAAAAGGCAAATCTGATCATAAGATAATCAAAATAAACTTTCGTAGAAGAGCCTTTCGCCCTTAAACCCTCCAAATTTCGGAAATCAAATCAGAGAAGATGAACGAACACTTACGGTGGCAGCGAAACGTCTTGTAGCCAAGCTCCGACACAAAAGTCATGGAGAGTCGCTTCGTAAAACCCTATAAAAACCATCAATTGGAAACCCATATTAACAATCCCCAGAGAAAGGAATAATTTTCTAATAACAAATATCTTTATTTGTATCTGAAAAACCGATTTCATGGCTGCCCGGTTAATTTCAACATCCGAAACTTTCGATCTACTCTGGCTGATACAGAGTCAACAGAGCGATCTACTCTCGGAAGAGGTTAAACAGTCGGCGAAAGAGAGAGATCACAAAGCCGATATAGTGTTTTTTTCAAGTGCAAAAGATGAATGCTTTCTTATTCTATTTGGCTTTTATGTGGAAATTGATTCGGAGTCTTTAACTATTGATATCTTACCAATTGAGATTCTAGTTTCTCCTCACGCAGATTTAACGGAAAGAGTGAGCGAGATATATTTGTTGATTCGGCTTCCAGATTTCAGTGTAGGGTATTGAGCAGTCAACGTTCGTGGGATGAAGAAGACGCTGTATCTAGAAGGAGAAATTGAATTTTTTTGCCACGTAGATTACATTAATTTGATGACGTGGCAGCGTGAGGAGGAGAGAAATTGTCTCCCATTATATATATGATTCGAATCAACCCAGATTTTTTTAAAAAATTTTATTTACTAACTACACGAAGTATAACTTAATATACTACACATCCCAACTAGTTTAATATATAATTACCTACAAACAAATATATTTGAATGAAAACATAGACTAACAAACATAAATATGTAATCACATCATAACTCTTAGTCATATCACTATTCTCATATACAATGTATTAGAATATGATTATCGTATTATCATTATTTTACATGTCTCGTTATTTAAAAATTCGAAAACTTCTCTTAATCAACCGTAAATACAGGATCAGTTGCCTGAAGACTGGTATTTTTGAACATTAACTAACAATATTCACTAAATGAATACTAAATGTTGAATGTTTAGGAGCACGTGTATTGTCTGGAGGGATTGGTTCAATAAGAAGAGTGTGATCTATCTGATTTTGGAGACCAAGACGAGTATAGGTCACACTCTATTTATACGAACCAATCCCTTTGGACAATACACTTGCGCTTCAGCGGTCAACCATTCGTGTTTTCCTAGTTGATAGTGTATGTTCATATTCAAAAACATCAATGTTCATGCAACTCATTCTAAATTGGTTCGTATAAGGTGAGTGTGACCTATCAAATTGCAAGGACCACGACGAGTATATTCAAAAAATGTTTATACAAATCAATCCCTCTAGACAATACACTTTCTCTTCAGCGGTCAACTATTAGTATTTTCCTAGTGAATAATGTTAGTTCAATTTCAAAATCACCAATTTTATGGTAACCATCTCGGGTTTTCGACCGATTATGAGAAGTTCTCAAATTTTTAGGTAACAAGACATGTAAAATTATGATATTATAATAATAGTATTCCAAAGAAATGTATATCAAAATAGTGATCGAGATGTTAATTATGGTGTTAATTACATAATTTATGTTTGTTAGTGTATGTTATCATTCAAATTCATTTATTAGTATAGATACTTGTATAATAAATTAGTTTGGGATGTGTAAACTATATACTAAGCTATATTTGGTGTAGTTAGGAAATAAAATTTGGAGAAAAAATATTTATAAATTGATCTGAGTCTTGTCAAAAAAAAAAATTGATCTGAGTCTAATCGGATGATACATCAGAATAGTAACTAAATTAGTAGTTATGGTGCTGGCCACATAATTTATAATTTATGTTTGTTAGTGTATATCACCATATAAATCTATTTTAGAGAGTAGATATGTAAAGGATGGATTAGTCATTTAATCTTAGATGTTTACCCTAATGTATAGCTTATAAATAGCTTGTAATCTTTTCTTAATATCAATCAAGTCTCATATTCTATATGGTATCAAAGCGGTGATCGCGAGATCTAAAAAAAAAATTTCCAGCCGCCTCTCTCATTCAAACTCACGAGTTCTACTCATCCTTTTTCTCTTCCCTCTTTCGTTTTCTTTGTCCTCTTCGTTCTTCTTCTTTTACTTCATCAATGGCTGCTCATGGTGACACAATTGTTCCCACTAGCACCACATCTCTCATCAATGTTAACATGCAAAATGTTACCAAACTCACGGCTACCAACTTTCTTATGTGGAGCCGTCAAGTTCATGCTTTATTTGATGGCTACAACCTCTCCGGCTATCTCGATGGCTCGACCATAGCTCCTCCTCAAACGATCACAAATGCGGATTCTACGGTTTCGAATCCGGCGTACGAGTTCTGGAAACGTCAAGATTGATTGGTATAGCGCGTTGCTTGGTGCTATCTCGGTCTCTGTTCAACCAATTCTCTCGACAGCCACCACTGCAGCCCATATCTGGAAAACTCTCACTGAGGCATATGCTAACCTGAGTCGCGGACAGTCAAACAACTCCGTCAGCAAGTTAAAGAGTGGAGCAAAGGTACGAAATCCATCAACGAATATGTCTAGGGGCTCACGATGCGCTTCGATCAACTCGCGTTACTGGGTCACCCGTATGAAAAAGAAGGTCAAATCGATTATGTTCTTAATGGTTTACCTGAGGAATACAAACAAGTCGTTGATCAAATTGAGAGTCGCGATCGCACGCCCTCGGTTCCTGAAGTTTTCGAAAAGCTGCTCAATCATGAAGTCCGACTTCAATCTGCTGTTGTTGCTGTCTCATCGACTCTACCGATCTCTGCGAATAACGCTACGTACCGTCCACCGGCTGCGAATACAAACTACCGTGGAAATCGCCAAAACAATCAGAGCAACACAAACACGCCACTGCAGTCTCAGTTTACAAACAATCGAGCCGATCAATCAGGTTCGTCTGGTCGTGGATATCAGGGTAAGTGCCAACTGTGTGGTATTTTTGGTCATAGCGAGCGCTGCTCTCAGCTCT
This sequence comes from Orychophragmus violaceus, assembly GCA_030180135.1. NCBI lineage: Eukaryota > Viridiplantae > Streptophyta > Magnoliopsida > Brassicales > Brassicaceae > Orychophragmus > Orychophragmus violaceus. The sequence goes on from CM058237.1 coordinate 18,868,103, forward strand.
CTCGTTCTGGGTTCTCGCCTGCACCAGCTACTCGAGCTTCATCCCCTTGGCAGCCTCGCGCCAATGTAGCTACTGCTGGATACAGTCCGGACAATTAGATCTTGGACAGCGGTGCGACGCACCATCTTATATCCGACCTGCACAACCTATCACTTCAGCCTTATAATGGAGGTGAAGGTGTGATCATTGCTGATGGTTCAAAACTAGACATTACGCACACCGGTTCTACTTCAATTCGATCTCTTAAACTTGATGATATACTTTGTGTTCCAGATTTGCATAAAAATCTTATATCCGTTTACAGACTGTGCAATGCTAATCAAGTGTCTGTCGAATTCTTTCCTGCGTCTTTTCAGGTGAAGGACCTCAGCACGGGGGCCCAATTGCTCCAAGGGAGAACTAAAAACGAGTTGTACGAGTGGCCCATCGATCCTAAAACCATTACTTCGTTTTTCGCCTCCCCATCACCTAAAGCTTCCATTGATTCGTGGCACTCTCGACTCGGACATCCTCAGCCGTCAACTTTGCAATTTCTTGTTTCTAAGTTTTCTTTACCAACTGTTTCTTCACAAAACAGTCATCTTGTTCTCATTGTCTTTCAATAAAAAGCCACAAGCTTCCATTTTATTCAAATTCTATTGTCTCTTCTCAGCCGCTTGAAGTTGTTTATACAGATGTGTGGACATCTCATGTTATGTCTGTTGAAAATTTCAAGTATTATCTCATTCTTGTCGATCACTACACCAGATACACTTGGTTCTATCCTTTGAAACAGAAATCCCAAGTCCGAGATACATTCATAGCTTTCAAATCTCTGGTTGAAAACCGTTTCTCCACCAAAGTGAAAACCCTTTATTCTGACAATGGCGGAGAATTCATTGCTCTTCGTCAGTTTCTTACTGCTCACGGCATCTCTCATTACACCTCACCACCCCATACGCCGGAGCACAATGGGATATCCGAGAGGAAACATCGTCACATTGTTGAGACAGGTCTCAAGCTTCTAAACCAAGCGTCGATGTCCATGTATTATTGGTCCTATGCATTCGCGGTTTCGGTCTATCTGATCAACCGTCACCCAACACCATTGTTTTCCCATACCTCTCCTTATGCTAAACTCTTTAACCAGCAACCAAACTATCTCAAGCTAAGAGTATTTGGCTGTCTTTGTTTCCCTTGGCTCAAACCATATACTACTCACAAGTTGGAGACTCGTTCCAAACCGTTTATTTTCCTCGGATATTCGCTGACCCAAAGTGCATATTTGTGTCTGGAAACTACTTCGAACCGTGTCTTTGTATCTCGACATGTTCGCTTTGTAGAAGACCAGTTTCTCTTCTCAAAAACCATTTTATCAGCTCCTCCTATGTCTGACCCGAAACCTCAAACTCATCATCCTCCCTTTACTCGTGTGCCACTCGTAAATAGTCTACCACAGATGCCCCCGAGCTTGGATCCTCACCAATCATGCGCTTCTTCATCGTCATCATCTGCTTCACAGCATCAATTGCAGTCTAACGCACACGATGAAGAAGCTAATGACATTCACACATCAACGAATTCGACATACACTACCACAAACCCATGTACGGCCTTATCTCTTCCTTATGATAACACTGGTTCTACATCTACAGCTCCTATACCCGTGAACCAAAACAATCCAGCAACTCCACAACCTACCCACACCACCATCGCACCATCAAACAAACCTAAACCCTGAAGAACAATACTTTCTCCACCACCTCGCACCATGAAAACTAGAGCCCAAAACAACATCCATAAGCCTAACAAAAAGTAATCCCTTACAGCTTCAGCCGCACCAACCCCAACTCCCACTTACTGTTTTTCAGGCTTTAAGAGATCCGAATTGGAGGACAGCGATGGGAGTAGAAATGGATGCTCAGACCCGACATCACACATTTGATTTGGTTCCACCGAAACAAAATCGCCAGGTTATCCCTACAAAGTGGATTTTTACTTTGAAATATCGATATGACGGTACCATTGACAGGTATAAAGCGCGTTTAGTTGCCCGGGGATTTAATCAGCAATATGGTCTTGACTATTCTGAGACTTTCAGTCATGTGGTCAAATCAGTTACGATTCGCTCGGTGCTTCAGATTGTAGTATCGCGTTCATGGATAATCAAGCAATTGGATATCAACAACGCTTTCTTGCAGGGATCTTTATCTGAAGAAGTGTATGTCTCTCAACCTCCAGGCTTCGTCGACAAAGACCAATCACACCATGTATGTCGTCTGAATAAAGCACTATACGGGCTTAAACAAGCACCACATGCGTGGTATCAAGAACTGAAAACCTTCCTCTGTCGCATTGGATTTATCAACTCACAAGCTGACACATCAGTTTTTGTGTATACTAATGGTGATCATATTGTCTACGTTCTCGTTTATGTAGATGATATCATAGTCACGGGCAGTCACCATGATCTCATCTCGAGTTTCCTTGAAACTTTAGCAGCTCGCTTCTCTCTCAAAGAGCCGAATGATCTCTCGTACTTCCTCGGTATCGAAGCAACTCGGACCCGTCACAGTCTCCATCTCAAGCAGCGCAAGTATATACTCGATCTTCTAGAGAAGACCAAGATGCAGGACGCAAAGCCCGTCTCCACACCCATGGCAGTCACGCCAAAGCTCTCAATGAAGACAGGGACTCCTCTTCCTGACGCAACGACATTCCGGGCAGTAATCGGGAGTCTTCAGTATCTCGCATTCACTCGCCCAGATATTGCTTACGTGGTAAATCGCTTATCACAGTTCATGCATGTTGGGAATGTCCTGAAATCTGTTGTACTTGCTCTAAGTGAAAGTCGTCTTGTCAAGACGAGACAATCATATGACACTAGGCAGTCATAATGCTTTGCTAGAAGTCACTTATGATCAATGAGTTTAGAACTCATTGCTAGTGTTATATGATCCTACAGGATCACACACCTAAGCAAAATGGATCAATGATATAATGGGTTTCATAATGTTTTATATATATGTTATATATATTATATAAGATATAATATATATATACACCTCACGTTTAAGAGATGTCATATATATATTATATAAGATATAATATGTATATATATATATATATACTCCACGTGAAAGAGATAATGATCTCTTTAATTAATGGATGTTAGGGCTTAGCCCATTAACATTATTAATGTGAGCATAAATGTCGGCAGTGTTATATGTATGTGAAGACATATATAATACGAATGCAGAAAACAAGTTTTAGCTAACCTAAAACTTAGTGGAGCCGTCGATAGAAAAAGCGAGAGTTTATAAAACCCTAAAACACGAACTGTTCGTGGATTAATTTTGAGATTAGATCTCAACGGTACTAGCATCCCGATCCGATCCAGTTTGTGTGCGTGTGGATACCAGTAGAGGCGCAGCACTTGAGGCGCTTTAAGATCTCGATTATCTGCAAATCTTCCGCTGCTAATCACCAGGTAATCTCGAGATCCCATTGATTTGATATACATGAACCCTAGATCCTAGGCTTGGAATTCAGACTAGGGCTGCCTAATTGGATTAGGAACTGCTAGAAATTCCTTCAGTGGTATCAGAGCCTTAGGATTCCATTGAATATGTAGCATGTTGATTAGATTAGTTGAATCTGGATCTCTGTATAGTTGATACAAACATGCTAAAATTCGTTTTCATGAAAATCTAGTTTTAGGTTTTTTTTTGCTTGAAAAACGATTAGGGTTTATCGCCCTGTGTCGATCGACACCAATCCGGTGTCGGTCGACACAGAAGGATAACCCGAATAAAATCTTAGGTTTCGCCTAGTGTCGATCGACACAAGAGTTGTGTCGGTCGACACAAACCTCGCGAGATTGATAAATCGGTTCAATTGGATTGGACCGGTTATCGAGCTTGGTTAATAATGGTTAAACACTAAGAATGGTTTATTGTGATTAGGTTGGTATCGACCGATGCTAATGTAGCGTCGATCGACACTGACCGGTATTCAAAACCGGATCAATTGGAATTATCGGTTATCGCAGAATGGTTTTGGTTAATCTGCATCGATCGACACTAACGTAGTGTCGGTCGACACCAGATGCGATGTTTTGGGTTATGGAACCTGAAATCACAGAACCAAACCAAGATGAACCACTTTAATTGGAAGAATTAAAACATAATAAAACTGAACGTTTTAAATGGTTCCGTTCCTCAACCAAATATCAAGTGATACTTGATGTCTTTCCAATCTTGTCAACTGTCAAGACTCATTTCATTGTGCGATAGACTTGCAGTGCGAGATGTCCACAATTATATGAGTAAGACAGGAGGTAATCGTGTTGATGGTTTTGCAGTGCAATGCATCAACAATTACATGACTTAAGAGATTGGTTTACTTGACTGAGCCATCAAAATCATTTTGGGCTCAGAGACATCAGGTGGATTGGACATGAGATGTCAATCCGCAACCAAGAGTTATATTGGATATAACTAGCAAAGTTGTTGCTTACCTAGATAGCTAAAATTTGGGTGATAGCCAGTGGCTCACTCAAGTTTAGTGAAGTATGGGTCTTGGATCATTATATTCATTTGAGGAAACATTGTTTGAATATAATGCGAGTTTTCTTAATAGTTAAGACTTCTCATTTCTTGAACTTCATAACTAAACCTCACTTGTTTTTCAGCTATGTCTAGCACAAACCATCATAACAATTTCTCCCTGCGATCCGTCCTTGAGAAGGACAAGTTAAATGGATCCAACTTTCTTGAATGGTATCGGAACTTGAGAATTGTTCTCAAACAGGAGAAAAAGGACTATGTCCTTGAGAAAGTTCTCCCCAAGAAGTACCGAGCCAATGTCTGGCAGTCAGATAAGGATGCTTGGGATAAGCATTCTAATGATGTGGTCGATGTGAGTTGTCTCATGTTGGCTACCATGAACTCGGAATTGCAGAAGCAATATGAGTGCGTGGAGTCGCCAATAGAGATGATCACTGGCCTGAAAAGTATGTTTCAGGAGCAGGCACGAACTCAGAGATACCAGACGGTAAGATCTCTGATTGAGTGCAAGCTACAAAAGGGCGAACCAGTTAGTCCTCATGTCATTAAGATGATGGGTTATATTGATAACCTGGGGAAACTGGATTGTCCCATTAGCTAAGATTTGGCTACTGACATCATTCTGCAATCACTGCCGTCAAGCTATGATCAATTTGTTATGAACTATAACATGAACAACTTGACGAAGACGTTGACTGAATTGCATGGGATGCTTAAGACTGTTGAACCTAACATCAAGAAGGACACCCCAAATGTCCTTATGGTACAAAAGGGTAAAAAGTTTAAGAAACTTGGTAAGAACAAAGGTGATGGCAAGACGAGCTCGATTGTGAATCTAAGCGAGTCTGGTCATGCTCCTAAGGTTAAAACCAGTCCTTATGAAGATGTTAAGTGCCGTTATTGTAATGGTTATGGGCATTTGAAAAGAAACTGCAATAAATTCTTGGAAGATTATGAGAAGCTGAAGAAGACGTACGAGACTTCTTCTTCAGGTATTATGTTATAGAAGTAAATGTTACTTCTTATAGTCCTACTTATTGGGTATTTGATACCGGCTGTGGTACTCATATTTTGTGAAAATGTGCAGGGCCTGAGCAAAAGTAGGACTATGGAGAAAGGACAAGTGGATCTACGCGTGGGAAATGGAGCAAGAGTTGCTGCATTAGACGTAGGAGTATTTCATTTTTTTTTCTTTTATGGCATGTTTTGAACTTAAAACTGCTACTATATACCTGCTATGAGCAGAAAGATTATTTCTATTCCTTGTTTGGATATGGAAGAATATCAGTTTTCAAATTAAGAATAAGTGTTATTCATTTGATTACAATGATATATTTTATAGTAGCAATCCATTAGAGAATGGACTTTATGTTCTAAACCAAAACGTGCCTAAATATAACATTAATACCAAGAGATTCAAGTCAAATGATATGAATCAAACTTCTCTCTGGCATTGTCGTTTTGGGCCACATAAATGAGAAACAGATTCAAAAGCTCCATAGTGATGGGCTCTTGGGCTCATCTGATTATGAATCATAATGAGTAAAGTGAATCTTGTTTATTGGGTAAAATGACGGAGGCCCCTTTCAACAAAGGTAGTGTCGATCGACACAAACGGTGCGTCGGTCGATACAGGTTGCGAACGATCAAAATGAAAGGGACAGATGCTTATTGGGTTTTATACATACGGATGTATATGGGCCAATGAGCACTAGTGCTAGAGGAAACTTTCAGTACTTCATTACCTTTACTGATGATTTCAGTAGGTAAGGTTATGTCTTATTAATGAGACATAAGTCAGAATTTTTTTAAAAGTTCAAAGAGTTCCAGAATGAAGTACAGAATCAATTTGGCAAAGGTATTAAAGCTCTACGATGAGATCATGGAGGTGAATACTTAAGTCAAGAATTTAGTGATCATCTGAGAGATTGTGAAATTGTTTCACAATTCACTCCTCCTGAATCGGACTTTATTAGATATGGTTCGATCAATGATGAGTCACTTAGATCTTCCATTATCCTTCTAAGAATACGCTCTAGAAACGTCTGCGTTTACATTAAATAGGGTTCCATCAAAATCAGTTATAGAAACACCACATGAGATGTGGACTGTTAATGTTCCTGATTTGTCTTTCATGAAGATTTGGGGTTGCGAGGCTTATATAAAACGTTTAATCTCTGATAAGCTCACACCCAAATCCGATAAGTGCTACTTCATTGGTTGTCCTAACGAAACCAAGGCATGTTACTTTTACAACCAGTCCGAGAACAAACTGTTTGTTGCTCGGAACTATGTTTTCTTGAGAAAGACTTTCTTTCCAAGAGGAACAGTGGGAGTAAAGTACAACTCGAAGAAATTCGAAAATCACAGGAGACTGCTCAACCTGATGAGGAAGAGCAGCAGTTGGATCTACAAGGAGTTGTAGAACCTGCACCTGTGATGCCTAAGGTTTGCAAGGATCTGGTGAATGTATATTCGATATACATTCAAAAGGCGAGTTTCTGAAGAAGTGTCGATCGACACAAAAGTTGTATCGATCAACACAGATCGCGAACCAAAATATTGATTTAATTAACTACGGTTTAAATTTTGGTTAATTAGGTCATGGTAAAAGTATACATATGAGATATGTGCGTGACTTTTACACAAAACTGAAGCTCGCAGATCTGAAAGGATCCGTCACGAACCCGAGAAATGTGGATTTCTCGTAACCAATTGTCGTGATCTATTGATCATTGAAAGTGACGGGCCTGCGAATTTTGAAGAAGCAATGATGGGCCTAGACTCCGAAAATGGCTGAAAGGCACTGAATCCGAAATGGGATCCATGTCACAGAACCATGTGTGGACTTTGGTCGATTTACCCGATGGTGCAAAAGTCATTGAGTGTAAATAGATTTTCAAAAGGAAATTGATGTGAATGGTGATATCCAAAGCTGGATTGGTGGAAAAGGTTTCTAGCAAATTCATGGTGTTGACTATGAAGAAACCTATTCCCCAGTCAACATGCTTAAAGTCCATTCGGATTCTCCTAGCAACCGCCACTCATAATGGTTATGAGATCTGGCAGATGGATGTGAAAACAGTTTTCCTTAATGGAATTCTGGAAAAGGATGTGTACATGACACAACCTGAAGTTTTCATTGATCCTAATGAAGCTAGGAAGATATGCAAGCTTCGCCGATCCATTTATGGATTGAAGCAAGCATCTCGGAGTTGGAATCTTCGTTTGATAAAACAGTCAAAAGGTTTGACTTCGTCATGAATGAAGAGGAACCGTGTGTTTACAAGAGGACTAGTGGGAGCGCAGTTGCATTTCTAGTATTGTATGATATTACTTCTCAGAAATGAAGTTCCATCGTTTCAGTCTATTAAGACCTGACTCGAAAGTTGTTTTTAGATAAAATTATGGGAGAAACCGTATACATTCTTGGAATAAGAATCTATGGAGATAGATTGGACAAGCTAATTGGATTGTGTCAAGACACTTATGGTGATAAGGTCTTGCACAGTTCCAGTATGCATGATTCCAAGAAGGGCTTCGTGCAAATGACTCTTGGTATTACTCTTAGCAAGACGCAGTGTCCTTCGACACACGCTGAGCAAGAGCGAATGTGGGTCAGACAACTGCTACAGGCATTAGATGTCTTAAGATGTGATCTTAATTAAAGTAGGAGTTGTTGTTGTTGATTTTAGTTATGATATGATGTTCGTGTAAACATAATATGATTATTTTAATGAAATCTGACATCAGTATTATTTAATTATGTTATTAAATAATAGTCCCAAAGTAATTTATGACATTTTATAGGTCATCAAGTATGTGACTTGATCATGAAACCCTATAGATAATAAATGACATAAATTATGTTGGTCCCTGGTCGAGGTTGTTAAAGTGGGACATTAACAACCGCGTGAGACTAGTATGTGAGGTGACTGATGACTAAGTTTCATGGAGTCATTAATAAGAGTATTAAAGTCAATCACATAGATATGTGTTGGAGAACACAGGATCGGACATGACCCACTAATGAGAACTCTACGGGATAGTTATATAAGTGTCATGAGAGTTTTCATTACGACTATAGAGTATAGTCCTTAGACCTGAGTTCATCATGTTTTCGTACATATGAATTGGTCCGCTTTAACCTTGTCAAACGTCAGCCGTAACTGGTGACTATAAAGGCATTGATTGGGCGTATCATGAAGTGTGTGAAGAAACAGGGATGGAACAAGATGGGATTTGTCCCTCCTATATAACAGGAGATAAATATCTCAAGGCCCATCGAAGATTTGATACTGAGAAATGTGTGGCCACGCTCAAACGAGGTGATTGTCAGTCGTTTGTCTTATCAGTATAAATCGGAGTTCGATGAACATGATCTTGGCTAAATAAGGGTGACACAGATCTTGCCTTATGCCAGATCGAGATATAGCGACGAAGGGATTATGAGAATAGATGATTCCAGTACAAGTGGGAGATTGTTGGGAATGTCCTGAAATCTATTGTACTTGCTCTAAGTGAAAGTCGTATTGTCGAGACGAGACAATCATATGACACTAGGCAGTCATAATGCTTTGCTAGAAGCCACTTATGATCAATGAGTTTAGAATTCATTGCTAGTGTTATATGATCCTACAGGGTCACACACCTAAACAAACTGGATCAATGATATAATGGGTTTCATAATATTTTATATATATGTTATATATATTATATAAGATATAATATATATATATATATATATATATATATATATATATATATACACCTCACGTTTAAGAGATGTCATATATATATTATATAAGATATAATATGTATATATATATATACTCCACGTGAAAGAGATACTGATCTCTTTAATTAATGGATGTTAGGGCTTAGCCCATTAACATTATTAATGTGAGCATAAATGTCGGCAGTGTTATATGTATGTGAAGACATATATAATACGAATGCAGAAAACAAGTTTTAGCTAACCTAAAACTTAGTGGAGCCGTCGATAGAAAAAGCGAGAGTTTATAAAACCCTAAAACACGAACTGTTCGTGGATTAATTTTGAGATTAGATCTCAACGGCACTAGCATCCCGATCCGATCCAGTTTGTGTGCGTGTGGATACCAGTAGAGGCGCAGCACTTGAGGCGCTTTAAGATCTCGATTATCTGCAAATCTTCCGCTGCTAATCACCAGGTAATCTCGAGATCCCATTGATTCGATATACATGAACCCTAGATCCTAGGCTTGGAATTCAGACTAGGGCTGCCTAATTGGATTAGGAACTGCTAGAAATTCCTTCAATGCATTCTCCGACGGATATCCACTGGAATGCGGTTAAGTGAGTGTTACGATACTTGGCAGGGACTACGTCCCATGGTATTCTTCTACGGGCAGATTCTCCATTGTCCCTCGACGCGTATTCAGATGCTGATTGGGCCGGTGATACAGATGATTTTGTCTCCACAAATGCATATATTTTGTACTTCAGTACAATACCAATAGCATGGTTCTCTAAAAAGCAGACAAGCGTCGCTCATTCATCTACGGAAGCGGAATACAGGTCTGTAGCAAATACAGCATCTGAAATCTCTTGGGTCTGTTCCTTACTCACTGAGTTGGGCATACGCTTACCTTCAACCCCAGTAATCTACTGTGATAATGTGGGAGCAACAAACCTCGCAGCCAACCCAGTTTTTCATTCTAGGATGAAACATCTTGCGTTGGACTATCACTTTGTCCGAAACAATGTCCAATCAGGTGCTTTGCGAGTGGCTCATGTCTCCACAAAAGATCAGCTCGCTGATATTCATACATTTTCATGCATTTAGGCTTGTATATAGTTCTTGTTTTGACTTCTTTTCTCCATCATTCATACCATTTCGCCGAGTCATTGTCACATCTAGAGTTTAGAGTTGTTTAGGACTAGGATTAGGCATTCTAGGCTTGCATTTGGAGTGTTTCTTGTGTGTTTGCAGGTGAATGGAGGCATCTAAGAGCATTGGTGAGCTTGGAAGTGGAGTCTTGAGCTCAGAAGACCAAGGAAGAGCCAACGAAGGACCATATCGGCCTGAGTATCGGCCAGGCGGGCCGATACAACCCCTCGTCAAAGTTTCGGAGAACAGTATCGGCCACAATATCGGTCCACCCGACCGATATGGACTCTCGGATTAATTTTCGAGGGTTCATATCGGTTCACATATCGGTCAGGTGGACCGATACGCTCGAACCCAGAAATAATCCGAGACTCAATATCGGTCCACATATCGGTCCACCTGACCGATATCGACCCCAGATTTTCACTTGGATCCGGGTCAACACCCGGTTTGTTCCGGGTTGACCCGGCTCGCACCTTTTAGACTATTTAAGCCAAAACCTATTTTATTTTGTTTCTTAAGCAGTTTTTGATGTTCTAAACTCTTTTGTAAGAACACATTGGATTCCTTTGATTAATCTAGACTTCTCTTGTTATTTCCTTCAACAAATCTTTCAATCTCTCACTAATTCACCATGATCAACTCTATTTTCATGAGTTTTGTTGATCTAGCTATGATTAGTGAGTAGTTCTCCATAGGCTTGTGGGTTGGGTAGGATTAGGTTGATTAGGGGTGATCAATAGAATTCTAGTAGTTAATTGTCAAAATCTCATCTAGCAAAGTGCTCTTAATGCCTAGTTAATCTTGATCACATTGATTAGGATGTTTAGAATTTCTTGTTCACAACCCTGTTCGATGAAATTCCAGTATTTAGCTTTGTTAGGACTTTCATATTCTAGCGCATGAAAATGTATGTCTAGAGTGATTGGTTGCTAATTGGAACTCGTTTGAATGCTCGTTTGATTTTGATTCACAAATGATGATTTGTTCTTGAGTTAAGATTAAATGAAGAATTGGTATTAAGAGATTAAACCGATTTGCTTTGTGTGTTCCTTGCTAAGAGATTAGCTTGTTTGAAGTTTGAATTAGGATTCCTTGATCATCCCGAGTCACCTATCTGTTGACCTTTACCCTTGAGCCTTATTCTTCCTATTGATTGAATCGTTTGTTTACTTATTTTTGTTTGCTTCGATCTGATTTGCTTTATTAGGATTGTTAGGAATCAAAAACCGAAATTGTCTGATTTGACTCTGAAGGATTAGTATCTGCTTATTGGTGTTATCCGTCCCAGAATAGGTTCGATACCTCAAAGCTACTACGATAAGCTTGAGGAATTGGTACCTCAAAGGATTGCAAAATCCTAGTTATCACTCGCAGATTCTCTCACGAAGCCACTACCAAGACCTCGGTTTCTTGAGCTGTTTAGCAAGATTGGAGTGTCTTCAGACCCTCCATCTTGAGGGGGCGTATAGAGAGTAGATATGTAAAGGATGGATTAGTCATTTAATATTAGATGTTTACCCTAATGTATAGCTTATAAATAGCTTGTAATCTCTTCTTAATATCAATCAAGTCTCATATTCTATATCTATTTGTTAATGTAATTATAAAATTGTTAACTTAGTTGACATGTGGAGTGATACATTATACTTGATGTAGTTATCAATCATTTTTCTAATTCATAATTGTATTTAATGTTGAAAACGTGGTTGTCGGGGTAACCATACGAACAATTAAAAATATTTTTATAATTTAAAATTATATATCAAATTTTAATGAGCATTTGAAAATATATAATTTATTTTGAAAACAACATTAATCTTTACCATTTTATTATTCATATATTACAGATTTGTCTTACTATTAAAACGTTTTAAATAAAAATAAAATTATATTACATTTTTCTCAATATTTGTTCTATCTTAATTTTGATAGAAAATAGAATGATTTGTTTAAAAAAAAATAGGGTTGATTGGTATTCAACACTTAAATTATGGACTATTTATCTTTCTTATATTTTTGTTTCTTTAATTCATTAATATTACTTTTCTTTTTTATACAATTGATAAATTAGACGATGCAAAAAAATAGTTGTAATATAAAAAGTATTCTAAATTAGCTACATAATTAAAATCTAATATTGAGGGTTATAATTTAAAAATATAGATCTTTTTTTAAAAAATATTCATATTTACTATTAATACCAAGTAAACTATGTTATCCAAATAACATACTTTTGTCAAAAATATTTTTTGAAATTATCTAAATAACCTATTAATAATAAATGTTATCAATTAGTTCTCAAAATACGATTAGTGATCGCTTCATTTTTTCCTTTAGGATATTTTTTTAAATGAGAATTTTTTATAAATATACAAATAATTTATTATATATAACACAATTTACTATAATCTTTTTATTAAAATATTTTTTATTTTCTATATTTTAGATATTCTGGTTTTATTTATATAAATTATTATTATATAACATTTACATTGTTTTTAAGATATATTCTTTTACTATAATTTTATATCAAATAATATTTATTTACTAAATCTATATCTCTTAAATAGAAAAGTTAATCTTGAAAATATTAACAATTTATTGTATATAAGTACAACTAAATATATTAACTTAATATTCTTTTATAAAGTATGTTCAATAAATTTCAAGATATAAAAATGACAAATGATTTTTCATTTATTATTTTTTATGTATTAGGTATTGTGATTTATTTTAAATAATTTTTTGTATATATAAAATATAACATTTTTAAAAGATATATTGTTTACATTCGTTTCCTAAATCTATCTCTCTTAAACGTAAAATGTTAATCTTGTTTTTTTTAAGATATTTTTTTGAAAATTTTGAAAATTGTTTTGAAAAATGTAGTCCTTCTTAGAAATTTTTTTTCTAGTATATTATTTACAATAAGTTTGGATCAAATAACATTCATTCACTAAATCTATTTCTCTTAAATAGAAATGTTAATTATGAAAATATTAAAATGTAAAATGTATTGGTAAAACTAAATACATTAAATTTATCATTCTTTTGTAAAGGATATTGAATGAATTTAAAAATATAAAAATAACAAATGATCTTTCATATTTTATTTTCTATTTATTAGGTATTCTGGTTTATTTTTTTAATAAACTACTATTATATATATATAAAAAATCAAATCATTAAATATATATAAACTATATAACATTTTTTTTTTAAATAGATATTGTTTGCAATAAGTTTGGATCAAGTAACATTTAGTTACTAAATATATTACTCTTAAATATAAATGTTAATATAGAAAATATTAAAAATGTGAAATATATTAGTATCACCAAATATATTAACTTTATTATTATTTTGTAAAGTATTTTGGAAATATTGAAAGATATAAAAATGAAAAATGATTTTTCATATTCCTTTTAAATTGTTTTATATGTAGAAAATAACAAATGCTCTTTTATATTTATTCGAAGTATTTTTAGATGTAAATAAAATATTAAGTGATGTGAATTAAAAGTAGAGATGAGGTGGCATAAGAAAAAGAGAAAAATTCTACTTTATATATATTTTTGTAAAGTATTTTAGAAAAATTTAAAATATAAATTTGACAAATAATCTTTTATATTTTTTTCAAATTGTTTTATATGTAGGAAAATAACAAATGTTCTTTTATATTTATTTGAAGTATTTTTAGATATAAATTAAATATTAAATAATGTTATTTAAATATAGGGATGAGATGATACAAGGAGAATAGAAAAAAGTCTACTTTAGATATATAGATATATGATGTTTTGTTTTTGTAACAAAATATGTATGATGTTATAATACTACAAATTTAGCACACAAAAAAAGAAGTTATGATACTACAAACACAACAATCTATATATCTACAAAATATTCGTCCGAGCTAGATGCAGTTTTTTCGTCAGAGCTAGATGCAGTTTTTTTCTAAGGCAAAGATTTAAAATCTGCAACCTTAATTATCTCGCGCTTTATACTTCTGAATGAGTTTTTTGCGAAAGGAATCCGCGCAAAAATACACATTATTCATATAAAATAGATGATGTTGTGGAAGTCCTTTGCCCAATGGTCAAGGGTTTAAAAGCTTCTACACCAGGTTTGGGATTCGATTTCCAGATAATGCAGTTTAACCAGATTAATGCACACAAGTTTTTAGGAGGTCCAGAGTTACAGGTAACCATCAGCCGTCATGATATCATGTGTTGCGGGAGAGCTGTCCATCGTAGGTGTGGTACATGTCAAGCCGTTCGTCGTAGATCAAGTGTTGCAGGGGAGAACTAGACCATGAAGTCATTGTTCGAGGAGCTGTTCATCGTAATCGTAGGTACTGCAGGTAGTTGAATCATGGTGTTGATCTTGATCAGAAGATTCTTAATGTTAGGATTAGATCAAAAATCACTCATGATTGTAATAGTGTTCTAGATGAAAAAAAAAAATGAAAAAGAAAAAGAGATGATGCTTCTCGGAGTGCAATTTCATCGGACAAAAAGTGGCATTGCCACATGAGAACATGTATTGTCTACATATGTGTTTTGCATAGTGTTTCTATAGATGCACATGAATATACATAATGCCGGTCCAACATTTTTAAATACTTGATTCAAATCTAAAACATTATTTAATATAAATAAAATTTCAAATTTTATTTAATATATCTTAATAAAAAAATATTTAAAACGCCTATACTATGAAAAATACTCTTTCTGTATTTTGAAGATTGATGTTTTAATTTTTTTACACATATTAAGAAATAATAATAATTACTTTTAGTTATTACTTTTTGATTTGTTTTCATTTTCAAACAAAATTTCTCCAATCATATTTTTAAGTTTTAAATTATATATAAATCTAAAAGTAGAATGCATTAATTATAGTCTCAAACATCAATCTTTTATAAACAATTACAAAATGTAAAATATTAATCTTTGAAATACGGAGGGAGTATATTTTAAAATACCCCTTTATTTATTTAAATATATACTAATAGAGAAAAATATATAAATATGTCTTTTGTAGTCGGATGCCCTAAACCGTCGCTTACCTAGCTTATACTCGATGCCGGCTCTATATACATATATACTTTACGATAACACTAAGTTTTATGGATTAGTTTTTTCTTCTAAATACCGAGTTTTTAATTAACTATTACACCCAAAAGTTTTTATAACCCTATTGGTTGTACACGCCCGCGAAAAGTTAAAGCCTACGAGATCTAAATTTACTGTTTTTCCTTTCTGACGTGCTCTAAATTTTACTTAGATCGCAATTATGCGAATCCATTTTTTTCCGCCAAAAGTACATTTCACTTATTGAGGGGCTAGCTGCGCACATGCGTCTTGAATCTTATAATGATGAATGGATAATATAAAACGAAGGGAACATATATGTAGCATGATGATGCATGGCCAAATAAAGGTTTAAGATAACTCGAATAGTATTTATTTAATTAATATAAAGAGATACGAATATAACAAAATGTGCCCACGAATTGGAATCATTACCCTAGTTACCTATATTCCTTTCTTTTGATTTTCCGATCCAATACATTTCATTTCATTATTACAACCTATACAGCTCACGATTTTTTTAATGATATTCTTTCTTTTTTATACAATTACAATATATATAAAATTGAATGAATGTCGCAGACAAAGAAAACACAATTGAATGAAGATCTTCTAAATTTGCAGGTTCCAGTTAATGTGGCCCTAATTAGTTCTTAAACAAGCACCGTTGATTACTTGTCTTTTTCGGTCGCTTATCATTCAAAATGATTTTTCTAATATTTACAGAAATAATATTTAATAAACATCTGTAAAAGGAAACGCAGATTATATATAAAGGTTACTGTGGAATAGTCTGAACTTAAACCAAAATCATGTTGGTTCGTTCAAAAAAAGAAAAAAACCAAAATTTTCTCAATTACCAAAAAAATGTAAAGACAAAAAACTTGTCTGATATTGTTAATATGATTGCTTAAGGTCTAATAGAAAATTACATCTAAGATATGAATGTTATAGCCGGAATACAAAAATAAACCTAATGAAATTTGTTAATGATGCTGTCAGTAAAAGTGACATTTATAGGAATAAAATGTGTGTGAAATTGTATCACACGTTGAACTAGAGGATTCAGTATTTCAATTCCCACTGAACTGACCTATTTTGTATCACTCCTAATTATACCGTCTTATCTGGTAATATATTTTCTTAAGATATTTCAAGTTTTCAACTCACTACTATTAGATAACAAATATATAATACTATTAAACATCCAGAAAATTAATAAATAAAATATTTGTAGCGACAACAAGTTAACATGTGGCAAAAGAAGCAAACAGAATGAAATCTTGAGGATATTCCATGTCTTGCTTTTTATTGTTTATTTACGGCACAATGATTAATCACGAATCTACACTTGTTTTTTTAAAAATAAGATTAAAGATAATTTTATTTTATTATTATAATTAATGACGACACTTTTCGATAGCCGCGAGGAAGAAAAGTTTATAAATTATATTCAGACCTCAGATGAACAAGATCTTATAGATTCTTTTGATGATGACCTAACTGTGACAAGGAGACATTATCTTGTTGGGGGTATTAATGAGATATATTATCCAAAAAGAACATGAACTTATCCAAAGTATAAAACATTAATTCGATTGGTAATAATATTAACAATATGGAAAGAAAATGTTCTAACAGTTAAAAAAGGTAAAGTAAAATACAACAGTAAAAATAAGACGTATTTGTTGAAACATGCGATAGTTATAACTTAATGATTTGAATAGAAACGTTTAACTCAGAGCTGAATCAAATCCTGCTTTCATGACTATATATGGCTTCCGCACGCTACCAGTGAGCTGAGGTTTCAAACCGATGAGGGGTAGAGTTAGAGGCTTAGAGCAGTGTCGTGTCTCGAGCATCTTTGAAAAGCCATTCCTTTCCACCGAAACACGAGAAGACAGTCCATACTGCATCCACATTGCACAAATCAATGGGTGTCTATTAATATGGCAGGTATTTGATGCAAATATATCTTACGCAATTGACCCAACTTAAACATATATGCTTACAATATCGAATTTTTCATCCTCTTTTGTTATATATATTATTAAAAACATTTTATTTGTATGTATAGATAGGAAGGTAAATTTAATTTTCACCAACAACATATAAAACTTAACCAAATATTCGAATTTTTATTAACATAGAGGTATCTTAGATCTGTGAAAGAAGTTCATCCTAACTCTCAAAGAGAAGTGCAGTCTATAATTCATTTTCTGGATATTCAAATGAATCGAAACACAAATATATGAATGTTTAAACAAATATATTTTAGTTTTGTAGATTGAATTTAAAATATGTTGGCTCCCAAATCTATTTCTTTACCAATTGACCACAAGGTCTTGGACACCAAATATCCGTTTTCTATAAGGAAATATTTGTATATGATAATCTAAGACCAATCTCCAATCCCCATGATAATTATGGTACATGCCCATAGTTTCTTTTCGACATTTTCAACTAATCACAGTTATGATGATGATCATGTTGGTGGTCGTGATGATGACACATTACAATATTACGTTAATTTATCACTTAATAATCAACTAATTAGTTTCATTTACAGTTTTATTGTTTGGTTGAGGATAGCTATTAATTCTTGATAGACATACATATGATTTATTTTCTTTATTCTTTCGTGAACCCCAAACCTGGATTCAATTCATGGAATCCAAATTGAATCTGATCCAATTATCAAAAGGAAGTATATTTTACTATTGAGGTGTGAATACTATTTATTTTGGTCATGTTACGAAATTACTATAGAAATTATCAATGTACTAGTGTACAAAATGGACTGTGGAATATTTTTTCAAACCATTTGACTAGAGAGCGACATCGTGCGTGTTCAAGAAGCGAAGACTATTTGCCTACTCAAGCCAGTGGTTTTCTAAGATTCTCACGTGACTGCGATTTTATTGTAGATTTTCTTTCTAGAATTATAGCAACATATTGAATGCATATACATATATCTATATGTATATTTGAACATTATATTGAATGTATATTCATTGCAGAACTTTATATCATAAGCTACATAAAACTTATATCATAGTTCGAAAAACAAACATATATCATATGATACATCCAGGACCAAAAAAAAAAAAATCATATGATACATAAAACTTATATTATAAAAACAAACATAAATCATATGCTAACATTAAATTTCAAACACAGAAAAAAATGATTATATCATCTAACAATTTTAGTCGGGTCAAGTGAATTAGTTGTTATTTATAGAAATATATGCATTCAATAAATTATTACTTAAAATAAACTAAAATATAGTCCATACACAAGGAAAAAAAATGTTTTCAAATGTATGAAAAGGGTTTTAACTGAATTAGTTAGTTTAAGTACTCCAGTAAATACTCGCTCAGTTAATTTTAGTTATCTAACAAAAGTAACTTACATAAACATGTACGTACAATATACATGTGTGTGTGTCCCATGGGTGGCTATAAATATACATCTACTACTCTTCATTGATAGAACCAAAGCTAAAGTGTTAACTAAAAAAAAAATCTATTTATCAGAAACAAAAAAAATGGCGAGTTGTAATTTTCCATCACAAATTCATCTTCTAGTAATAACAATATTAATCATCATCACACCGATCACGACCAACACATCACCACAACCATGGAATATCATTTCCAACGACAACTTCGCTGGAAAACTCACCTACGCGTCCTCCTCCGTCGAATCAGCTGCCATCGATTTCGGCCACATCACCAAAATCCTTCCCTCCGCCGTCTTAAACCCTTCCTCCGTCCGAGACATCACAGATCTCATAAAACTTTCTTACGACTCTCAATCCCCTTTTCCTATAGCCGCTCGTGGCCACGGACACAGCCATCGTGGCCAAGCCGCTGCTAAAGACGGGGTCGTCGTCAACATGCGGTCAATGGTAAACCGGGACCAAGGCATCAAGGTGTCTAGAGCCGGTTTATATGCTGACGTGGACAGTGCGTGGCTATGGATTGAGGTGTTGAATAAAACGTTGGAGTTAGGGCTAACACCTGTTTCTTGGACGGATTATTTGTATTTGACGGTCGGTGGAACGCTATCTAACGGTGGAATAAGTGGACAAACGTTTCGGTATGGTCCGCAGATCAGTAATGTTCTAGAGATGGATGTTATTACTGGTACGCACCATTTTTTTTTTACATATATTCTAAATCTATGCAATAAAAATGATTTTTTTACTTCGTACGATTTTCGTCTTTTCTTTTAGATCTGCGCGGCCACTTGTGTTTTATGCTCTTGTTTTGTTTGTATTGTTTCTCTTTATTATTCATTTCACGAACTTGTTGATAGCTTTTCTTCTTTTCACACAACTAGCTAATCACGTTTTGTTTGTGTCCAAGAGTAGGAAAAAACACGGGCTCTGTATAAAATAGGTGGTTGTAATAAAAGCTTTCTTAGCCAAATGGCTGTGGTATTTGTCATGTTAAATCTTTGTTGAGGATTTGTCATGTTAATTTATCTCAGATCGATTTCACTCAAACATGAAATTATCAAATATTTATGTTTAGTCATCTGTAAATATTTTCAATAGCAAAAAAAAAAAATCTAAATATCTATAAGTTTCCGAAATTAGTTTGAATTTCACTATTTCAGTTTTAGATGACTTCGGTTATATATATAAAAAATCTTTGTTTTTATAATAAAATAGTATATTTTTCGTTGAAATTGATTTAGCATTATTGCTATTTTGGCAACATAAATTTCATCATTAAAATCTTGAAAAAACAAAATTTTAGGAGTATAACTATACATCTAATATAATATATTAATGTCTGCGTAAACACACAACTAAGATTGTGATTTTATGTTTTTATTCCAATCTTTTTAACGCGATACATAACAAGTTTAAACTAGTTAAATTGTTTTTGAAAATTTTGAATTTATTTATTAATTTCTTACATATTATGGTTGTTTCGTCGAATCTAAGTCCTATCTCTGCGAAATTTACATTAATATTAAGTAACTGTTAATAAAAGCCGGTGACAAACAAAAAAATTCAACCAGATATGGTCCCACACGTATCATTTTTCACGAGGTTTCTCTTGTGGCATAAGGAACAGAAGTCACAGAACTAAGTTTATAACGTTTGGTCCTATCCAGGTGTAATGGATTTAAGTAACAGTTACTTTTCTTATGTCCACATATGCATCCATAACTTCGTATACATACACTGCATGTTGGTCTCATCTCAAGTGTAGTTAGTTTACGACGATTTTCTAGTTCCATTGTTTGGTTAGGAGATAAGATAAATTAATGTGACCAACTATAACACTTTAGGCTTAAAGCAACGATAGTTTTATCTAAAACTCGTTGCATCTTTTCTATATATTATAATATTATTTGTATAGTCTTAGGGTCTCAAATTTGTTGAAATAGTTTAAGACTAAGCTTTCATTTTTTTTTTTTTAGGACTAATCTTTCTAATTGGGTCAATTGTTTTTTTATTATAGGAAAAGGAGAGATTGCAACTTGTTCCAAAGACATGAACTCAGATCTTTTCTACGCCGCGTTAGGAGGTTTGGGTCAATTCGGAATTATAACAAGAGCCAGAATTAAACTCGAACTAGCTCCAAAAAGGGTATGTTAAATATGTAAAATTTTGCAATAATAATTATTTTATACAACTAAACAAAACTTATCAAATTTATGACTAAACATATCTTCTTCTTTTTTGAAAAAAAAAAAAAAAATCCAGGTTAAATGGTTAAGGTTTCTATACACTGATTTCTCTGAATTCACAAGGGATCAAGAACGATTGATATCAGAAACGGACGGTTTAGATTTCTTAGAAGGTTCCGTTATGCTGGACCATGGCCCACCTGATAACTGGAGATCCACTTATTATCCACCGTCCGATCACTTGAGGATCGTCTCAATGATCAAACGACATCGTGTCGTTTACTGTCTCGAAGTCGTCAAGTATTACGACGAAACTTCTCAACACTCAGTCAACGAGGTCCGCACACATATACACAATTAGGATATTCACTCACAATTAAGCAAATCTTTCGTATATTATATGCTTATTAATTATTTAAACTATGCAGGAAATGGAGGAGTTGAGCGAGAGTTTAAACTATGTAAAAGGGTTTGTGTACCAGAAAGATGTGACGTATATGGACTTCTTAAACCGGGTTCGAACGGGAGAGCTAAACCTGAAATCCAAAGGCCAATGGGATGTTCCACATCCATGGCTTAATCTTTTCGTACCAAAATCTCAGATTTCAAGATTTGATTATGGTGTTTTTAAGGGTATTATCCTTACAAATAACATCACTACCGGTCCCCTTCTTGTTTATCCCATGAATCGCAACAAGTGAGTTCAAACGATATGGCAATTATATAAATACTCAAAAAAAAATTTTTAAAGTAATTAAATTTTAAGCTTTTGTTTTCAGGTGGAATGATCGAATGTCGACCGCTATACCCGAGGAAGATGTATTTTATGCGGTAGGGTTCTTACGATCGGCGGATTATGACAATTGGGAGGATTATGAGAAAGAAAATATTGAAGTACTAGAGTTTTGTGAGGATGCTAAAATGAGTGTCATACAATATCTTCCTTATTATTCATCACAAGAAGGATGGATTGGACATTTTGGTCCGATGTGGAATATTTTTGTAGAAAGAAAATATAGATATGATCCTAAAATGATATTGTCCCCGGGACAAAATATATTTCAATAAAATAAAATTCGTGTTAGGCGATAATTAATAATTATATTGTTAGTCGTTTCCACTTTATACTATGCGTATGGCCACGCTTTTCATTGATTCTGATTGTTATATTAACTTTTGAAAACAGAAAATATTGCAAATAATCTATATTTCGGTGGGGGATTTTTGGTGATAAGAAAATAAAATAAAAGCATAATGATATTAAGAAAGTGGAAATTGATACGAAAGTGAAGGATATGATCATAAGACTTGACAGTAGTTTGACAAAAAAGATTTGACAGTAAGTCCAAATGTGAAACCTATCTTTTGATCTGAAAATAAAATTTGAACACACACATATATGAGTATAATATATATAACTTTTTTTTGAACACACATACTATATATCAAACATTAAATAAAGCGAATAGTAAATCATTTTGTCTGTGAAATGTTCCTAAACCTTTTTGTTACAGTCTGCGGGAAAGCAGGAGACATCCAAACTTCTTGTCCCCTTTCTGGTCTTTCTCGGCTTAATTTTTAATATATTGGTTTTTCTGTACTTTGAAGATCTTGGTCGCACGTGATCCACGTATCATTGGATTGATTAGACTCGAATATTATTTATTTTCTGTCATATTTATCAGTGTACCGATCATATCGAGCATACTGCCAAATCATTTATCAAAAACAACAGTCGTTAATAATTTCCATATAGATTTTATTAGATTCACCCATTTCTATTATGATTTTTAAAATCACTTACAATATATGATTTAATTAATAATTAAAGTATAATACATTTAAATATATTGCTTTGATCTTTTTTTTGTCAACAAATATATTGCTTTGATCAGCTGTCTAAATTCAACGTTTTTTAAAGCTTTTTGTCAATTTTTTTTAAGTTTTGGTTTGTTTACAAAAAGGATTGCGATTAATTCATTACGCAAAATCAATAAAACGACAAAAACGTCGTGAAAAGTGGAAAGCATATGATGAAAGCTGCAGCCTTTTTAGCTTTGTGATCTGAAGGAATCTCCAAACTAAATTTTTATAGTAAGTACCAAATATTTATAATTTTATATACTATGATCTATAAATTAATACAATAGAAAATCTATACCATGTGAAAAAGCCGAAACGATTAGAGATTGCTATCTAATTATTTTATACCGTACAATCTCATTGCATCATTACTAAAAATATAATCATGAGATTCCATTGCATATTTTATAAATTTTCGTAATTACCATCCAAAATATTATATTATAATTTTATTTTAAAACAATTTTGAAAAATATAAATGGAAAAGCGTAAAATACGATCTTAGCCACTCCTTTCTTCAAATTAAATGTTTAGGTTTTCATTTTGTTATAAAATGCTATTCAGTTTTAATAATAATTGTTTCCTATTTTATTTTCCTATCACTTAGTAAAATGATCTTTTTAATAATCGGGATTATCCTAAACTAAAAGTTAAACTAATCTTCAAGATCCGTAAAAATTCAGATTTTTCTTACCATTAAAAACGTTTATGAATAGTCAAATAGAAAAATTAAATAATTTTATTTTTGAGGAGAATCAATTATTAGCCTGGATAAAAAGTGAATTCTCAATAAGTGGGAAGCACTAGACCAAAATTATGTGACTATAACTAGAATGTAAAATTTTGTTAATTGATCATTTAAAATTAATAGAGAGGGATAATATCTGAAGTTGCAATAAAATTCTTAAAATATGCAAAAACAATAAGACAATGCGTACAATTTACAAGAATATCATATACTCTTAGTGTCACATACTCACTGTACTGTTCACAATTACCTGCAGGCTAAAACTACAAACGTATACATGTAAAACTACTAAACATTGGAAAGTCGACTCTAAACCAAAACAAAATCCGACTTTAGAAATATTAGTCTATAGGCCTCTATTACAAGCCCAAATGTGTTGAGCGCTGGGCCTAGTGTTTACTGATAAAGGCCTAACTACGTGCTGTTTGCACAATATTAACGACACACGCTCTTGGTTATCATTGTCGTCTTTGTCAAGGTCAAGGTGTGGTCAACCATTGTTTAATAAGTTTTGTCTTGTGTATCTTTCGCAGAAAATATTTTATTTTAAAACTCTTGTAACCTATTGTAAATTTAAATAGAATATTTATGATCGATATCAATACTTGAGAAATAAGAACAAAATTTCGACCAAAATTTCGAGGTAATTTCATATCTTTCAATCATCACTAATGGTTCATATTGGTTTGTCAAAGTCCAAGTGCATGAGATGAACGAGTCTTGCAGTAATGTGAACGTGGCATACATTTAAATTAACTCGTTAAGAAAAATGTTCTATATATTGAAGATAGAAATCGATACAATTTTGACCCAAAAAAGAAAAAAAAAATCGATACAACTTGCTCAAAACACCTTTTTGGAGGACAACTTAAAAGTGTACGATCGAATTACCCGTAGTCAACCCATGTGGTTGTGAAAACGTTTAATTCATTTTTATTCTTCTTATAGTATACACATGATTAATCTAGAAAACTCTAATGACTACCAGTATCTTGCAAGAATTTGTTTGCTACCTAAATAGTAAATACTAATCACTTCTGATCCATATTAACCCGCAGTGATCACATCAGCCGCGTATATAAATGTGAAAATGTATATGTCAATACCGAAGTATACATGTCAGCCGCGTATTATGTACTACTTTATCAGCTGCGTATATACATGTCAAAATGTAAGCCAAAAAATATATGTCAAAATGTCAATAGTGAAGTAGCATTTCCATCATTACATGATAAGTTGTAGATATTTTACATGTTGTATATTCTGGGAAAGACCTAAAATATTATACATGTATTTAAATTATTCAGAAAATGAACATTTTGTATAAATTTTAATAAAATATTTATATAATTTGAAAGCCATAAAACACACACACATATATATATTAACTATAAAATTTAGAGGTGAAAACTAATATTTCAAAGTTAAAAAGAACTATTATTTCATGCCGCTATATCCAAAATTGATTGATGTAACTAAGAATATTGGAATATAAGCAGAAAATAGAAAAGATTTACATGAACTACAAAAACAAAGTTTTACAAGATTAATGAAAGCAAGCTTATAAGGAAGTTTTCAGGAGCAGGTGGAGTGATATATCATGGTTTTTACCGGTTTTATGCCATGATATAGTTGTGTTTTTAGTGTCTTTTGTGTTGTTTTAGAGTCTTTTACAGGTATAATCAGGTTTGGAGCTAAATTGGAGATAATGGAGCATTTTGGAGATTTTTGGAGTGTTTGGCCGAGAGATAGAGTTCACTGTCCGAAACAGAGGAAGGTGTCGATCGTTGCACTCTAGCATCGATCGATGCACCAGCGAGATGGGCCAAAAACTCGGCGGTTTAGAAGAATCAAGTTATTGCACTTTGATCCAGAAGTTCCTGATATTTACAAAGAAGCCCTTGGCCGAGATTATACCTATATAATCAAGTTTTAGTTGTTTTTATTAGATACACTTTCATAATTAAGAGCAGAGGATTTTTAGAGCTTTTGGGGCTGATCTGAACCTATTACTTCATCTGTATTTGGAGAAGATTTCGAACCCCTTTTACTCTTATTCTTTTATGCAATTTATTCATCATATGATTATGTTTTCATTATCTATGTCTGAGTAGATTCCTAGTTAGGTTTAGGGTTTCTCACATAGGATTTCATGACTTGCTAGACTTGTTCAAATTCAGTTAAGGATTCAAACTATATCTGTTCTTCAATTTAATTGTGCTTAAAGCTAGTTCTAACCTGATCAATTAGAATCTAGATCTTAGGTTGCTAAATACGTCACGGAAGTGGGGTTTAGGAATCTGAACTAATTAAATTGGGCAATTAAACTTTGCGCAAACGGAAGTTTGGTTTAGGATAATTGTGAACATATCAAACTTGGGATTAATGCTAGTTTAATCTGTTAGTTCTCGCAAACGAAAGTTTGGTTTGCTGCACTTAGACTTAGAGAATTATCGCAAAGGAATTTGGTTAATTCTATATCTGTGTTTTGAGTTCTAGAACTGTGCTTAATTAGATCCTTGCTGAATGAACTGTCTGCTTGTCTGATTTCCTGAGAATACCCTAGGCTTGACGCTTTTAATTACTTGCTTTCACAACCGTTAATCTCTGCTACTGATTTACTTTCTCGCACCGCTTTTAATTCAATTACATTGCTTTCTTTCTAGTATTAGTCTCTACTGTTCTGATCTATTGAGACCAAGTGTCCCTGTGGATTCGATAACCCTATATACTACTTTGACATTGCTGTTCACTTGCAGTTTAGAATAGGGATTAATTCTTGACCTATCAAGTTTTTGGCGCCGTTGCCGGGGACTCTTAGAGTCTTCGATAGGACCGAACTTAGGGTTTTTACTAGAAATTTTTCTTTTTGTTTTTGCTTTTTCGTTTTGTTTTTATATTTTGCTAAAATTTTCTCTGTTTCTTTCTGTCGCAGGTACGAATTTCGCCTTGCGTCGATCGTTGCATCCCTTGCGTCGATCGTCACTAGGCGATTCTGAGATTGAATCGATCGTTGCACTGATAGCATCGATCGTTGCTGGACGATTACAGACAGTTTATGCCAACGCAGAAAACTCGAAGTAATCCGAACTCGAGCTTGCTTAATCTCGGACTAGAGGAACTTGGGCGGCTAGAAAGGACTATCATAAGAGAAAAGAGAGAGAGAATGGTACGAGAACGTCTGATCTTGATACCAGATGCTGAAGGTACCCTGAGGGACCGAGATAACAACCCGTACAATGCTGCTGGGCATCGGGTTGATGCTGAAGGGAATGTCATCCCTGATCCTCCTGAGCAACAACAACAGGAGCTGAACCAAAACCAGGGTCAAGGACAGGCCCAAGGTAGAGAGATGGTGGTTCATGAGAGGACACTAGCTGACTACAACAGACCTGATGAGTTTCATGCAAACCGAGCAGCTCTAGTGCTTCCTGCTTTTGAGAGGAATGATTTTGAGGTAAAGACCATTTACTACCAGCTGATGAGATAGATTGCTTTTCATGGTCTTTAAGCAGAGCAGCCTATGGATCACATTGACAAGTTTGAGGACATAGTCACTGGCATGAAGTATGAAGGAGTATGCCCGGACAATCTGTTCCTTAAGCTATTTCCGCACAGTCTTGCTGGAGACGCTAGTGCATGGCTGAGACAACTGGCACCTGGTCAGTATACTACTTGGGCAGCCTTAAAGAGTGAGTTCCTGCGTCACTTTTATGATGATGCACGCTCAGATCAGTCCAGACAGGACATACTCACTTTTTCCCAAGGAGCTGTGGAGCCCTTGAAGACTGCCTGGATGAGATTTAAGCAGTATCAGCGTGACTGTCCACACCATGGATTCACAGAAGTACAACTGATTGGTATCTTCTTCAGAGGCATAGATCTCCCTTATCAGACTGCGCTGGATAATTCCAGTAATGCTAATTTCAACACCAGGACTCCTACACAAGCTAAGCAGTTGATTGAGAACCTGATTGGCAGTAACAGTTGCAAGACAATGGATGAAAGGAGGAAGAAATCTGGTGGAACCGTAGAGAATTCTGATATAGCTAATATAAGATCCAGATTGGACACAGTCTACAATCTCCTGACAAGTAAGAAAGCTGTCCACTTTGCCCAAGATGTAGAGGTGATTCAGACTGAGGAGGAAACTCAGGAAGAAGATGTGAATTTTGTAGGAGGTTCTGGTTTCCAAGGTAATAGATTTAATAATCAACAGGGGAACATATTCTCCAATGGAGGACAGACTGGTGGTTTTCAGAAGACCTATGGACAAGGTACTCAGAGAACCTATGGATCTACATCCTATCAGACTCCTCCTGCACCTACAGCCCATGAGAGCAAAATGGAGGCTATGATGGAACAACTGATTGAGAGTCAGACCAAGATTTCTGTGGACTGCAACAAGAAGTTGGACGCTGTCTATGAAGACCTCAATGGGAAATTTGAGTCTATGAGCACTCACTTGAAGCAGTTGGACACTCAGGTGAACCAGATGTCCAGCTCACTGA
This sequence comes from Orychophragmus violaceus, assembly GCA_030180135.1. NCBI lineage: Eukaryota > Viridiplantae > Streptophyta > Magnoliopsida > Brassicales > Brassicaceae > Orychophragmus > Orychophragmus violaceus. Next base: position 18,896,398 of record CM058237.1, read on the forward strand.
AGGGAAAAGGAGTGGCAGACACTCATGTTAAGGCCTGGTCTGTGTGCATTAATGATGGATCTCACCTAGGTGAAAGATTTGAGCTAAGTACAGCTGAGTTGGTGACAGAACAAGAATTTTCGGATATTTGTGAAAAACTCTCGGGTGAAATCTGCTGCAGTGCGTCGATCGATGCAATATCTGTGCCGATCGATACACCAGTCGGGAGTGCAACGATTGACACACCCTTAGTGTCGATCGTTGCAGGGCGTGAACAGACAGAACTGTCGGATGATAATGGCATAGATGCTGACTTGGAGCTTGATCGCCTATTCAATGGAGCCTCTGAGATTACTCAACAAGAGATCTACGAACAGATTTTTAGACAACACTCCTCAGTGTCTGAAGTGATTAGGCAAGAGATTGAAGAGCTGAAGAAATTAGAAGAGATTGGTGAAGAATTGGAAGAAATTCCAACTTCTGATGATCCACCTTATCATCCATGTGTGCAGAGGTACTTAAACAAGATGTTGCCCCTGGATGATGATCTGAAAGACTGGGTGATAATAGTTCCTCAGCATATTAGTGATGTTCTGCTAACTAAGGCCCCAAAGAAGCTGCCTGATCCTGGAGTCTTTGTGCTGGATTGTTCTATCTTTGAGGATAGCTTTAGGCGTTCTCTGTGTGATTTAGGAGCTGTTGGAAGTTTAATGCCATACTCTGTGGCAGAGAAGCTGGGGATGCTGGATTTTACTCCTACTAGGACTTCTCTTGTCCTAGCTGATCAGTCCATACGAGTTCCTGAAGGACTCCTTATGGACATTCTGTTGGGATAGTGTCCTGAAATCACACCTGTACTCACTCCTGTGATAGTTGTGTGTCGAGATCTGACATTCGTATAATACTGGGCGTTTGCAATGCTTTGCTAGAAGCCTCTTGCAATCTGTAGGTCGTGGACTTACTGCCAGTATTATATGATCCTATAGGGTCACACACCTAAGCGAACTGGAAGCTACGACATGGGAATGATCATTGTGGCAATGATCATCTTATGTGTATGGAAATACACATAAGTATCGATATAAAGGTGTTGTGTCGATCGACACAGCTTGTGTGTCGGTCGACACAGTTCGGATTTTCCGAACAGGCTTTTCGGGTTATGGCTTAATTGAGTCTGGCCCGTTAAGCACGTTTAGGTCGAATAAAACGTGTTTAGTTCGACCTAAACAATAGAGCCGTCCAGTTTTCTTGAGAGAAACACTAGACACACCAGAGAGAATCGATCCCGTTGATCCAGCACTAGCATCCCGTTTCCAGTGAAGCGTGCGTGTGTATCTGGTAGAGGCAAGGCGTTTTTGTTGCTCCACTGATCTCGTTCACCATCTCAATTCCGCTGCTAGAAAGGTAAGAACGAGGTTGGTTTTCATTCAATATATCAAACCCTAGAAAGGTAAGAACGAGGTTGGTTTTCATTCAATAGAAAGGTAAGAACGAGGTTGGTTTTCATTCAATATATCAGAAAGGTAAGAACGAGGTTGGTTTCCTAGTCTGTCTTTCCTGAAGATTTGGGGATGTGAGGCTTATGTCAAACGTTTAATCTCTGACAAGCTCGCGCCCAAATCAGATAAATGCTACTTCGTTGGTTATCCTAGGGAAACCAAGGCATACTACTTTTACAACCAATCTGAGAACAAAGTATTTGTTGCTCGGGACTGTTCTTTTCTTGAGAGGGAGTTTCTCTCTAAGAAAAACAGTGGGAGTAAAGTACATCTCGAAGAAATTCAAGATGCACAGGAGACTGCCCAACCTATTGAGGAAGAGCAGCAGTTGGATCCACAAAGTTCTGTGGAACCGGCGCCTGTGGAGCCTGAAGTTCGCAGATCCAGAAGGATCCGTCACGAACCCGAGAGATACTATGGATTTCTCGTAACCAATTCAAATGATCTGATGGTCATTGAAGGTGACGAACCAGCGACCTTTGCGGAAGCAATGATGGGCCCGGACTCCGAAAAGTGGCTTGGAGCCTCTAAATCCGAAATGACATCCATGTCAGAAAACCAAGTATGGTCCTTGGTCGATTTACCTAGTGGTGTAAAAGCCATTGAGTGTAAATGGATCTTCAAGAAGAAGATTGACGTGGATGGCAATGTACAGATTTACAAAGCGAGATTGGTGGCTAAAGGTTTCAAACAAATTCATGGTATTGACTATGATGAAACCTATTCCCCAGTAGCTATGCTTAAATCTATTCGGATTCTTCTAGCGATTGCTGCTCATTATGATTATGAGATTTGGCAGATGGATGTCAAAACCGCATTCCTGAATGGTATTCTGGAAGAGGATGTGTACATGACACAGCCTGAAGGTTTTGTCGATCCTAAAAACGCTGGGAAGGTATGCAAGCTTCATAAATCCATTTATGGGTTGAAGCAAGCATCACGGAGTTGGAATCTTCGTTTTGATGAAGCAGTAAAACAATTCGGTTTCATCAAGAACGAAGAAGAATCGTGTGTATACAAGAAGACAAGTGGGAGCAAAATTGCATTTCTTGTACTGTATGTCGATGACATACTCCTCCTCGGTAATGACGTTCCGTTGCTTCAGTCTATTAAGACTTGGCTAGGAAGTTGTTTTTCCATGAAAGACATGGGAGAAGCCGCATACATTCTTGGAATCAGAATCTACAGAGATAGAACTAACAAGCTGATTGGATTGTGCCAAGACACTTATATAGATAATGTGTTGCACAGATTCAGGATGCACGATTCCAAGAAGGGCTTCATACCAATGTCTCATGGCAAGAGTCTCTGCAAGAAGCAGTGTCCGGCGACACCTGCTGAGCGAGAACGCATGAATAGGATTCCTTATGCCTCTGCAATAGGATCTATAATGTATGCCATGCTCTGCACTCGTCCAGATGTAGCTTACGCGTTAAGCATGACGAGTAGATACCAATCTGATCCAGGTGAAGCTCACTGGACAGCTGTCAAGAATATTCTCAAGTATTTGAGACATACTAAGGACAAGTTCCTTGTGTATGGAGATAATGATGAACTTGTGGTGAATGGATTCACCGATGCGAGTTTTCAGATGGACAGAGACGATTTCCGATCACAGTCTGGATATGTCTTCTGTCTAAATGGCGGTGCGGTGAGCTGGAAGAGCTCTAAGCAGAATACCGTAGCTGACTCCACAACGGAAGCTGAATATGTTGCTGCCTCAGAAGCGGCAAAGGAAGCTGTTTGGATCAAGAAGTTCATGACTGAACTTGGTGTGGTTCCTAGTATCTTGGAGCCAGTGGCTTTGTTCTGCGATAACAATGGAGCCATTGCTCAGGCGAAAGAACCCAGGTCACACCAGAAGTCCAAACACGTTGAGAGGAAATATCATCTGATTCGTGATATTGTCAACAGAGGTGATGTGAAGATCAGCCGAGTTCCGACAAACGAGAATGTCGCTGATCCTCTAACCAAGTCACTCCCAAGGCCTAAGCATGAGAGTCATACGACTGCTGTAGGCATTAGAGATCTTAAGATGTAATCTTGATTCTAGTGGGAGTTTTGGATTTTGTTTTAGTTATAATAAGACACTATTGTAAACATTCTTTTAGAAGTGTTTAATGAAATTTGATTTCAGCATTATTTATTGTGATCTAAATAATGGTCCCAAAATAAGTTTATGACATATTATAGGTCATCAAGTTGAGAACTTGATCATGAAACCCTATAAGTTAATAAATTATTTTGTCCCTAGTCAAGGTTGTAGAATCGGGACACTGACAACCGTTAGAGACTAGATTGTGAGGTGACTGTTGGCTAAGTTTCATGGAGCCAATGATATGATTATCGCAGTCAGTCACATAGATATATGTCAGTGGACATATGATCGGACATGACCCGCTAATGAGAAGTCTACAAGATAGTAATATCTGTGTCATAAGAGGTTCTCATTACGACTATAGAGTATAGTCCTAAGACCTGAGTTCATCATGCTTTCTTGCATATGAATTGGTACATTTTGACTTTGTCAAACGTCGATCCGTAACTGGCGGCTATAACGACACTGTTCAAGTTTATCATGAAGTGTGCGTTGAAACAGGGATGGAACAAGATGGAATTTATCCCTCCTGAAAAACGGGAGATAAATATCTCAGGGCCTATCGAAGATTGAATACTGAGAGAATGTGTGGCCGCACTCAAACGAACTGTAGTTCAGTTGTTTGTAATGTTCAGTATGAGATCAGGAGTTCGATAAACACGATGTTGGCTTAATAAGGATGACACAAATCTTGCCTTATGCCAAATCGAGATATAGAGACAAAAGGATTATAGGAATTGATGATTCCAGTACAAGTGGGAGATTGTTGGGATAGTGTCCTGAAATCACACCTGTACTCACTCCTGTGATAGTTGTGTGTCGAGATCTGACATTCGTATAATACTGGGCGTTTGCAATGCTTTGCTAGAAGCCTCTTGCAATCTGTAGGTCCTGGACTTACTGCCAGTATTATATGATCCTATAGGGTCACACACCTAAGCGAACTGGAAGCTACGACATGGGAATGATCATTGTGGCAATGATCATCTTATGTGTATTGAAATACACATAAGTATCGATATAAAGGTGTTGTGTCGATCGACACAGCTTGTGTGTCGGTCGACACAGTTCGGATTTTCCGAACAGGCTTTTCGGGTTATGGCTTAATTGAGTCTGGCCCGTTAAGCACGTTTAGGTCGAATAAAACGTGTTTAGTTCGACCTAAACAATAGAGCCGTCCAGTTTTCTTGAGAGAAACACTAGACACACCAGAGAGAATCGATCCCGTTGATCCGGCACTAGCATCCCGTTTCCAGTGAAGCGTGCGTGTGTATCTGGTAGAGGCAAGGCGTTTGTGTTGCTCCACTGATCTCGTTCACCATCTCAATTCCGCTGCCAGAAAGGTAAGAACGAGGTTGGTTTTCATTCAATATATCAAACCCTAGATCCATAGGGATCCAACACATTCCGGTGAGAGTTGGAAACTACTTAGTTCCAACAGACTTCCTTGTGCTGAGATATGACTGTGATCCGGATGAAGCATTATTGCTTGGGAGACCCTTTTTGGCTACAGCAGGAGCATTGATTGATGTTAGGAACAGCTTGATAGACCTCCATCTGGGAGATGAACCACTGCACTATGAGATGGATAAGCTGCGAAAGCCACTGATAGATGGGCAGACATTCACCATAAGGGACGCAGATTTTGAGCAACCTGATCATACTATGGTTATAGATCCTGGAGCACATTTCACTTCATCTTTTCTTGGACATGAGCATTCCGCAACAGCCTACTCACCACCTTGGATGAGGAGATTTGAAAAGAGACAGAAAAAGTCTCTGTCAGGACCTCCTGGTACCTGAAAATTTCCACCCGTCCGGTCAAGCTATTGACCTTAAACAAGCGCTGGGTGGGAGGCAACCCACCATTAGGTACTGGTGTTTTTCTACTTAATTTTTGGTGTTTTTGTTAGGATTTTACGTTTGTTTTTGTTTCTGGTGAGTTTATGTTTGCAGGTCTCGGATGAATTCGCAGTGCAACGATCGACGCACTTCTGTGTCGATCGTCACAACACGAAAGGAATCGCATTGCAGCGATCGTTGCGATCCTGAGCAACGATCGACCATACACGAAAATCGCCAAGTAACGGTCGATGCACTTAGTGCAACGATCGATGCCTGAGCGACAAAGGTAACCCGACAGACATAATTTCACCTTTTCAATTTTTTTTATTTCCTTTTTTTTTACCGAACCTTTGCTGGACACTACTGGGGACAGTGTGTCTTAAGTGTGGGGGAGGTGCTACTGACTTTTGTTTTCTGTTTTCTTAAGAGTCAGTCCGTTTTTCAAAAAAAAATTTTGTTTTATTGAGTCAAAATTGTTTAAGTAAGAAACTATGATTTTCTGAGAAGATTTACAAGACTTGCAGGAACTTAAGTAACCATTGGGATGAAGTTGCAGGATCTATCTATGACTATTAGAAAACCCCATCACAGATCAACCTACTGGGAACACCCACATCACTTCAGGTATCAGAGGATCCTTTTACTGACTTCAACCTTAATAATGACTTAGATTTCTCACCTAAGGGCTTGATATACTTTGTGTCGGATTCCCTGTTAGTTCTGACACAGCCTGTAAACCTGTCCTATTTAGTTCCCTTCTCCCCTTCTATAAAGTAAAAAAAAAAAATAATAATAAACTGAGGATGAGTTAGTAACTCCGAAGTGGTCATGAGAATAGTAGCAAACACTATTATCTCTCATGTGATCCATGGAATGTGTCCAAAGTACACCCCATAACGGGAAGAACACTGATAAAAAAAAAATGATACCCAGTGGGGAAAAATCAGTTGTTAAAGAAGGGAAAGAGAAGAAAGGGACTAGAGAAAGATAGTATGGTGGTCTAGAGCTGATAAGGTAAGAATCCATGTGCCCTTTGATCGATACTCCTTAGGTGAGACCGCACTTAAATACTTGCAGAAGTCAGTAGGGAGAATTTGAATGCTTGAATGTGATTGTGGAGTTTACCTAGGACAGTTGCTAAGTGTGGGGGAAGTACATGTTGGTCTTGATATCATGTGATTGATTCTTTCAGTGGTTTACTAAGGGGAATCTGAGTACTGTAGCTTCTAGGATGAAATGAGTTTCTGAAGAGTTTTCAAACCTCTTCACCATGTTTTAGTTCTATGTTTTGCTTGAGGGCAAGCAAAGGCTAAGTGTGGGGGAGTTGATATATCATGGTTTTTACCGGTTTTATGCCAAGATATAGTTGTGTTTTTAGTGTCTTTTGTGTTCTTTTAGAGTCTTTTACAAGTATAATCAGGTTTGGAGCTAAATTGGAGATAATGGAGCATTTTGGAGATTTTTGGAGTGTTTGGCCGAGAGATAGAGTTCACTGTCCGAAACAGAGGAAGGTGTCGATCGTTGCACTCTAGCATCGATCGATGCACCAGCGAGATGGGCCAAAAACTCGGCGGTTTAGAAGAATCAAGTTATTGCACTTTGATCCAGAAGTTTCTGATATTTACAAAGAAGCCCTTGGCCGAGATTATACCTATATAATCAAGTTTTAGTTGTTTTTATTAGATACACTTTCATAATTAAGAGCAGAGGATTTTTAGAGCTTTTGGGGCTGATCTGAACCTATTACTTCATCTGTATTTGGAGAAGATTTCGAACCCCTTTTACTCTTATTCTTTTATGCAATTTATTCATCATATGATTATGTTTTCATTATCTATGTCTGAGTAGATTCCTAGTTAGGTTTAGGGTTTCTCACATAGGATTTCATGACTTGCTAGACTTGTTCAAATTCAGTTAAGGATTCAAACTATATATGTTCTTCAATTTAATTGTGCTTAAAGCTAGTTTTAACCTGATCAATTAGAATCTAGATCTTAGGTTGCTAAATACGTCACGGAAGTGGGGTTTAGGAATCTGAACTAATTAAATTGGGCAATTAAACTTTGCGCAAACGGAAGTTTGGTTTAGGATAATTGTGAACATATCAAACTTGGGATTAATGCTAGTTTAATCTGTTAGTTCTCGCAAACGAAAGTTTGGTTTGCTGCACTTAGACTTAGAGAATTATCGCAAAGGAATTTGGTTAATTCTATATCTGTGTTTTGAGTTCTAGAACTGTGCTTAATTAGATCCTTGCTGAATGAACTGTCTGCTTGTCTGATTTCCTGAGAATACCCTAGGCTTGACGCTTTTAATTACTTGCTTTCACAACCGTTAATCTCTGCTACTGATTTACTTTCTCGCACCGCTTTTAATTCAATTACATTGCTTTCTTTCTAGTATTAGTCTCTACTGTTCTGATCTATTGAGACCAAGTGTCCCTGTGGATTCGATAACCCTATATACTACTTTGACATTGCTGTTCACTTGCAGTTTAGAATAGGGATTAATTCTTGACCTATCATGGAGCCGTTGATCGTGACCGTTGATGGATTCTCGTAGAACGGAAGTAGTATTATCTGTAAAATTGTCCTTGTAATAGTTCTCATAATCTGTATCAGCGTTAAAAAAAAATTTTTGGTTTAGTTTGAACTTCTAGATCTGGCCGGATCTAGGTGCACGGAAAATGGAGGTGCCAAATTCCTTTGGATCGACGGAGCGACTTGCTTGCTTCTAACACCTTTGGTTTTATCCCGCCTTAGTTTTAAAAGCTAGATATGAATTTTTGGGTTTTGGAGTTTCGCGTTTGAGAGCTTTCTTTTTCTGCTTCTTTGGAGTTAGTTTCGGATTCTCTTCGGTTCGATTTTCCACCGTTCTCCTTTCTTCGAGTTTGGTGTTATCCGGGCAAGATCGATCGCTCTTTGACGCTACTTTACATATCTGATCAGGATCACTTCGTAAACTTCTATTTAGGTGTATAACTGTCGCGATTGTCAAGTCCACCACTTCCAGAAAATTGTGTCTTTGTCTTGCCGGATATAGAGTTTCTGGTTTTCTGGAATCAAAAGGTAGGTTTGCAGGAAGAACTTGTTATCGATGGTTGGTCGTGGACATCTTTGACTTGTCCCAAAATTCCAGAAGTAAAAGATTTTTGTCGGATTGTTTGTTGTAAGTTCTAAGTCTCGGATTTAATTCGATCCCAAGTCTTTTTTCTATTTTGGATTAAAATCATGTATGGTCTTAGATATAGCTCCGGGGATTTTTTGACCAAAAAAAAAAAGCTTCGGAGATTTATCTATAACAAAAAAAAATCACATGATTATACTTTTAATGGTGATAGTAGTTGACAAAAAAAATGGTGATAGCAAGGGTTCTTCAACAATCGACAAATAGTCAGTTATGGAACTCTGTACGATCTTTTTCATTTTAATGGTCTTTCAATTCATAAATTATAATTAGTAGGTATACAAATTATTAGATATATATCCCTCTGAGATGTCCTTTTCGTCAATCTTTTATTCCTGCTGACATGGACTATTGTCCCACCAAATAATTTATTAAAACTATTAATCATCTTAACATAATGAATTAATTATTTTTAGCAAAAAATAAATTAGTTACTACTATTTATTGTGTTCTATATTTATAACATAAAATATTTAAAAAGATTTTATTATTTCATTTAGATATGTTTTACAATTTTCTAAACAAGAAAAAAACAAAATTATTTACGTTTATGACCATTGGTATTTTGTAGTAATTTGTGATTAGTTAAATTGTTTTTAATATTGAAATGGTGTTGTTGACAAAAAAATATTGAAATGGTGTTTCCAAAGTAAAAAAACAAACTTAAAAATACAATTAATATGTTTTCTTAAATTTCGTACTTTTAAGTTTTAACTACAAAATTTTATATACTGGATTTTATTTTATAGATTTTTGTGAATCAATTGTTAAATTATGAAATTAAAATTTAATATATTCTTAAATTTTAAAATGGTGAAAAGTAAGATGATAAGAATAGAATTACCTAAAAATTAAACTGCCAAAAAAACAATCACACAATTACACCAAAATATAATTCATTAATTAAAGCAACATTTATCCAGTTTTAAGGTTTAGCTTTTAAGATTATTTGATAGGTTGAACAAATAAATAAATAAAATAAAATTGCCATCCTCTGTTGACCGACTTTCAAAACTTTGCACCATACGACTTTGACTCTCTCTCTTTCTGAAATCTAGCTCCTCTTCTTTGGCTCCCTCTTTTCTCTGCTTTTCTTAACTTTAATATTTTTCTTTTTCAAATAAGAATATGAAAATAGCAGGAATTATTTTCCCTCCCTCCATGTCTATCTAAGCTAAGCAATGAACCTCTCTAACTATCTATCTTCCATCTTCAAATTCTCATAATCTTCATGGACGCAATCTTCTTAACGGATGATTCGAATACCCGGAAACAGTTAATCGGATCGCTAGCTCAATCTTTCGGATGCGTCTACGTTTGTCTATGGTCCTATTATTTCCCTCAACCTTCTAAGTAATAATCATCATATCTTCCTCGTTCTCGATCCTTACATATATACATACACATTACACATATCATGAACATGCATGTTCATACATCTCTATAATGTATGGTATTTTTAATCAAAAAGGTACATTTGATGTTTTGAGCTTCAGCTACTTGATATCATTGGATGGATATTACAACGAAGCATCTCACGAGCCTTCTACGTCTACTGGAAGTTTAGCCAGAAGATTGTTCCATGAGTATCGCCAATCCCTCATCCCTCTCCAAAATGGGTAAAATTATTTCATCTATTAAGTCATAACACATGCGATATTATATAATCCTAATGTTTTGTATTATTCAATGAAGACATATACCAAGCATGGCGTTCATGAATAATCTCACGTACTTAGAGATTCGGCCACAAGATATTCATAGACTTGCTTATAACGACGCACAACGTCTCTTCTATCAGGTCTGTATCAATTCTAATTTCTAACCAATAATGCTAACACCATTTAGTTTTATTTTTATTGGTTAATGATATGAATATTTCGACTATAAAAAAAAATGATATGAATATATTCACCACTGACCATTTTTGTTCGTCTCGTTTCATTACATGTCGCAGGAAGCCAAGATTCAGGTACATATATAATTTTCATAACTCCAACAAAAGTGTAATACATATACTATTATATATGATTTACATTATTATATATATGTATTGTGATCAGACGGTGATATTCATGGGTTGTCGGAGCGGAGAGATCGAACTCGGATTGACGTATGATGCTGTAAATGTATGTATCCCTACGTATAATATTAATTCAATAAAATCATTAGCATTTATTACTTACGAGTTATTTTTAATTTATGTTTTTGTCTCTCTTTTTTACAACTTGTCTCTCTTTCTCCATATAAATACATATTAATACTGTATGTACATTGAACAGATGAAAACAGAAGCAAGTCTTCGAGAATGGTTCCCGGAAGATTTCAGTAGAAATTCTTCTCCGGTCAACTCCGGCTATCTCCGGCCACTGCCTCCCCAAAAAGCCTCAGAATATTCCTCACTTTTATTCCCACTCATCCCTAAACCTTCAACGACGACTGACGCCGTTCACGTTCCGTTCCATTCGCTGCTAGCTCCGGTCACCACGGCAACAACGACCGACATGATCCATCAGCAACAACAAGATCCTTTGTTTCGTAACCGTGAACGTGAGGAGGAAGCAATGACGCAAGCTATCTTAGCGGTTTTAACGGCGTCGTCAAGTGAATCGTCTACTTCTTCATCGACGCAGCTAAAAGGAAGGGCCACCGCTTTTAAAAGATATTACTGCATGAATAGCAGCGGCAGTGGGAGGGGTAGAGCGCTGCAACCGCCGAGTGTACGGAAGCAAAGTATGATGAAAAGAGCAATTTCGTTCTACAGTAACGCATACCGGAGAGAGCGTTTTGCTAGGGAAAACGCTACTAGCGGCGGCGGCGATGGAGTCGGTGGAAGCGGGAGCGGGCGTGGGCCAACCGCAACGCAGTTGCATCATATGATATCGGAGAGGAAACGGCGAGAAAAGCTTAATGAGAGCTTTCAAGCATTAAGATCTCTCCTTCCTCCGGGAACTAAGGTACGTGATATAATCATTTTTTTTTTCATGATTTAAACTCCATATGTAAAAATATATTTAAATTCATTAACATTTTCGGAATCTGATATTAAAAAAAAAAATGTATAAACACTTTGGCGAAGACTGTTTCTTTTTAATAATGATCATAATACTTTAAGAAGAAATGCAAACGCAAACATTAGATTTCATGCATGATTGATTACAAATATTTCATATACTAACCATGATATACATATCTTGAGCTAATGTTATGGCTAAAACTTTTGAACAGAAAGATAAAGCATCGGTCCTCACCACTGCAAGGGAGCAACTAACTTCTTTGCAAGGCGAGGTTTCCAAACTACTAGAGAGATATCGGGAGATGGAGGCGAAGCTAGAGGGAGAAAGAGAGATGGAAAATGAATTACAACTCGATGAGAGGTTTAACGTACGTATAAGACATATACCCGAATCCACATCTAGAGAAAGGATTTTTGATCTAAGAGTTGTTCTCAGAGGAGACAGTATTAGGGCTGATGATTTGATGGTAAGGCTTCTCCAATTCTTGAAGCAAATCAACAATGTGAGTTTAGTATCAATCGACGCTAGAACCCGAGCTAGAGAGGATGGAGTTACTTCGGTCCTTCTCGTGAGCTTAAGGCTCAAGACTGAGGTAAATTATTAAATTGGTTTCTGGTAAAGAAACAAATTCTTTGAGATTTATTAGTTAGTTAAAAATATCAAACGAAGTTCTCATTCTCTAAAGTTTTATTTAGCAATTTAGTGGGATTTATTCAAGGAATTGCATTGATTGGTTATATTATTTGCTAGGTGGAGTTTTTTGATATATACATTTATTTTTTCTTAAAAAGGTCGAATTTTTCTCATCCACATAAATTTATTTGATGATGTCTTTATAATTATGTACAGTTGATAAGATAAATTGATAACCACTAGTTCGATTTTGACTAAAAGGATTATTTTGTAGGGTGAATGGGACGAATCAGCCTTCCAAGAAGCAGCCAGAAGAGTTGTCGCTGACTTGGCTCACTGACAACAAGTTTGATTATTTCCTAACCATATACTATTTGATTATTATAATTATAGGTCATTTTCTCTTCTACGCTTACTACAACTTAATAATACTCCCTCCGTTTCAGATTAAGTGTCGTTTAAGGTTTTTTCACACTTATTAAGAAAACAATTAAATTTCTTGTTTTATCCTTCATTAATTACATATATAATGTGTTCACACTTATTTTAAGCTAAAGGAGTAGGGATAAAATTGGAAATTATAGTTAAAAGCTGCATTGGAAATGTAAAACGACACTTATAATGAAACAAAATTTAAACTCTAAAACGACACTTAATATGAAACGGAGGGAGTATTATTTATGGACAGTCTATTTTGTTACACTGGCGTTCGGCGGCTCCTATCGTTTTCGATGGTCCTCCTCTTACTCTTATTTTTGTAGACTGTTTCAGCCGGTCCTCGCTATTTCGTGAATCAATCTTGACCCATTGTTTCTGTCCATTTTTGTTGTTGCTTGCGTATGGTTTTGTAATAGCCAATATTTATTCAATACAAACTGATGTAATTTTTTCTTTAAAAATAAATGTTGTTGTATCATGAATGCCATTTTCAAAAAAGCAAAACAAAATTGTTTGTTTTATTACTGTAATCTTCTTTGGAACTTTATGATTGATGTGTCGTACATAGAAAGTTCGGTATTCAATAGTTGTACTTTTCATCCGTACCATTTGAAATTGTAGATTCCCCCCCCCCCCTCTGTTCTTTAACAAGTTGCTGGTATTATTATTATTATTATTATTATTATTATTATTATTATTATTATTATTATTATTATTATTATTATTATTATTGCATCCAATCATCCCGCTAAAATAACAAAATTGTAAAACATATACAATTTTGCTCTTTTAAAAAAACAGACATTTTTTTATCAAAGATATTAGACATCAAATTAGCATCCTATCTATAAGTCCATTGAAATCTATCACCTCATTCGGCCTAAAGACTAAAGTCCGCCAAAAGGAACAATTCAACATAAAATTTGACAAGTTTTACTATACATAGACCTTTTACTGTTCATTTCACGATATCTTGTAAATCTCCAAGCTACACTTATAAAGCGACAAGCCCAATCAATTTTTAGGAAGCTCGTCTATCGATAACCTGAAACACTCCATCCCGGCTAGTAAGCTTAAGGAGGTTATTTTCGTTCAGCCACTAAGTGAAACCGAACCATTCAGTCTAGCTATTTTAAGGGTCTTATATGTTTTCTTAAGTCATTTTCGATGCTTATATTCTAAAATTCATTTATTAGAGCCAATATGAAATAATATTTAGGCAATAGAACTGGATTTCATTAATAACTCAGGGTATCAATACAATCATTAGGTTTGCTCTATAGGCTAGTACAATTGTTCGATCCTATTACAACCAGTCTATTCCACCACCCGTCCGCCAAATTCTTTGTCTCGCGCCTAAGCCCGATCAGTCTCACGATCAACTTCAAGTCCTGCAACAAAGAAGCGTAAGTAATCTATAGATTAACTTAGTGTGTTCAAGCAACCTCTAAATTCTATATGATCAAGACAATTTATGTATAAATTCCTCCATCCTAATCTGTTCATCTAAGGCTTAGGAAAGCCATGAGTATGGACAATAAGTCCAACCCTTAATCTCAACTTAACCATACATACTGATGCTAAGGAAAACGCTCGGATCATGGCCGAGACTTAGGCAAGGTAAATCCTATCCTTAGCAAAAACCCGCATGATCCCGAATTCCTTATAACGCTAGTCAGATCAGTTAAGGCCGTCAATCCGTAACCATTCAAGCAGAATATTGAATACAAAGATAGAGTAGAGATACAACTGATCACATAGCCAATCCAATGATCCGCTCGGCTTAACCGAGAGTCGCAGACTTAAGCTAGGATGGTCTATGTACTCATCTTAGGCGTTTCTGCCCTTTTGTTATGATCCTTAGTCGCAGACGGATCCATGCTCGATCCTTTGCTGCAATTCGAGATCGATTCTGGCTAACCACTCATCCCAGCTGAGTTGAGCTGCCTGACTACTTATCGAGCTGATCCAGCTAGTTTAGCTCGATGTTTCAGCTTGTTCCAGTTAATTATCCAGACGACATAGCATTTCCTTGTTAATTTTGGCCAAGTCTGCACTTGATCTTAACCGGATGGATCAATCCTTCGATTCCATCCCAGACTTATACATCCGGATTTCCTTCCAGCTGAATATTTTCCATTGGTTCGATCTTAATCCTTCCTAGACTCTTTCTATCTGAGTTTGGGTGAGTATAACCATCCCACAGTCCATCCGTGGTCAAGTTCCTAGGCTGCTTGGTCACTCAAGGATACCCACCCCCTATATATTCAAAACACTTTTTGACTTGGCACCAACAGACATTGATTTTGTAAAAATCACTATTATTTTCTGAATTAATTGAATTAATTCAGAAAATAATCTTTTTCACCATGGACGAGTTTCTATGAATTTTCTTCACTATTTTCTTCCTCCAACTCGGTCATGGTGAATCCCAGCGAGCTTATTGAGGACCGGGGATGTTACACAACCTCCCGTCTTGTCATCTTTTTCATTGTTCCTTAGTCGCAGACGGATCCATGCTCGAGTCTATCGAGTCTTTTACAAGTAAGCTTGCGTTTGGAGCAAAACTAGGAGTTTTGGGACGTTTCTGGTGATTTATGCAAGAAGTTGAAGTTGGAGCCGTAGTCACGATTTGATGTCGATCGACACTGGCTTTAGTGTCGGTCGACACTGAAGGCCAACGAGACTTATGCGCCAAATAATCATATCTTTTGAAGAATTGCAAAAAGACCCAAAAGTTTCCTTATTTCTAGTTTGGCCCCATAACGTGTTTAGTGATTTATAATTAGGTTTTTGAGAGTTGTATGTCTCACCTTTTGTTCTTGCTTTGTTTTGGCTTTTGCTTTGGAGATTGAGAGATTTGCTTGTGTATGATTTTGCTACTTGTAACCTTTGAGAGAAGGATTTCGAACATTTTATATATCTATTCAATATTGTTTTTCTATTCAAACATGTCTTGTCTTATTGATTCCATGTCTGAGTAGTAACCTTAGTTAGATTTAGGGATTCTCATAGGGATTTCATGCCTTGTTAGATCACTAGATGATTAGGATTCTAAATCTATTTGTTCATCACCTAAGTTGAGATTAAACTGAATTCGGGATTGATCACCTAGTTTTCAAATCTTAGATAAATAATTTGGCACGAGAGGGTGAGTTATAATCCGACAGAACTTAGTGTGAGCAATTTGACTAGACACAAAGAGATTTGGTTTAGGAGAATTGTGAACTAAATAACTTGCTATTAATGCTTGTCTAGAACTCTAAGATTGCAAAGAGATTTGAATCATTAGGTTGCTAGACATAGAAAATAATTGCAGCGAGAGTTGAGTTATTTGACAATTGTGATTCTAGTTCTTGAACCTGCGCTTAATCTGAATCATGATTATTAAAGTGTCTGACATTGCATGATCTCCTGAGAACTTCCTAAGTCTAGCGCTTTTCTCCCATTGAAAACACTCCTTTAATTTACTTGCATTGTTTACTGCTTTTATCTGATTGACTTAGCTGAATTCGAAAACATATAATAAGTTGTGTGAACTTGAGTCTCTGTGGATTCGATACCCTTAATACTACGATTGCATAGCTGTGCACTTGCATTTAGAATAGGGAATAAAATATGATCTATCAGGTTTTTAGCGCCGTTGCCGGGGACTCTTTGAGTTCGCCGATAGATTTTGTTCTAGAATTTAGACTAAGTTGTTTTTATTTTTATTTTGGTTACTGATACTTCTCTGTCTTGCTTGTCTTTGTCGCTGTAGGAATCGACATGAAACTTTAGTGTCGACCGACATCCATTTAGTGTTGATTGACATCGAGCTTGGAGCCAGTCTTTGAGTTCAGTGTATGCCTAGTCATCACACCAGAAGCAACCCGGACGAGAAGCTTTTGAATCTTGAGAATCAGGAGCTTGCTAGACTCGAGAGGACCAACAGAAAAGCTCAGAAATCTTCGAGGGTGATGAATCGAAATGCTTTGATCTTGATTAGAGATGCAGGAGGTGTTCCGAGGGATTTGCAAAACAATCCATATAATGCTCAGGGATAGAGGAACGATGCTGATTGAAATGTGATTGAAATCCCTGAAGCAGAGAGGCAGATTGTTAATCCTGAGGCAGAAGGTCAAGGTGTAGGTGGGCAAGGAAATCCACAAGGAAATCCACAAGCTGAAGCACACCCTAGAGCACCTGAACTTAATCCTCTAGATGGGAGGACTCTTACTGATTACAACAGACCTGACGAATTCTACGCTAACAGGTCTACGATTGTGACACCTCCTTTGATCGTAATGACTTTAAGCTGAAGACTTCATACTACGCAATTGTGAGGTAGCACCCTTTCCATGGATTCCCACATGAGCAGCCTATAGATCACATAGAGTATTTTGAGTCCTTAGTCACTGGGATGAAGCACAACAGAGTGAACTATGACTTCCTACACTTGAAGCTCTTCCCGTACTCTCTTGCAGGAGAAGCTACAGCTTGGATCAAGCAGATCCCACCTAGGACTCTGACTACTTGAGATGCGGTGAAAAGAGAGTTCTTGAGAGACTTCTATGATGATGATCGTTCTGATCAGCTTAGACATGACCTTTTGACATTTAAGCAAGGACCTACAGAGCCTCTTAAGACTGCTTGGGTGAGGTTCAAGATGTACCAAAGAGACTGTCCTCATCATGGATTTTCTGAAGTTCAGCTACTGGGCATTTTCTTCAGAGGTGTTGATCTATGGTACCAGATGGCGTTGGATACTGCCAGCAATGGCAACTTCAATACTAAGTCTCCAAAACAGGCTAAGGCATTGATTAAAAACTTGTTGAGCAACAATAGCACTAAGAATGCTGATATGGAGAGGCAAAAATCTGGTGGGAAAGCTGACAGTTCCCAGATAGCTGAGATGAAGAACAAGCTAGACACTGTTCACAGTTTACTGATTGGGAAGAAAGCTGTCCATTTTGCTCAAGAGACTGAGGTGATTGAGGATGAGGAAGGCTGAGAGGAAGAAGATGTGAACTACATCGCTGGGTTTGGATTTCAGCGAAACATGTTTGGGAATCAGCAAGGTAACAAGTTCTACACTGGTAGTGATCAGAAGAGTGCTTTCACAAGCAATCAAAACTCTTCTTGGTTTGGTCAGAAACCTACTTTTCAGAAACATTTTCAGCAGAACAACTCGTATCAGAGGACCTATGGAGCTTCTTCTTATCAAACACCTCTTGTTACTAATGCTCATGAGAGTAGATTGGAAGCTATGATGGATAAGTTACTTGAGGGGCATGCAAAGACTACTGTGGACTTCAACAAGAAGATAGATGCCATCTACACTGATCTGAATGGGAAGTTTGAGTCTTTGAGCACACATGTGAAACAGTTGGACACTCAAGTTGCTCAAATTGCTGGAGCTGTCAAGAGGCAAGATGGATTCCTTCCTGGAAGGACATATATCAATCCTAAGCAACACTGCAATGCAATCACACTAAGGAGTGGGACAGAGATGTAAATTTTCCCAAAACTGCAGTTGAATGCTAAGGAACTCGAGGAGTTAGAAGAATTGGAAGATGATGAAATTGAGGCCGAGAGACCAGTGTCGACCAACACTACCACTAAGTGTCGATCGACACCCAGTTCTTCAAACTCTCGTGATGGACAGAAATCGATCGAGATTGATTATGCAGTCGACTTAAAAGGAAAATCGATCAGTGTCGATCGACATCAATCCAACGTCGATCGACACCAATCGCGTTCAGGGTCTCAAGCTGAGAACAAGACCCATGTTGTTGATTGGAAGGTGTATAAACCTTAGATATCTTTCCCAAGAAACCCGAAGCAGTCCAAATTCGAACGGTTCAAGGCTAAATACACTGCTATGTTGAGCAAGCTCACTCTTCCAATGCCATTGTTGGATGCTATCAACAACAACCCAGTGATGAAGAGGTGTTTAAAAAAGATGCTAACATCTGACATGGGATATGAAGAGTGTGTGATGATGATTAGTGAAGTCTGTAGTGCTGTCATCCATAACAGGGTTCCGCAGAAGCAGAAAGATCCAATGAGCTTTGTCTTAGACTGCCATACTCAGTTGCTAAGCAGATGGGAATGACAGATTTCAAACCTACTAGGATCTCTTTGATTCTAGGCTCTAGCTGATCGCTCTATGAGGATTCCTGAAGGTCTCTTGGAGGATGTACCGGTGAAGATTGGTGAATGTGTAATCCCCACAGAATTTGTAGTCTTGCAATACAATGAAGAGCCTAAAGATCCTCTTATCTTGGGCAAACCATTCCTCGCTACAGCTGGTGTTATTATTGATGTAAAGCGAGGGAATATTGGACTAAATGTGGGTGATTTGGTGATGGATTTCGATATGAACAAGCTGGTGAGACACCCTACGATCGATGGGCAGACTTTCTATGATTTTTCGAGGAAAATTTTCGCTGGAACAGGAACTAAGTGACCATTGGACAGACCTGCAGAAGCTATATGACTGTTAGAAAACTACACACTGATCAGCCTACCATGGACACCCATATCTTATCAGTCGCCTAGGACCGCCTAGACCCGCCTAGACCCGCCTAGGACCGCCTAAAACCGTTTAAATCCGCTTAACGACATAAACGCCTAATTCGAACGCCTAGGAGGAAATCGCCACAGTCAAGGACCGCCTAGCGCCTAGGCCCCGCCTAAGCGGCCGCCTAGACCGATTTTTAGAACACTGGATGCGAGTGACTATGCTATAGGAGCTGTTATGGGGCAGAAAAAGGACAGAAAGCTTCATGCTATTTACTACGCCAGCAGAACACTAGATAATGCGCAGAGAAACTATGCCACTACAGAGAAGAAGTTGTTGGCTGTTGTCTTTGCATTTGAGAATTTTTGCCCTTATCTTGTTGGCTCCAAAGTGATTATACACACTGATCATTCAGCCCTGAAGTATCTGATGCAGAAGAAAGATGCTAAGCCAAGATTGTTGAGATGGATTCTGTTGCTTCAGGAGTTCGACATTGAAGTGAGGGACAAGAAGGGAGTTGAGAATGGAGTTTCTGACCATCTATCAAGGATGCTGGTTGAGGAAGACGTGCCTATTAATGATTTCTTACCTGAAGAGAACGTCAATATGATCGGGACAGTGTTTCAGACAGATTTGGACAGAAATTTGCAGAACTGTCGGATTAATCGCATTGCGTCGATCGATGCAACATCCGCTACGATCGATGCATGTGACGAGGACGCAACGATCGATGCTTACCTGTGCGATGATCGTTGCAGTGCGGATACGAGCCCAGAACCTTTTAAGGTTCAAATTGGACAATACGAATTCGAAGTTGATGCTGTCGCGACGACCAGTCGACCGTGGTATGCAGATATAGCTAATTACCTGGCTGCAGAGACCGAACCAGATGAGTTTAAAGGGTATGAAAAGAAGAAGTTCTTCAGGGAGCTCAGACGATACTATTGGGATGAGCCTTATCTCTACAATCACTGTTCGGATGATCTTTACAGGAGATGCGTTGCTGAATCAGAGGTTCCAGATATCCTATTCCACTGTCATGGATCAGATTATGCTGGATATTTTGCTACTTTCAAGACTGTGTCTAAGGTTCTGCAAGAAGGTTTCTGGTGGCCTACGATGTTTGCAGATGCTCATTCCTTTTATTTCTCAGTGTGATGCCTGTCAGAGGAGAGGGAAAATCAGTAAGAAGCATGAGATGCCTCAAAATTTCGTTCTTGAGGTTGAGGTTTTCGATTGCTGGGGCATAGATTTTATGGGCCATTTTCCCTCATCCTATGGGAATAAGTTCATTTTGGTTGATGTGGACTATGTGTCTAAGTGGGTGAAAGCAATAGCTAGTCCAACCAATGATTCTTCGGTGGTTATTAAGTTGTTTAAGACCATCATATTCCTTATATTTGGAGTACCTCGGATAGTAATTAGTGATGGAGGATCTCATTTCATTAATAAGGTCTTCGAGAAGCTGCTACAGAAGCATGGAGTTCATCACCGAGTTGCTACTCCTTATCACCCTCAGACTAGTGGAAAAGTCGAGGTCTCTAACACACAGATCAAGGAGATCTTAGAGAAGAAAATTGGGAAGACAAGGAAGGATTGGGCAGCAAAGCTGGATGATGCACTATAGGCTTACAGGACTGCATTCAAGACACCACTTGGGACTACTCCATTCCATCTGCTGTATGGAAAAGCATGTCATCTGCCAGTAGATCTGGAGCACAAAGCAGCATGGCCTGTGAAGTAGATGAACTTCGATCTTAAGTCAGCTGCAGAAAGGAGATTGGTGCAGCTTAATGAGTTGGATGATATTAGGCACTTTGCTTATGAGAACTCAAAGCTGTACAAGGAGAGGACTAAAGCTTATCATGACAAGAAGATTGTCTCTAGACAATTTGAGCCTAATGATCAGGTACTTTTGTATAACTCTCGTTTGCAATTGTTTCCAGGTAAGCTGAAATCAATGTGGTCTGGTCCTATCACGATCAAGGAGGTACGTCCTTATGGAGCTGTCGTCCTAATCAGCCAGGAAGGTAAGGAATTTACTGTAAATGGACAAAGAGTAAAGCATTATTGGGCTAAGGCCGAGATTCCATGAGGTCAGATTTTGCCTCTAGATGTTGCACCCTCTGTCTAATTCAGCTAAAACGTCAAGCTATTGACGCTAAAAGAGCGCTGAGTGGGAGGCAACCCACTGTTTCGTTTTCGCATATTCATTTTTGGTGTTTTTGTTCGGATTTTACGTTTGTTTTTGGTTTTGGTGAGTTTTGTCTGCAGGTCTCAACAATCGCAATGCAACGATCGACCGTGTCTTGTGTGTCGATCGTCACAACACGAAAATCGCATTTCAGCGATCGTTACGGTCCTGAGCAACGATCGACACATAATCGCAGTCGCCTTGCAACGATCATCGCATTTATGCCTAACGATCGATGCATGTGCGACAGAGGTAAAAATCAGACAGAAATTAACTCATCCTTATCATTTTTAGTTTTTTTTACCGATCCTTAGCTTGACACTATTGGGGACAGTGTGTTTCAAGTGTGGGGGAGGTGGTACTGACTTTTATCTTTCTGTTTTCTTAGAGTCAGTCCTATTTTTCAAAATTTTGTTTTATTGAGTCAAAACGGTTTAAATAAGAAACAGTGAATTTTGAGAAGTTAACAGCACTTGCAGGAACTTAAGTGACCATTGGGATGAGCTTGCAGATGATTCTATGACTATTAGAAAACCCAATACGGATCTGTTGGGATAGTGTCCTGAAATCACACCTGTACTCACTCCTGTGATAGTTGTGTGTCGAGATCTGACATTCGTATAATACTGGGCGTTTGCAATGCTTTGCTAGAAGCCTCTTGCAATCTGTAGGTCGTGCACTTACTGCCAGTATTATATGATCCTATAGGGTCACACACCTAAGCGAACTGGAAGCTACGACATGGGAATGATCATTGTGACAATGATCATGTTATGTGTATTGAAATACACATAATAATCGATATTAAGGTGTTGTGTCGATCGACACAGCTTGTGTGTCGGTCGACACAGTTCGGATTTTCCGAACAGGCTTTTCGGGTTATGGCTTAATTGAGTCTGGCCCGTTAAGCACGTTTAGGTCGAATAAAACGTGTTTAGTTCGACCTAAACAATAGAGCCGTCCAGTTTTCTTGACAGAAACACTAGACACACCAGAACCTTTCGATCCCATTGATCCGGCACTAGCATCCCGTTTCCAGCGAGCGTGCGTGTGTATCTGGTAGAGGCAAAGCGTTGCGTTGCTCCACTGATGTCGTTCACCATCTTCTTCCGCTGCCAAAGGTAAGAACGAGGTTGGTTCTAAATTTCAATATAACAAACCCTAGATCCATCGGGATCCAACAGTGGTATCAGAGCATGCTTAGGGTTTAGCTATTGAAACTGGTAATATAAAATCGAAACTTGATGTTGTTGATCTATATATTGCTTGCTGATTCGTGTTTTCATAGAATAAATCTCGGATTTTGTCTCTGTTGAAAAACGATGAACTGCTGAAATCGCACTGTGTCGATCGACACAAAGCGTGTGTCGGTCGACACGCCGCAGCGCAAAATGTAAAATTTTAGGGTTTATCGCAGGGTGTCGATCGACACAAAGCGTGTGTCGGTCGACACAGAGCGAAAACTCGCGAATAAAATTTAGGGTTTATCGCACAGTATCGATCGACACAAAGCGTGTGTCGGTCGATACAAAGCGAAAATCCGTAAATAATTCTAGGGTTTCGATCTGAGATCGAGTACCCGTAATCGTGTTGCGTCGATCGATACACTGGGTGTGTCGGTCGACACAGGCAATGCGATCAGATAGATCGGTTCAATTGGATTGGACCGGTTATCTAGCTCGGTTAATTTTATTAACCAAATTGATTCTGGTTTGGTCATATCGATCGACACACAGTGTGTGACGATCGACATGGACCATTAAACCGAACTGGTTCAATTGAATTGAATCGGTTAAGTAAATTCGATCCGGTTTGACTGGTTATCGAAGAACGGTTTAAATAGAGTTGCGTCGATCGATACCAATGGTTGGCGTCGATCGACACAACGTCCGCAGACATGTTGGTTTGACCACAAATTTGCATGAACCAGAATAATTTAATCCTAAAAGTATTAGATGAATCTAAACTTAACAAAACTAAAAGTTTTAATTAAAAGTTATTATTTTTGATATATATAGTGAATATAAATCAAGATAAGATTAGTTCTTTTCCTCAACTAAATATCAAGTGATCTTGATGTCTTGCCCGATCTTGTCTACTTTCAAGACTCGTGTCGTTTGTTGGATATCTTGGAGTCCTTGATATCCACTGCAACATGGGTAAGGCAGGTGGTCAATGACAGACTTGCAGTGCAACTGTCAGTGATCACAAGACAGATAAAAGATTGGTTATACTTGACTGGGCTGTCGGAAGTTCTGGGCCCAGAGACATCAGAGTGGATTGGACATAGTTTGTCTCATTCACGACCAAGAGTTGTACTGAGTACAATTAGCAATGATTTGCTTACCTAGATAACTAAAGCTTGAGTAACGGCGAGTCGCCCACTCGAATTTTAGTAATCTGAGGATCTTGGCACATTGTATTCATATGAGGAAACATAGTTTGAATACAATAGGGAGTTTTCTTATTAGATAAGAATTCTCATTTCTTGTGCTTTATATAACTAAAATCTACCTCTTTTTGAATTACAGCTATGTCTGTCTCAAATCACATCAACACTTTCTCACTAAGATCCGTCCTTGAGAAGGACAAGCTAAATGGATCTAATTTCTTGGAATGGTATCGGAACCTGAGAATAGTTCTCAGGCAAGAGAACAAGGAATATGTCCTTGAAAGAGTTCTCACCGAGAGGCCACGTTCCAATGCTCCGCAGACAGAAAAGAATGCTTGGGATAAGCATTCAGCGGATGTCAAAGATGTTAATTGTCTAATGCTGGTGACTATGAACTCTGAGCTGCAGAAGCAATATGAGAACGTGTTGTCACCCATTGAGATGATTAACAGCCTGAAAGCTTTGTTTCAGGAGCAAGCTCGCACAGAGAGATACCAGACGGTTAAATCTCTCATGGATTGCAAGCTGGCTAAGGACAGTCCAGTAAGTCCTCATGTCCTTAAAATGATGGGTTACATTGATAACCTGGGGAAACTGGACTGTGCCATTAGCCAGGAGCTGGCCACTGACATGATTCTGCAGTCATTGCCGTCGTGTTTTGATCAGTTCATTATGAACTACAACATGCAAAACATGACTAAGACATTGACTGAGTTGCACGGTATGCTGAAGACAGCAGAACCGAATCTCAATAAGGCTACTCCCAATGTCCTGATGGTACAAGGGGGTAAAAGGTTTAAGAAACCTAAGAAGGGTAAGGGTAAGGCCCAGGTTGTCCAGGCTGAAAGTCAGGACAAGCCCAAGCCGAAGCCCAAATCCGGGCCATCTCCTGAGGATAAGTGCAACTACTGCAAGCAGTTGGGGCATTGGAAGAAAGACTGCAAGAAGTTCATGGAAGATTACAAGAAGCTGAAGAAGACGTATGATGCGTCTGACTCAGGTATTTATGTTATCGAACTTAATGTTATGTCTTCTAGTCCTACTTCATGGGTATTGGATACCGGCTGCGGTGCTCACATTTGTACTGATGTGCAGGCACTAAGAAACAGTAGGACGCTGAAGAAAGGACAAGTAGAGCTACGAGTCGGGAATGGAGCTAAGGTTGCTGCACTGGCCGTAGGCACCTACGAGTTGTCTTTACCTTCGGGCATGGTTTTAATTTTGAATAATTGCTACTATGTACCTGCGATTAGCAGAAACATAATTTCAGTTTCCGTTTTGGATTTGGAAGGTTTTGATTTTGCTGTTAAGAATAAAGTTTGTTCTTTTAATCGTGATGGTAATTATTATGGTAGCGCCCCATTAGATAATGGGTTATATATATTAAACCAAGAAATGCCTGTCTTTAACATAAATACAAAGAGGTTTAAGTCCAATGACGAAAACCCGACTTTCTTATGGCATTGTCGTTTGGGCCATATCAATGAGAAACGCATCCAGAGGCTCCATCGAAATGGGATTCTGGGCTCATTTGATTTTGAATCATGTGAGAAATGCGAATCTTGCTTGGTGGGCAAAATGGCTAGAGCCCCTTTCAACAAACCAAATGAAAGGGCCAGTGATTTATTGGGCCTTGTTCATACTGATGTATGTGGGCCAATGAGTACTGCTGCCAGAGGAAATTTCAAATACTTCATTACCTTTACTGATGATTTCAGTAGGTATGGCTATGTCTATTTGATGAGACACAAGTCAGAATCCTTTGATAGATTCAAGGAATTCAAGAATGAAGTACAGAATCAACTTGGCAAGAGTATTAAGATTCTGCGATTGGATCGCGGAGGAGAATACTTGAGCCAAGAATTCAGCGACTATCTGAGCAAGTGTGGAATCGTTTCACAACTCACTCCTCCTGGTACACCCCAATGGAATGGAGTGTCGGAGAGGAGGAATCGAACCTTGTTGGACATGGTTCGGTCTATGATGAGTCATTCTAATCTTCCATTATCCTTTTGGGGATACGCTCTAGAAACGTCTGCGTTTACACTAAATAGGGTGCCATCTAAATCAGTGGAAAAGATACCACATGAACTGTGGACTGGGAATGTTCCTAGTCTGTCTTTCCTGAGGATTTGGGGTTGTGAGGCTTATGTCAAACGTTTAATCTCTGACAAGCTCGCACCCAAATCAGATAAATGCTACTTCGTTGGTTATCCTAGGGAAACCAAGGCATACTACTTTTACAACCAATCTGAGAACAAAGTATTTGTTGCTCGGGACTGTTCTTTTCTTGAGAGGGAGTTTCTCTCTAAGAAAAACAGTGGGAGTAAAGTACATCTTGAAGAAATTCCAGATGCACAGGATACTGCTCAACCTGCTGAGGAAGAGCAGCAGTTGGATCCACAAAGTTCTGTGGAACCAGCGCCTGTGGAGCCTGAAGTTCGCAGATCCGGAAGGATCCGTCACGAACCCGAGAGATACTATGGATTTCTCGTAACCAATTAAAATGATCTGATGATCATTGAAGGTGACGAACCAGCGACCTTTGCGGAAGCAATGATGGACCCGGACTCCAAAAAGTGGCTTGGAGCCTCTAAATCCGAAATGACATCCATGTCAGAAAACCAAGTATGGTCCTTGATCGATTTACCTAGTGGTGTAAAAGCCATTGAGTGTAAATGGATCTTCAAGAAGAAGATTGACGTGGATGGCAATGTACAGATTTACAAAGCGAGATTGGTGGCTAAAGGTTTCAAACAAATTCATGGTATTGACTATGATGAAACCTATTCCCCAGTAGCTATGCTTAAATCTATTCGGATTCTTCTAGCGATTGCTGCTCATTATGATTATGAGATTTGGCAGATGGATGTCAAAACCGCATTCCTGAATGGTATTCTGGAAGAGGATGTGTACATGACACAGCCTGAAGGTTTTGTCGATCCTAAAAACGCTGGGAAGGTATGCAAGCTTCATAAATCCATTTATGGGTTGAAGCAAGCATCACGGAGTTGGAATCTTCGTTTTGATGAAGCAGTAAAACAATTCGGTTTCATCAAGAACGAAGAAGAATCATGTGTATACAAGAAGACAAGTGGGAGCAAAATTGCATTTCTTGTACTGTATGTCGATGACATACTCCTCCTCGGTAATGACGTTCCGTTGCTTCAGTCTATTAAGACTTGGCTAGGAAGTTATTTTTCCATGAAAGACATGGGAGAAGCCGCATACATTCTTGGAATCAGAATCTACAGAGATAGAACTAACAAGCTGATTGGATTGTGCCAAGACACTTATATAGAAAAGGTGTTGCACAGATTCAGGATGCACGATTCCAAGAAGGGCTTCATACCAATGTCTCATGGCAAGAGTCTCTGCAAGAAGCAGTGTCCGGCGACATCTGCTGAGCGAGAACGCATGAATAGGATTCCTTATGCCTCTGCAATAGGATCTATTATGTATGCCATGCTCTGCACTCGTCCAGATGTAGCTTACGCGTTAAGCATGACGAGTAGATACCAATCTGATCCAGGTGAAGCTCACTGGACAGCTGTCAAGAATATTCTCAAGTATTTGAGACATACTAAGGACAAGTTCCTTGTGTATGGAGATAGTGATGAACTTGTGGTGAATGGATTCACCGATGCGAGTTTTCAGACGGACAAAGACGATTTCCGATCACAGTCTGGATATGTCTTCTATCTAAATGGCGGTGCGGTGAGCTGGAAGAGCTCTAAGCAGAATACCGTAGCTGACTCAACAACGGAAGCTGAATATGTTGCTGCTTCAGAAGCGGCAAAGGAAGCTGTTTGGATCAAGAAGTTCATGACTGAACTTGGTGTGGTTCCTAGTATCTTGGAGCCAGTGGCTTTGTTCTGCGATAACAATGGAGCCATTGCTCAGGCGAAAGAACTCAGGTCACACCAGAAGTCCAAACACGTTGAGAGGAAATATCATCTGATTCGTGATATTGTCAATAGAGGTGATGTGTAGATCAGCCGAGTTCCGACAAACGAGAATGTCGCTGATCCTCTAACCAAGTCACTCCCAAGGCCTAAGCATGAGAGTCATACGACTGCTGTAGGCATTAGAGATCTTAAGATGTAATCTTGATTCTAGTGGGAGTTTTGGTTTTTGTTTTAGTTATAACAAGACGCTATTGTAAACATTCTTTTAGAAGTGTTTAATGAAATTTGATTTCAGCATTATTTATTGTGATCTAAATAATGGTCCCAAAATAAGTTTATGACATATTATAGGTCATCAAGTTGAGAACTTGATCATGAAACCCTATAAGTTAATAAATTATTTTGTCCCTGGTCAAGGTTGTAGAATCGGGACACTGACAACCGTTAGAGACTAGATTGTGAGGTGACTGTTGGCTAAGTTTCATGGAGCCAATGATATGATTATCGCAGTCAGTCACATAGATATATGTCAGTGGACATATGATCGGACATGACCCGCTAATGAGAAGTCTACAAGATAGTAATATCTGTGTCATAAGAGGTTCTCATTGCGACTATAGAGTATAGTCCTAAGACCTGAGTTCATCATGCTTTCTTGCATATGAATTGGTACATTTTGACTTTGTCAAACGTCGATCCGTAACTGGCAGCTATAACGACACTGTTCAAGTTTATCATGAAGTATGCGTTGAAACAGGGATGGAACAAGATGGAATTTGTCCCTCCTGTATAACGGGAGATAAATATCTCAGGGCCTATCGAAGATTGAATACTGAGAAAATGTGTGGCCGCACTCAAACGAACTGTAGTTCAGTTGTTTGCAATGTTCAGTATGAGATCAGGAGTTCGATAAACACGATGTTGGCTTAATAAGGATGACATAAATCTTGCCTTATGCCAAATCGAGATATAGAGACAAAAGGATTATAGGAATTGATGATTCCAGTACAAGTGGGAGATTGTTGGGATAGTGTCCTGAAATCACACCTGTACTCACTCCTGTGATAGTTGTGTGTCGAGATCTGACATTCGTATAATACTGGGCGTTTGCAATGCTTTGCTAGAAGCCTCTTGCAATCTGTAGGTCGTGCACTTACTGCCAGTATTATATGATCCTATAGGGTCACACACCTAAGCGAACTGGAAGCTACGACATGGGAATGATCATTGTGACAATGATCATGTTATGTGTATTGAAATACACATAAGAATCGATATTAAGGTGTTGTGTCGATCGACACAGCTTGTGTGTCGGTCGACACAGTTCGGATTTTCCGAACAGGCTTTTCGGGTTATGGCTTAATTGAGTCTGGCCCGTTAAGCACGTTTAGGTCGAATAAAACGTGTTTAGTTCGACCTAAACAATAGAGCCGTCCAATTTTCTTGACAGAAACACTAGACACACCAGAACCTTTCGATCCCATTGATCTGGCACTAGCATCCCGTTTCCAGCGAGCGTGCGTGTGTATCTGGTAGAGGCAAAGCGTTGCGTTGCTCCACTGATCTCGTTCACCATCTTCTTCCGCTGCCAAAGGTAAGAACGAGGTTGGTTCTAAATTTCAATATAACAAACCCTAGATCCATCGGGATCCAACAAGATCAGCCTACTAAGGACACCCATATCAATTCAGGTATTCAGAGGATCCTTTACTGACTTCACCCTTGTAAATCTGACTTAATTTTCTCACCTAAGGGCTTGGTATACCTTGAGACTCCTCTGTTAGTTCTGACACAGCTTGTAAACCTGTCCAAGTAAGGTTCCCTTCTCCCCTTCCCTAAAGTAAAAAAAAAAAGAATAATAAACTGAGGATGAGCTAGTAGCTCCGAAGTGGTCACGAGAGTGGTAGCTACCACTATTACCTCCTGTGCATTCATGGAATGTTTCCAAAGTACACCCCATAACGGAAAGAGCACTGATAAAAAATAAATAAAATGATACCCAATGGGAAAAATTAGATTGCTAAGTTAGGGAAAAGAGAAGAAAGGAACCAGAAAAAGATAGTATGGTGGTCTAGAGCTGACAGAGTAAGAATTCATGTGCCCTTTGATCGATAATCCTTAGGTGAGACCGCACTTAATATGTTATAGAAGTCATTAAGGTGAATTTGAATTGCTTTGAATTGATTGTGGAGTTTACTCAGGACAGTTCCTAAGTGTGGGGGAAGTATATGTTCATCTTGATGTCTTGCAGGTGATTCTTTCAGTGGCTTACTAAAGGAAATCTGAGTGTTGTTGCTTCTAGGATGAAAAGAGTTTCTGAAAGTTTTCAAACCTCTTCACCATGTTTTAGTTCTCTATTTTGCTTGAGGGCAAGCAAAGGCTAAGTGTGGGGGAGTTGATATATCATGGTTTCACCGGTTTTAGACCATGATATAAGTATGTTTTAGAGTTTTTGGTGTTTCTTTAGAGTCATTTGCAGGTGTTATTAGGAATATGCACGTTTGGAGCGGAATTGGTGATTATGGAGCTTTCTGGAGCATTTTGGAGTTTTGACCCGAGAGATAGAGTTCACTGTCCAAAACAGAGATCTGCATCGATCGACACACATTGTGCATCGATCGACACACGAGCGAGATGGGCCTTTCTCGGCGAGTTTAAATGAAGGATGCTAAAATTTCAGATTTGCCCAGATGTTCCAGTATTTACAATGAAGCCCCAAGACGTGATTAGGCTAATATAATTAGATTTTACATCAGTTTTTAGATACACTTTCATACTTTGAGCTGAGAGTTTTTTTTAGCTTTTGGGGCTGATCTGAACTTGTATTACTTCCTGCTTTTGGAGAAGATATCGAACCCCTTTGTTTCTTACTCTTTATTTATGCAATCTAATTATTCATTGATTATGTTTTCATTATCTATGTCTGAGTAGATTCATAGTTAAGTTTAGGGATTCTCAACTTGCTAGATTTAATTATTTCAG
This sequence comes from Orychophragmus violaceus, assembly GCA_030180135.1. Classification (NCBI taxonomy): domain Eukaryota; kingdom Viridiplantae; phylum Streptophyta; class Magnoliopsida; order Brassicales; family Brassicaceae; genus Orychophragmus; species Orychophragmus violaceus. Next base: position 18,927,074 of record CM058237.1, read on the forward strand.
TTAGGATTCATAACTTATTTGTTCTTCAACCTTGATTGAGCTTAATACTAGTTTCTAACCTGATCACTTAGAATCTAGACTCTGGATTGTTAAATATAGAATCTGAACTATTTAGGTTGATCAATTGAATTACTCGCAAAGAAATTTGGTTTAATTGAATTGTGAACAAATCGAACCTGATCTTAAGGCTAATTTAATCTGTTAGGAATTTCAAAGAAATTTGGATTTCTGCTATTAGACTTAGAGAATTTTCACAACGAAAGTTGGTTAGTTCTATATCCGTGTTTGAGTTCTAGAATAGTGCCTAATTTGATCATGACTGATTATCTTATATGCTTGTCTGATTTTCTGAGAACTCTCTAGACTTAGCGCTTTTAGTTAATTGCTTACAAACCACTCCTGCTACATGATTTACTTTTCTGCTTTGCTTTTTAGTTTCTCATCACTTTCCCCTAGTTTAACTTGACTGTTCTAAAATCTATCGTGACCGAGAGTCTCTGTGGGAATCGATACCTTTTATACTATAATTGCATTGACTGTGCACTTGTAGTAGAATAGGATTTAAAACTTATAGACCTATCAACAGGAAGCGCGGAAGAGTGAGACTTTAGTTTCTGATCCTGGAGAGGAGAGGATGGTGGTTTCTGAAGATTCCACTCTAACATCTTCAGAGCTTACAACTGTTTCTAAGCAGAAAGATCCTAACATCAGAACCTCACCAAAGCAAAGGTACGCGTCTTCCAAACTTAGTTCTACCGACTTTACTGCTGTGAATGCAGGAGAACATCGCATCCCTTCGTTTCTTGGACGAGCCCACGCTGACAATGCTTACTCTCCACCTTCGATGAGGAGACTTTCGCAGAGGCACTCACATCCTCTGTCAAAACCTCCAGGAGCATGATCTCGTTCGTCTGGTCAAGCTAATGACCTTAAACAAACGCTGAGTGGGAGGCAACCCACTGTTTCGTTTGTACATATTCATTTGGTGTTTTTGTTAGGATTTTACGTGTTTTTTTTGTGTGTTCTTACTGCAGAATACGTGTCTGAAGAACTGCGTCGATCGTTGCACTTGTTGTGACGATCGATGCAGGGGGATTTGACGAAGAAAAATCACCTTGCAGCGATCGTTGCGGTCCTGTGCATCGATCACTGCAGGGAGATCTGACGAGGAGATGAGGTCGCTCTGTGACGATCGTTGTGGTCTTGTGCAACGATCGACACAGCTGGTCCAAATTGAAATCGGCGGTATGCAGGCTTTAAACCGGAAATCAGATTGGTTCAATTTTGGTTGGACCAATCGCGATAATGCAACGATCGATGCACATAGTGCAACGATAGATGCAATCACATGCAGGTAAGTCCGACTAAATTCTTCTTTCTTCTTTCTTTCTTCTTCATTTCTCTTTCGCGACAAACCCTAGCCGAATCGCCTCTATTGATTTCTCACTCAAATCTTGCTCGGTTTTAACGATTTAAAGCTCTAACCTGCTCAATTTTTCAAGCTCTATCCATATCTCTAATCAATTTGAGCCGAAACCAAGGTAGGTTCTCTCAATCTTGATTTTTCAGAAGCGAACCTAAGGTATAAAAAGTTTTATTTTTAGCTTCTGGAAATTGAAACCGTGATGATTAGGTGTTGGTTTAGGATATCTGGCAGTGGAATGAAGGTTAGAAAGTAGTTTTCACGTTCGATTTCGCAAGTTTCTGAAAAATTTCATTTTTGTGTTGAGACTTGTCTGATGCGCGAATTTGACATATTTAAAACGTGATTAGATTGTGTATATTGCTTGGATTGTTGTTGTTTATGATGCTGATTGTGCGAAATTGTTCTTATATCTTTGATTGCAGATGCCTCTGTTGGATCCTCCTAGGATCTAGGGTTTGATATATTGAATTTACCAACCTCGTTCTTACCTTGAACTGGCAGCGGAATTGGTGAACGAGATCAGTGAGCAACGCAGATGCCTTGCCTCTACCACGTACACACGCACACAAGCTGGAAACGGGATGCTAGTGCCGGATCTGTGGGATCTAAGAGTTTCTGGTGTTTCTGCTTTTCTGTCAGAGAGAAGAGAAGACGGCTAGGGTTCAGGTCGACCATATAAGACCTTATATATCGACCTGGAATTGACATCACCAAACCGTCGGACAATCCTGGCTCGGTTACGTCATTAATCCGAAACATCAGTTTCGGAACCCGATGTGCAACGATCGACACGCTTACTGTGTCGATCAACACACCTCCACGAAAAGCCTGCATCGATCGACACACTCATGCATCGATCGACCTACACATTGTAAAACTCTATGTAAATGTGTATCCAATACACATAAGTATGATCATTACCATAATGATCATTCCCACTTTCATGCTTACAGTTTGCTTAGGTGTGTGACCCTATAGGATCATATAATACTGGCAGTAAGTCTACAACTTACAGACTGCAAGAGGCTTCTAGCAAAACATTGCAACCACCCAGTATTATACGAATGTCTGATCTCGACACACAACTATCATCAGGAGTGAGTACAAGTGTGATTTCAGGACACCATCCCAACAATCTCCCACTTGTACTGGAATCATCAATTCCTATAATCCTTTTGTCTCTATATCTCGATTTGGCATAAGGCAAGATTGGTGTCATCCTTATTAAGTCAACATCGTGTTTATCGAACTCCTGATCTCATACTGAACATTACAAACAACTGAACTACAGTTCGTTTGAGTGCGGCCACACTTTTTCTCAGTATTAAATCTTCGATAGGCCCTGAGATATTTATCTCCCGTTATTCAGGAGGGACAAATTCCATCTTGTTCCATCCCTGTTTCAACGCACATTTCATGATATACTTGAACAGTGTCGTTATAGTCGCCAGTTACGGGTCGACGTTTGACAAAGTCAAAATATACCAATTCATATGCAAGAAATCATGATGAACTCAGGTCTAAGGACTATACTCTATAGTCGTAATGAGAACCTCTTATGACACAGATATAACTATCTTGTAGACTTCTCATTAGCGGGTCATGTCCGATCATATGTTCCCTAACATATATCTATGTGACTGACTGCGATAATCATATCATTGGCTCTATGAAACTTAGCCAACAGTCACCTCACAATCTAGTCTCTAACGGTTGTCAATGTCTCAATTCTACAACCTCGACTAGGGACAAAATAATTTATTAGTTTATAGGGTTTCATGATCAAGTCCTCAACTTGATGACCTATAACATGTCATAAACTTATTTTGGGACCATTATTTAGATCACAATAAATAATGCCGAAATCAAATTTCATTAAACATTTCCAAAAGAATGTTTACAAGAGTGTCTTATTATAACTAAAACAAAACTAAAACTCCCACTAGAATCAATATTACATCTTAAGATCTCTAATGCCTACAGCGGTCGTATGACTCTCATGCTTAGGCCTTGGGAGTGACTTAGTCAGAGGATCAGCGACATTCTCGTCTGTCGAAACTCGGCTGATCTTCACATCACCTCTATTGACGATATCTCGAATCAGGTGATATCTCCTCTCCACATGTTTGGACTTCTGGTGTGACCTTGGTTCTTTTGCCTGAGCAATGGCTCCGTTGTTATCACAAAACAAAGCCACTGGCTCCAAGATACTAGGAACCACACCAAGTTCAGTCATGAACTTCTTGATCCAAACAGCTTCCTTTGCTGCTTCTGAAGCAGCAACAGATTCAGCTTCCGTTGTGGAATCAGCTACGGTATTCTGCTTAGAGCTCTTCCAGCTCACTGCACCGCCATTTAGACAGAAGACATATCCAGATTGTGATCGGAAATCGTCTCTGTCTGTCTGAAAGCTCGCATCGGTGAATCCATTCACCACAAGTTCTTCACTTCCTCCATACACAAGGAATTTATCCTTAGTATGTCTCAAATACTTGAGAATATTCTTGACAGCTGTCCAGTGAACTTCACCTGGATCAGATTGGTATCTACTCGTCATGCTTAACGCGTAAGCTACATCTGGACGAGTGCAGAGCATGGCATACATAATAGATCCTATTGCAAAAGCATAAGGAATCCTATTCATGCGTTCTCGCTCAGCAAGTGTCGTCGGACACTGCTTCTTGCTGAGACTCATGCCATGAGACATCGGTATGAAGCCCTTCTTGGAATCTTGCATCATGAATCTGTGCAACACCTTATCAATATAAGTGTCCTGGCACAATCCAATCAGCCTATTCATTCTATCTCTGTAGATTCTGATTCCAAGAATATATGCGGCTTCTCCCATGTCTTTCATGGAAAAACAACTTCCGAGCCAAGTCTTAACAGACTGAAGCAGTGGAACGTCATTACCGAGGAGGAGTATGTCATCGACATACAGTACAAGAAACGCAATTTTGCTCCCACTAGTCTTCTTGTAAACACATGGTTCCTCTTCGTTCTTGATGAAACCAAATTGTTTTACTGCTTCATCAAAACGAAGATTCCAACTCCGTGATGCTTGCTTCAATCCATAAATGGATTTATGAAGCTTGCATACCTTCCCAGCGATCTTAGGATCGACAAAACCTTCAGGCTGTGTCATATACACATCCTCTTCCAGAATACAATTCAAGAATGCGGTTTTGACATCCATTTGCCAAATCTCATAGTCATAATGAGCGGCAATCGCTAGAAGAATCCGAATGGATTTAAGCATAGCGACTGGGGAATAGGTTTCATCATAGTCAATACCATGAATTTGCTTGAAACCTTTAGCCACCAACCTCGCTTTGTAAATCTGTACATTGTCATCCACGTCAATCTTCTTCTTGAAGATCCATTTACACTCAATGGCTTTTGCACCATTAGGTAAATCGACCAAGGACCATACTTGGTTTTCTGACATGGATCCCATTTCAGACTTAGAGGCTCCAAGCCACTTTTTGGAGTCCGGGCCCATCATTGCTTCCGCGAAGGTCGCAGGTTCGTCACTATCAATGATCATCAGATCATTTGAATCGGTCATGAGAAATACATAGTATCTCTCGGGTTCGTGACGGATCCTTCCGGATCTGCGAACTTCAGGCTCCACAGGCGCCGGTTCCACATAACTTTGTGGATCCAGCTGCTGCTCTTCCTCAATAGGATGAGTAGCTTCCTGTGCATCTTGAATTTCTTCAAGATGTACTTTACTCCCACTGTTTTTCTTAGAGAGAAACTCCCTCTCAAGAAAATAACAGTCCCGAGCAACAAATACTTTGTTCTCAGATTGGTTGTAAAAGTAGTATGCCTTGGTTTCCCTAGGATAACCAACGAAGTAGCATTTATCTGATTTGGGTGCAAGCTTGTCAGAGATTAAACGTTTGACATAAGCTTCACAACCCCAAATCCTCAGGAAAGACAGACTAGAAACATTCCCAGTCCACAATTCATGTGGTGTCTTTTCCACTGATTTAGATGGCACCCTATTTAGTGTAAACGCAGACGTTTCTAGAGCGTATCCCCAAAAGGATAATGGAAGATTAGAATGACTCATCATAGACCGAACCATATCCAATAAGTTTCGATTCCTCCTCTCTGACACTCCATTCCATTGGGGTGTACCAGGAGGAGTGAGTTGTGAAATAATTCCACACTCGCTCAGATAGTCGCTGAATTCTTGACTCAAGTATTCTCCTCCGCGATCCGATCGCAGAACTTTGATACTTTTGCCAAGTTGATTATGTACTTCATTCTTGAATTCCTCGAATCTATCAAAGGATTCTGACTTGTGTCTCATTAAATAGACATAGCCATACCTACTGAAATCATCAGTGAAGATAATGAAGTACTTGTAATTTCCTCTGGCAACGGTACTCATCGGCCCACATACATCAGTATGAACAAGGCCCAATAAGTCAATGGCCCTTTCATTTGGTTTGTTGAAAGGGGCTCTAGCCATTTTGCCTATCAAACAAGATTCGCATTTCTCACATGATTCAAAATCAAATGAGCCCAGAAGCCCATTTCGATGGAGCCTTTGGATGCGTTTCTCATTGATATGGCCCAAACGACAATGCCATAAGAAAGTTGGGTTTTCGTCATTTGACTTAAACCGCTTTGTATTTATGTTAAAGTTAGGCATTTCTTGGTTTAAAACATATAACCCATTATCTAATGGGGCGCTACCATAAAACGTACCATCACGATTAAAAGAACAAACTTTATTCTTAACAGCAAAATCAAAACCTTCCAAATCCAAAACGGAAACTGAAATTATGTTTCTGCTTATCGCAGGTACAAAGTAGCAATTATTTAAAATTAAAACCATGCCGATGGTAAGGACAACTCGTAGGTGCCTACGGCCAGTGCAGCAACCTTAGCTCCATTCCCGACCCGTAGCTCCACTTGTCCTTTCTTCAGCGTCCTACTGTTTCTTAGTGCCTGCACATCATTACAAATATGAGCACCGCAGCCGGTATCCAATACCCACGAAGTAGAACTAGAAGACATAACATTAAGTTCGATAACATAAATACCTGAGTCAGACGCATCATACGTCTTCTTCAGCTTCTTGTAATCTTCCATGAACTTCTTGCAGTCTCTTTTCCAATGCCCTAACTGCTTGCAGTAGTTGCATTTATCCTCAGGAGAAGGCCCGGATTTGGGCTTCGGCTTGTGCTTGTCCTGACTTTCAGTCTGGACAACTTGGGCCTTTCCCTTATCCTTCTTAGGTTTCTCAAACCTTTTGCCCCCTTGTACCATAAGTACACTGGGAGTTGCCTTCTTGAGATTCGGCTCTGCTGTCTTTAGCATGTCGTGCAACTCAGTCAATGTCTTAGTCATGTTTTGCATGTTGTAGTTCATGATGAACTGATCAAAACACGAATGCAAAGACTGCAGAATCATGTCAGTGGCTAGCTCATGGCTAATAGCACAGTCCAGTTTCCCCAGGTTATCAATGTAACCCATCATTTTAAGGACATGAGGACTTACTGGACTGTCCTTAGCCAGCTTGCAATCCATGAGAGATTTAACCGTCTGGTATCTCTCTGTGCGAGCTTGCTCCTGAAACAAAGCTTTCAGGCTGTTAATCATCTCAATGGGTGACATCACGTTCACATATTGCTTTTGCAGCTCAGAGTTCATAGTCACCAGCATTAGACAATTAACATCTTTGACATCAGCTGAATGCTTATCCCAAGCATTCTTTTATGTCTGCGGGGCATTGGAACGTGGCCTCTCGGTGAGAACTCTTTCAAGGACATATTCCTTGTTCTCCTGCCTGAGAACTATTCTCAGGTTTCGATACCATTCCAAGAAATTAGATCCATTTAACTTGTCCTTCTCAAGGACGGATCTTAGTGAGAAAGTGTTGATGTGATTTGAGACAGACATAGCTGTAATTCAAAAGAGGTAGATTTTAGTTATAATGCTCAAGGAATGAGAATTCTTATCTAATAAGAAAAACTCGCATTGTATTCAAAACTATGTTTCCTCAGATGAATACAATGAGCCAAGACCCTCAGATGACTAAAATTCGAGTGGGTGATTCGCCGTTACTCAAATTTTAGCTATCTAGGTAAGCAAATCATTGCTAATTGTACTCAGTACAACTCTTGGTCGTGGATAAGACAAAATATGTCCAATCCACTCTGATGTCTCTGGGCCCAGAACTTCTGACAGCCCAGTCAAGTAAAACCAATCCATTTTCTGTCTCGTGATCACTGACGGTTGCACTGCAAGTCGGTCAATGATCACCTGCCTTACTCACGTTGCAGTGGATATCGAGGACTCCAAGATTATCCAACAAACGACACGAGTCTTGACAGTAGACAAGATCGGGCAAGACATCAAGATCACTTGATATTTAGTTGAGGAAAGGAACTATTTTTATCTTGATGTATATCCAATACACATCCAAGAAGTTATTAATTCAATTAAAACATTCAGTTTTATTAAGTTAAGGTTTATTTTGATTTGGTATTCGCAACTAGAAGTCCAACCCCTGAGTCTGCGAGTCGTGTGTTGATCGACACAGCCTTTGCATCGATCGACACATCTTAACCACAATCAAATTGGTTTTCGGTTCAGACCAATCTAACTGAAACCAAACAACTGAATCGATCGATGCACCCAGTGCGTCGATCGATACAGTGCGAGTTTTCGCGATGCAACGATCGACACAAGCTTAGTGTCGATCGACGCTTTGCGAACAACCCAAAAGATTTTACGAATTTTCGCTCTGTGTCGATCAACGCACGCTTTGCACCGATCGACACGCTGCGACAAACCCTAAAATTGATTACGTGTTTTTCACTCTGCATCGATCGACACACGCTTTGTGTCGATCGACACTCTGCGAGAACACAGGTATCGAATTTTCAACAGATGCTTTAATCTGAGATTAATACTTGAAAACACGATTTTCACAGGCAATAATCAATTCAACAAACTCAGTTTTCGAATTAATTGCATCAGATTCAATAGCTAAACCCTAACAACGCTTTGATACCACTGTTGGATCCTCCTAGGATCTAGGGTTTGATATATTGAATTTACCAACCTCGTTCTTACCTTGAACTGGCAGCGGAATTGGTGAACGAGATCAGTGAGCAACGCAGATGCCTTGCCTCTAATACGTACACACGCACACAAGCTGGAAACGGGATGCTAGTGCCGGATCTGTGGGATCTAAGAGTTTCTGGTGTTTCTGCTTTTCTGTCAGAGAGAAGAGAAGACGGCTAGGGTTCAGGTCGACCATATAAGACCTTATATATCGACCTGGAATTGACATCACCAAACCGTCGGACAATCCTGGCTCGGTTACGTCATTAATCCGAAACATCAGTTTCGGAACCCGATGTGCAACGATCGACACGCTTACTGTGTCGATCGACACACCTCCACGAAAAGCCTGCATCGATCGACACACTCATGCATCGATCGACCTACACATTGTAAAACTCTATGTGAATGTGTATCCAATACACATAAGTATGATCATTACCATAATGATCATTCCCACTTTCATGCTTCCAGTTTGCTTAGGTGTGTGACCCTATAGGATCATATAATACTGGCAGTAAGTCTACAACTTACAGACTGCAAGAGGCTTCTAGCAAAACATTGCAACCACCCAGTATTATACGAATGTCTGATCTCGACACACAACTATCATCAGGAGTGAGTACAAGTGTGATTTCAGGACACCATCCCAACAGCCTCCTCGCAGACAGCCTCGTAAACGCGACAGAGCTACTCCACCTGCATATCAGATTCCTCCGCCAGATGAGTGGTTTACACGCGACTCGGCACCACCTGAGCCTTATCAGAGAGATTGTGAGGCCATACAGTTGCCTTGGCCTAAGGGAGATAAAGAAAAGATTCTAACAGACAAGGTATGGGACATGGAGCCTGACAAGCTACTTAAGAGTGCAACATTCACTGAGAGGCCGATACATGAGTACTGGGATGATTACGATACACTGCTCTACAATGGTTGGGTTGATATGGAAGTTCAGCCAACCAAATTTGTTGATTATTGGACTTGCAAGACCTTAGGCATCGATGAGCAGGTGCTTGCATTGGTTACGGGCATTGGTCTGGGGATGATGTCTATACAGTACTACGAGTTATACCCTGATCTGGTGAGACAGTTGCTAGCTACTTGCAGGGTCTACTACCCCGAAGAGAACCGCAGGAGAGCTGCAGATGGTATCTTTACCTTCATGAGTCTGGGAGTCAGGTATCGGATTCCACTTCTCGATATCTGCCATATTTATTGATTCAGTGTGGAGCCTACACGTTGCTTTATGGCTCTTGAGTGGGATGTGCAGAGCGCTCAATATTTTTGGGACCATTTTGGTAATGGCCGATATGACACAAGGACCACGAAGCAGATTCAGGTCAGGCATCATGTTCTTCGATATGCGATACGCATCTTGGGATACACATTGTTGTGCAAAGCTGAAGCGAACAAGATGTGAAAGAATGAGCATGAGGTGTTCTTCATTGGGATGAGAGAGATGTTTGCTGATTCTGACTTGAGGGATCCTACCAAGGATCTGAACTTAGGAGCTGTGTTTGCTCATCATTTGTGCTCTCTGACGAAGAAGGCATTTGATGGAGCTAGTGTTGAGACAGTGGGGAGTCTGCTTACTCCCATTTTTCAACATTGCAGGATCCCTTTAGAGGGTACGGAGCATGATGATAGAGAGGTATTCATGGATTTTAGCCACATGCAGAGTGCTACATGGTTGAAGGAGGGACGTATAGGGGTCTATTATGACACACACACGCAGAAGCGTGGTGTGAACCTTACTGCTGCTGATCTGACCAGGATTGATACATTGGATGCATTGAGTTTCGAGCCTCCTGCGAACGATCAACGCAGCGTACCTACGATGGCCCATCCTCTCGGTGAGCCTTCTACACGGCCTTCTTCTTCCTCTACGCCTGCGCCCGAGCCTGCTGCTACATTTTGAAGGAATATCTAGCAGATCCTAATCCAATTAGGCAATCCTGGTCTGAATTCCAAGCCTAGGATCTAGGGTTCATGTAATTGAATCATTGGAATCTCAGAATTACCTGGTGATTAGCAGCGGAAGATTTGCAGATAATCGAGATCTAGAGCGCCTCAAATGCTGCGCCTCTACTGGTATCCACACACACACAAACTGAACAGGAGGGATGCTAGTGCCTATAGAGATCCAATCTCTTCAGAGGTTTCTCTTCAAGTTCTGGTGGTTGTGTATTAGGTTAGAGATCAGTTTAGGTCGACCATATATCTTATATATGTCGACTTAAACCATAACGGAATTAACCAACGATTAAACCGAATTAATCTGATTAATCCGCGAGTTGTATCGATCGATGCACTATCTGCATCGATCGACACTGCCCCAAAATATTGATATCGAATGCATATCAAATATGCATTCACCAGATTATTACATTAATGATCAACCTCGTCTTTAACGTCCAGTTTGCTTAGGTGTGTGACCCTGTATGATCATATAACACTAGCAATGAGTTCTAAACTCATTGATCATAAGTGGCTTCTAGCAAAGCATTATGACTACCTAGTGTCATATGATTGTCTCATCTCGACAATACGATTTTCACTTGGAGTAAGTACAATAGATTTCAGGACATTCCCAACAATCTCCCACTTGTACTGGAATCATCTATTCCTTCAATCCCTTCGTCACTATATCTCGATCTGGCATAAGGCAAGTTCTGTGTCACCCTTATTTAGCCAAGATCATGTTCATCGAACTCCGATTTATACTGACAAGACAAACGACTGACAATCACCTCGTTTGAGTGTGGCCACACATTTCTCAGTATCAAATCTTCGATGGGCCCTGAGATATTTATCTCCTGTTATATAGGAGGGACAAATCCCATCTTGTTCCATCCTTGTCTCTTCACACGCTTCATGATACGCCCAATCAATGGCTTTATAGTCACCAGTTACGGCTGACGTTTGACAAGGTTAAAGCGGACCAATTCACATGTAAGAAAACATGATGAACTCAGGTATAAGGACTATACTCTATAGTCGTAATGAAAACTCTCATGACACTTATATAACTATCCCGTAGAGTTCTCATCAGTGGGTCATGTCCGATCCTGTGTTCTCCAACACATATCTATGTGATTGACTTTAATACTCTTATTAATGACTCCATGAAACTTAGTCATCAGTCACTTCACATACTAGTCTCACGCGGTTGTTAATGTCCCACTTTAACAACCTCGACCAGGGACCAACATAATTTATGTCATTTATTATCTATAGGGTTTCATGATCAAGTCACATACTTGATGACCTATAAAATGTCATAAATTACTTTGGGACCATTATTTGATAACCATTATTAAATAATACAGATGTCAGATTTCAATAACATAATCAAATTATGTTTATACGAACATCATATCATAACTAAAATTAATAACAATGACTCCCATTAAAATTAAGATCACATCTTAAGACATCAAATGCCTTTAGCAGTAGCCTGACCCTCTTTCGCCCTTGCTCAGCGTGTGTCGAAAGACACTGCGTCTTGCTAAGAGTAATACCAAGAGTCATTTACACGAAGCCCTTCTTGGAATCCTGCATATTGGACATGTGCAAGGCCTTATCACTATAATTATCTTGACACAATCCAATTAGCTTATCCAATCTATCTCTATAGATTCTTATTCCAAGAATGTACACGGTTTCTCCCATAATTTTATCGAAAAATAACTTTCGAATCAAGTCTTAACAGACTGAAACAATGGAACTTCATTTCCGAGAAGTGGTATGTTATCAGCATATAATACTAGAAATGCAATTGCGCTCCCACTAGTCATCTTGTAAACATTCGGTTCCTCTTCGTTCTTTACGAAGTCAAACCTTTTGACTGCTTCATCAAAACGAAGATTCCAACTCCGAGATGCTTGCTTCAGTCCATAAATGGACCGATGAAGCTTGCATATCTTCCTAGCTTCATTAGGATCAATGAAAACTTCAGGTTGTGTCAGGTACACATCCCTTTGCAGAATTCCATTAAGGAAAACTGTTTTTACATCCATCTGCCAGATCTCATAACCATTATGAGTGGCGGTTGCTAGGAAAATTCGAATGGACATAAGCATGGTGTCTGGGATTAGGTTTCTTCACAGTCAATACCATGAATTTACTTGAAACCTTTTGCCACCAACCTTGCTTTGTACATCTGAAAATAACCATCCCATTTCGGATTCAGCGGATTTCAGCCACTTTCGGAGTCAAGGCCCATCATTGCTTCTTCAAAATTCTCAGGCCGGTCACTTTCAATGATCAGTAGATCACGGCAATTGGTTACGAGAAATTCATATTTCTCGGGTTCGTGACGGATCCTTTCGGATCTGCGAGCTTCAGTTTTCTGTAAAAGTCACGCATACATATCTCATATGTATACTTTTACCATGACCTAATTAACCAAGATTTAAACCGTAGTTAATTAAGTCATAAACCAAAATCAACATTTGGTTCGCGATCTGTGTCGATCGATGCAACTTTTGTGTCGATCGACACTTCTTCAAAAAACTCGCCATTTAAATGTATATCGAATATACATTCACCAGATCCTTTATAAACTCTAGGCACCACAGGTGCAGGTTCTACAACTCTTTATAGATCCAACTGCTGCTCTTCCTCATCAGGTTGAGCAGTCTCCTGTGATTTTCGAATTTCTTCGAGTTGTACTTTTACTCCCACTGTTCTTCTTGGAAAGAAAGTCTTTCTCAAGAAAACATAGTTCCGAGCAACAAACAATTTGTTCTCGAACTGGTTGTAAAAGTAACATGCCTTGGTTTTGTTAGGACAACCAATGAAGTAGCACTTATCATATTTGCGTGTGAGCTTATCAGAGATTAAACGTTTTATATAAGTCTCGCAACTCCAAATCTCCATGATGGATAAATCAGAAACATTTACATTCCACATCTCATGTGGTATCTTTGTAACTGATTTTGATGGAACTCTATTTAAAGTAAACTCAGACATTTCTAGAGCGTATTCTTAGAAAGATAATGGAAGATCTAAGTGACTCATCATTGATCGAACCATATCTAATAAAGTCCGATACAGGAGGAGTGAATTGTGAAACACTTTCACAATCTCTCAGATGATCACTAAATTCTTGACCTAAGTATTCACCTCCATGATCTCATCGTAGAGGTTTAATACTTTTGCCAAATTGATTCTGTACTTCATTTTGGAACTCTTTGAACTTTTCAAAGATTCTGACTTATGCCTTATAAATAAGGCATAACCGTACCTTCTGAAAATGTCAGTAAAGGTAATGAAGTACTCAAAATTTCCTCTAGCATTTGCGCTTATCGGGCCATGTACATCCGTATGTATAAAGCCCAATAATCCTCTGGCCCTTTCATTTTGTTCGTTCGCAACCTGTATCGATCGTTGCATACATGCATCGATCGACACTACCTTTGTTGAAAGGGGCCTCTGTCGTTTTCCAATAAACAAGATTCACTTTACTCATTTTGATTCATAATCAGATGAGCCCAAAAGCCCATCACTATGGAGCCTCTGAATCTATTTCTCATTTATGTGGCTCAAAACGACAATGCCAGAGAAAGAGTTTGATTCGTATCTTTTGACTTGAATCTCTTGGTACTAATGTTATAGTTAGGCACATTCTGGTTTAGAACATAAAGTCCATTCGCTAATGGATTGCTACTATAAAATATATCACTGTAATCAAATGAATAACATTTATTCTTGATTTGAGAACTGATATCCTTCCATATCCAAACAAGGACTAGAAATAATATGTCTGCTCATAGCAGTTACATAGTAGCAGTTTTAAGTTCAAAACATGCCATAAAAGGAAAAACAAATGAAATACTCCTACGGTTAATGCAGCAACTCTTGCTCCATTCCCACTCATAGGTCCACTTGTCCTTTCTCCATAGTCCTACTTTTGCTCAGGCCCTGCACATTTTCACAAAATATGAGTACCACAGCTGGTATCCAATACCCAATAAGTAGGATTATAAGAAGTAACATTTACTTCTATAACATAATACCTGAAGAAGAAGTCTCGTACGTCTTCTTCAACTTCTCATAATCTTCCAAGAATTTATTGCAGTTTCTTTTCAAATGCCCATAACCATTACAATAACGGCACTTAACATCTTCAGAAGGACTGGTTTTAACCTTAGGAACATGGCCAGACTCGCTTGGATTTACAATCGAGCTCGTCTTGCCATCACCTTTGTTCCTACCAAGTTTCTTAAACTTTTTACCCTTTTGTACCATAAGGACATCTGGGGTGTCCTTCTTGATGTTAGGTTCAGCAGTCTTAAGCATCCCATGCAATTCAGTCAACGTCTTCGTCAAGTTGTTCATGTTATAGTTCATAACAAACTGATCATAGCTTGACGGCAGTGACTGTAGAATGATGTCAGTAGCCAACTCTTGGCTAATTGGACAATCCAGTTTCCCCAGGTTATCAATATAACCCATCATCTTAATGACATGAGGACTAACTGGTTCGCCATTTGGTAGCTTGCACTCAATCAGAGATCTTACCGTCTGGTACCTCTGAGTTCGTGTCTACTCCTGAAACATACTTTTCAGGCCAGTGATCATCTCTATTGGCGACTCCACGAACTCATATTGCTTCTGCAATTCCGAGTTCATGGTAGCCAACATGAGACAACTCACATCCACCGCATCATCAGAATGCTTATCCCAAGCATCCTTATCTGACTGCCAGGCATTGGCTCGGTACTTCTTGGGGAGAACTTTCTCAAGGACATAGTCCTTTTTCTCCTGTTTGAGAACAATTCTCAAGTTCCGATACCATTCAAGAAAGTTGGATCCATTTAACTTGTCCTTCTCAAGGACGGATCGCAGGGAGAAATTGTTACGATGGTTTGTGCTAGACATAGCTGAAAAACAAGGGAGGTTTTAGTTATGATGTTCAAGAAATGAGAAGTCTTAACAATTAAGAAAACTCGCATTATATTCGAACAATGTTTCCTCAGATGAATATAATGATCCAAGACCCATACTTCACTAAACTTGAGTGAGCCACTGGCTATCACCCAAATTTTAGTTATCTAGGTAAGCAACAACTTTGCTAGTTATATCCAATATAACTCTTGGTTGTGGATTGACATCTTATGTCCAATCCACCTGATATCTCTGAGCCCAAAACGATTTTGATGGCCCAGTCAAGTAAACCAATCTCTTAAGTCATGTAATTGTTGACGCCTTGCACTGCAAGCCCATCAACACGATTACTTCCTGCCTTACTCATGTAATTGTTGATACCTTGCACTGCAAGCCTATCGTACAATGAAACAAGTCTTGACAGTTGACAAGATTGGAAAGACATCAAGTATCACTTGATATTTGGATGAGGAACAGAACCTTAAAACGTTCAGTTTTATTATGTTTTAATTCTTCTAATTAATTGATTTATCTTGCTTTGTTTCTGTGATTTCAGGTTCAATAACCTAATCATCAAATCTGATGTCGACCGACACTACTATAGTGTCGATCGATGCATGATTACCAAAAGCAATCCGCGATAACCGATCAATCCAATTGATCCGGTTTTGAATACCGGTCAGCGTCGATCGATGCTACATTAGCATCGGTCGATGCCAACCTAATCAAACCAATCGCAATTAAACCATTCACTGTGTTTAACCATCTTTAACCAAGCTCGATAACCGGTCCAATCCAATTGAACCGATTCATCAATCTCGCGAGGTTTGTGTGTCGACCGACACAACTATTGTGTCGATCGACACTAGGCGAAACATAGGTTTTATTCGGGTTTTCGCCCTGTGTCGATCGATGCCGGATTGGCATCGATCGACACCATGCGAAAAGCCCTAAAACGTTTTTCGAACAAAAACCCTAAACTAGGTTACTTTGATCAAAACGAGTTTTAGCATGCTTGTATCAATTATACAGAGATCCAGATTCAACCAATCTAATCAACATGCTACAGATTCAATGGAACTCTAAAGCTCTGATACCACTGAAGGAATTTCTAGCAGATCCTAATCCAATTAGGCAATCCTGGTCTGAATTCCAAGCCTAGGATCTAGGGTTCATGTAATTGAATCATTGGAATCTCAGAATTACCTGGTGATTAGCAGCGGAAGATTTGCAGATAATCGAGATCTAGAGCGCCTCAAATGCTGCGCCTCTACTGGTGTCCACACGCACACAAACTGAACAGGAGGGATGCTAGTGCCTATAGAGATCCAATCTCTTCAGAGGTTTCTCTTCAAGTTCTGGTGGCTGTGTATTAGGTTAGAGATCAGTTTAGGTCGACCATATATCTTATATATGTCGACTTAAACCATAACGGAATTAACCAACGATTAAACCGAATTAATCTGATTAATCCGCGAGTTGCATCGATCGACACTGCCCCAGAATATTGATATCGAATGCATATCAAATATGCATTCACCAGATCATTACATTAATGATCAACCTCGTCTTTAACGTCCAGTTTGCTTAGGTGTGTGACCCTGTAGGATCATATAACACTAGCAATGAGTTCTAAACTCATTGATCATAAGTGGCTTCTAGCAAAGCATTATGACTACCTAGTGTCATATGATTGTCTCATCTCGACAATACGATTTTCACTTGAAGTAAGTACAATAGATTTCAGGACATTCCCAACACATTTGACATTGGTCCTTATCCAGCTCCTTCGGTAGCAGTGAGTGAGATGACTGAGGGTGAGTGGAGAGAGCGTCAGGATGGTATATTACGGAGCATTTGGGAGTTCATGCGTGGCTGCACTTGCAGGAGACAGCCACAGGTTCATCAGCCCGTTCCTGTTCGTCGTCGTCGCCAGCGTTCTCCGACTCCTGCTACTTCGAGCGGTTCTGACCGTTATGCTGGCATTGATGATGAGTAGCGAGTGAGATGATCGTTCCATTTCAGACAATCGGTTCTGTATTTCTTTTCACTTTTTCTTTTGACTTCTTTTTGATGCTTGTTGGTACTTTTGGGATGATGTGCTTGACTTTAGACCTTCTGTTACTTTTATTTTGCTTGTTTGCGATGTTTTCAGGTTTGAGTTTCGTGACTTTTCTCACGGACTAACTGTTGACTGCTGACTGATCCGACGAATTCGCAGTGCAACGATCGACGCAGTCCTGTTTGTCGATCGATTAAACACGAAAATCGCATTGTAGCGATCGTTGCGGTCATGTACAACGATTGACACAAAATTGCAATCGCTCTGCAACGATCGTCGCATTTATGTGCATCGATCGATGCAGGTGTGAGACAGGTAAAACCGACAGAACCCAACTCATCCCTTATCATTTTCTTCTTTTACCGATCCTAAGCTTGACACTACTGGGGACAGTGTGTTTTAAGTGTGGGGGAGGTAGCTACTGACGCACGCTTTTTATTTTCTTAGAGTCACTCCAAATCAGTTTTATCGAGTCAAAACAGTTTAAGTAAGGAACAATGAATTTTTGAGAAGCCAACAACACTTGCAGGAACTTAAGTAACCATTGGGATGAGCTTGCAGATGCATCTATGACTATTAGAAAACCCCAAACGCAGATCAGCCTACTGAGAACACCCACATCACTTCAGGTATTAGAGGATCCTTTACTGACTTTGCCCCTAATTTTGACTTACTTTTCTCACCTAAGGGCTTGGTATACCTTGAGTCGGATTCCTTTGTTAGTTCTGAAACAGCTTGTAAACCTTTCCAAGTAAGGTTCCCTTCTCCTCTTCTTTAAAGTAAAAAAAAAAAGAATAATAATAAACTGAGGATGAACTAATAGCTCCGAAGTGGTCGCAGGAGTGGTAGAGACCCCTATTACCTCATATGCATCCATGAAGTGTGTCCAAAGTACACCCCATAACGGGAAGAGCACTGATAAAAATAAAATGATACCCAATGGGGAAAAATCAGTTGCTAAGGAAGGGAAAAGAGAAGAAAGGAACCAGAAAAAGATAGTATAGTGGTCTAGAGCTAACAGAGTAAGAGTCCATGTGCCCTTTGATCGATATTCCTTAGGTGAGACCGCACTTAATAGCTTATAGAAGTCAATAGGGTGAATTTGAATGCTCTGGATGTGATTGTGGAGTTTACTCAGGACAGTTGCTAAGTGTGGGGGGGAAGTATATGTTGGTCTTGATATCTTGCAGGTGAATCTTTCACGTGGCTTACTAAGGGGAATCTGAGTGTTGTGCTTTTAAGATGAAAGGAGTTTCTGAAGTTTTCAAACTTCTTCACCATATTCTAGTTTTCTGTTTTGCTTGAGGGCAAGCAAAGGCTAAGTGTGGGGGGTTGATATATCATGGTTTTTACCTGTTTTAAGGCATGATATAAGTGTCTTTTAGAGTCTTTTGTCGTGTCTTTGGAGTCATTACAGGTGTTTATTAGCTACATGCACATTTGGAGGATTATTGGAGATATTGGAGCATTTTGGGCAAAATGAGGAGCTTAAGCCGAGAGAGCTAATTTCACCAAGTCTGGTCGACCCATGCATCGATCGATGCATCATTGGCATCAATCGACACACCTCGGCGCCAGCACATTAATGAAGACTTTGAAGATTTGCAGTTTTGCCCCAGAAAGTTTCAGTATTTGCGAAAAGACCCCAAGCATGATTAAGACTTTATAATTAGGTTTTTGGTGTTTTGTTTTAGATACGCATTCATACTATTAGCTATTATCAGAGAGAGAGAGAGAGAGAGAGAGAGAGAGAGCTAGAGGTTGATCGTTCTTGTACTCCAGAGAGAAGATTTCAAACCTCTTTAACTCTTTACTCTTTTGTTTTATGCAATCTATTTATTCATTGATTTGTGTTCCATTAATCATGTCTGAGTAGATTCATGGTTAGGTTTAGGAATTCTCGTTAGGGATTTCATGACCTGTTAGATTTAATCAATCAGTTAAGGATTCATATCGTATTTGTTCTTCAACATGAATTGTGCTTAATACTAGTTTCTAACCTGATCACTTAGAA
Source organism: Orychophragmus violaceus (assembly GCA_030180135.1). Taxonomy (NCBI): domain Eukaryota; kingdom Viridiplantae; phylum Streptophyta; class Magnoliopsida; order Brassicales; family Brassicaceae; genus Orychophragmus; species Orychophragmus violaceus. The sequence continues at coordinate 18,946,557 of CM058237.1, forward strand.
TCTATACTTTAGGTTTATAAATTGACATGAAAGTGTGGTTTAGAATCTGATCTATTTAGGTTGAGAAATTTGATTATCTGCAAAGAAATTTGGTTTAATTGAATTGTGAACAAATCGAACCTGCTCTTAAGGCTAGTTTAATCTGTTAGGAATTGCAAAGAAATTTGGATTTCTGTTAATTGGACTTAGAGAATTCTCGCAACGAAAGTTGGTTAGTTCTACTTCTGTGTGTTGAGTTCTAGAACTAGACTTAATTTGATCCTGACTGATTATCTGATCTGCTTGTCTGATTTCCTGAGAACTCCCTGGACTTGACGCTTTTAGTACTTGCTTCACAAAACCGTTCTTGCTACTGATTTACTTTCTGCTTATTTATTTATTCTGATTAGTATTGCCCCTTGTTCGAAAACGCGGACGCGGCGTCCGCTTAGACGGCATGTAAACGCTGGACGGTGGCTTAACGCCGCGATTTTCAACAAATCGGCCAATTATACGGAATCGATTAAAAACTGATTTTTTTTTTGCTGTTTTGAAGCTCAAAATCGACTAACATATGATAGATTTACAAGTTTAAAATGTATACGACAATTAGAATGCAAAAGAATGAAGAATTGTGCGAGAAATTTTCATGGCGGCCGCGAAAAAATTTGCAGAAAGCTAAACCTAAAAAGATGCATGGACCTCACCCAAAATTTCCTAGTAATTCAAAAAAAAAAAAAATCAATTTTTATATATCTTTTAATTTTTAAAAAAAACCAGAAAATATTTTGGAAGATTTATTGGACTGAAAATTTTAGAGGGTTTTATTTTCCTCTCAAATCTTCTGTTATTGAATTAGATATTTGTACAAATCTTTTAAAATCTGAGATTATTATATTAATCATTTGTACAAATTTCTTAAAATACCAATATTGAAAATAGAATTTTGAAAGATTTGAGAGAAAATTTATAGTGAAAAATTAATGAATACTATTTGAAGTTTTTTCTTAAAAAAAAAAAACTTTTTTAGTTTTAATATTATGAAATAAAATTTTTAAAAAAAAAAATATTAATTAAAAACCAAAATTATTAACAAAAAAATCAAAAATTTAAAATTTTCAATATCATATTCTCATTTCAATGAAAAATAAAATTAAAAAAAACTAATAAAGATTATATATCATTTTTAATAAAAAAATTTAAATATCCTAAAATTCCACTAAAATCGTCAAAATCACCATCAAAAATTTTAAAATCTATTTAAAAATTCTATTAAATCTAAATCCCTCTAAATCCTTAATCCAATATGACCCCTAAGTAAATGTAAAATCAAAGTTACGTACTACATAGTCTTTTATAAAAACATGCCCACAAAAAAAAAATGATATTAATATAAAATAATGTAATAAAACCAAGACATTAACTCAGTGATTCAAATAGACAAAAAGAAACACCAATAAATATCTCGTGAGAGCTCAATCTTTTGCCTAGAGCGAAACTTCAACGAGTCCTCAAACATTTTGCCTTAAATGGAACTTCACTCAAAACCCATAAACATTTTTATTGTTTACTGTTGCTTGCATTCAGGAGGCCTCTCCCCTTGTTGCCCATCGCTAAGCTGAGCTCTGCCTCCTTTCTGCAATTTGATTTTAAATAGAATATATCTCAAACATAACACATTGAAATCCAACAAAAGATTTAGTCTTACTTTAAATATGCATGAGAAACTATTCTAGAAAAATTTATTCTTTACATTTATGTCTGCTTATAATTCAACTTTAGTAGTATGTGTTCACGGTTCTATGATTCATAGATTCGTACACTAATGAGCTTAACAGTTATTTCAGCTATCTCTCTAATTATACATGAGTCATGTCTCATTTTGTGATCATGGTCAAGCCTAAAATCTTAAGATAGTTTATGACTCTATTATGAGGTAGGAAACTGGTTATGTACCTTGTGTAGGATTGATGGCTGCATAAAGATTCAAACCAATGTCAAAAAATTAGTGAACAGTCTAAGAAAAAAAGGTATTGCTTACTTCAATACAAATGAGGAATTCAATACCTTCTTTTTGGTCTTGCTTACTTCTTCCTCATCATCTTCATCATCGTCTTCTTCCTCATCCTCATCATCCTCTTCATCCTCATCTTCGTCCTCATCAATATCATCATCTTCATCGTCATTGTCTATGTCAAACTCCTCTCCCTCAATAGCCTCACCAGTAAACCATGAAACAGCATGAGGTATAATCTTCTCCCGGATTGTAGAACTGCAGGAAGCAAGGAATACTTGAATCAGATATTAAAATTGTATAACTCCACAATAATGGATGCTAACTTGAGCTTCCATATAGACCCAAAAAATGTAAAGATCGACAGAATTTTAAGTTGAAAACCAACCCAATGTCATAATCTTGTTCCATTAGATTCTGAAGTTCCTCAGCCTGCACCATAGAAAAGAAGACGTTAGTACAGAGTTCAGTTAAACAGTCAAAATACGACAAGTCTTGAAACCAAATGGTATCCTACTCTGTCCTCGTCAATGTCTTCATCATCATCAGGAACTTCGGGAGGATTGAAGAAGTTGAAGAAGCTTTCACAATCTTCAGTTTTGGTGATTGGCTTGGCATTCTTTGCACCTTTCTTAGGCTTCTTCTTCAGAATCTTCTGAGTTAAACATTTTCCAGGATACCAATCAATCTCTGTCCTGAAGAACAAAGAAACAGAACCCATCAAAGGTCAGCAAAAGATTCTAGAGCTTGCAAGCATCTCATAACGAAATATGCTATGGAACAAGAAAGTTTCAAAATTACCCAATAGCCTTCTCAAGCAGAGGCTCATCTTCATCAATCATATGATATGCCTTTGTTAAAAGGGTGTTTTTAAAGTAAGGGTTCTGGTCGAAGAAAAAATCAAGTTTGAATCCCTTTGGTTCTTCAATCTTGCAGCACTTAATATCTTTAAGATATATGAGGGCTCCTTCATCACGCTCTGTAATCTGATATCAAAATGAAATTAAAACTCTGTTCATTTTCCATGGATGAGTGGAGTAACTCTAAATGAGCGATCGTAGCTGCAACACCAACCTCCTCAGATATAACATCATTGTTTTTCAGAGCGGTTAGCCAGAAACTAGGAACTCCTTTCTCTGCAATCCAACACGGAAAATTAAGCAAAAATGTTTTTTTTCAAGAATAATCAAAATTTACAAAGGTAAAGCCAGAAAGAATACCTTCTGCAGATTTCTCCTCTCCTTGGTCCATCTTAACATCCTCTGAAGCCCCTTCAACTTCGGTAGCTCCATTCACAATTTCATAACGCTGCACATTCCAGGTATTTAGCAAGTTTCAAGAAAAAATCAAAAATAGATATAGCTGAGAAAGCTCCACATAAAGAAAAATACAGTATAACATATGCAAGCCTACAACTATTTTTGATCCAATTTGATTAAATGGTTTCTGATTTAGATAGAGTGTGGTTAGTAAAAAAGAAATTGAAACAGTTTGATGTTCTCACAACTAATTACCTTGGTATACAAAGGCTGATACAACTTTTGATACTTGGCTTCAAGGGCAGCTCTCTCCTCGCGGAATTTAGCCTCGATTTCATCATGTTTGCCCTGAAAAGAATAGGATTCTCAGATAATTATCAAAAGGATGCACATTACTATTTCACATTGGACATTCATCAATCTTGACAACGCAGGGAATATATCCTCATATAACCAAAACGTTTCAAAATCATGCTCACCAAATACATTATCAATCTACACCAATCCAAAAAAACAATAGCTCATATAGGTGATGGTAATAAGCACAGCATAAACCTCAAACTTGTAAAATGCTAACCTGAATCTCCCTCAAGACCTCAACACGCCTTCTGATTTTAGGAGTCAGATTCTCGAGCACATCAGAATGCTGTCCAGCAAGATTCTGCAGCTTATTCTGTGAATCAAACATATAACAATTACAACAAATCTCCAGGAAAACGAAACCTCCAAATCGCACATTCTATCAAGTATCATTAAAAGATAACATATAGATAGAAACTCACCTTAAGAGCGTTGACAAGTCCTGCTCGGTCCTCATCCTTAAGAGCTGCAAACAGACGCAGAGATAGGGGTTAGAAATCTCGACTGACAACTTGGACCACGAAGAAGCAAAGCAACAGAAACAAAGAGACGGAAGAAAATCGGACAACTAAATTACCAGCAGTGAGATCGCCGACGTTGAAATTGTCCTTATCGTTGCTCATTTTTCCGGAAACGGAGACTGTGGTTTGAAAGTGGTGGAGAGATTGAGGAAGAAGAGACGACGAGGGTTTCTGGGTGGCGACTCAACACCCCCAAAACGTGGCTTCCTTTATAGTATAAACCTAATAACTGCCATTTTTTAATTTCCCTCGCTGGCATTTTTCTTTTTCCTTTATTTATTTATTTACTTCCAAATTTTCGACGAATTATTAATTGATTAAAAATATGGCTAAAATCTTATATTAAATAACCATCGAATTATATATATAATAGAAGGATGTCTCTCCAGGAGCTTGACACCTCAGCTTTTAAATTCATTCTGGAGATGACACATCAGAATCAGATTACTGAAAACAAGCCTAAACCAATCACATCAAATTCTTCTTCCACGTCATCGTACACCTGCCATTACTCGCGTAAGATCAAGCGTCTATTACGCGTCCATAAGATAAAGCCTTCTTTGCAAGTATGCCCTAACTCCTCCTTCCTTCCACAGCCACCTCCCTCTTCCAGGACCTTCCCTCTCTCCCATCAGTCTCGAGTTTCTGTTACAGAGAACTGCCGAGCTCCACCATCATATCTCATTCCTTGCCATTACTACGCCTTCGTCCACGCATTCAAACCAATACATCCCAGCGTTTCGATTCTCATTAAGCCCAAAATTTTTGTTATTCCTCAAATATCTCACAGATACTCTTTTACCGTCATCGTGTTTTTTGCGAAATTCGCACGCGACGCTTCGTCTTAGTCTCTGACCGCCGGACCTTTCCCAAAACCTAAGCCCATCAGGTGATTTTACCTTCCTCGATCCTTTCTGATTTAGAAACCTTTCTGGATATTATTAGTGTTGATAATCTGAGTGCCACTAATCAAGATTCTGATTATCTGTTCCCGAATTCCCTATGCGTTCTCATACTTAGCTTCTCTGTGAAATCCCAGGTTTAGTTTTGTGAGCGGATTGCATGGAGGAAAGGAAATCGAAGGGAATACGCCACGAACAGCCTGCTGGAGGGATATGATACTATCGATGACTTACCCTTTTTGATTTCGTCACGATCCCCCTTTACATTTTTCTTCGCTTGATAATTTCTCTAGGTATTAAGAAATGTCCGTGAGATCGTCAGGCTTGCTAAAAATCAGGCACCGAAAAGGAAATAGGCTTTCTCACTATACAACAGATAATAGAGTCAGAATTCCTGAAAACGACCTAGACCGTTTTGATGGTAATCATGCTTACCATTAGTTTTGTATCTTGGATCTTACACGTCTTCTTAGGAATGATGTGTTCATCTTTCTTTTGATATGGGTTCATAATGTATTTGTACAATTCAACTTAGGATATGTTCTAAATTTGAAGTGCAGGCATGTATGTCGGTGAGTTCGGACCATATGGCACCGAGATAGTGCAACTTAAGCATGGGTATGGCCTCAGATATTGAGTTCTTTGAATATGTCGAGGCTGTGAACTTTACAGGGGACCCAAATGGCCTTGAGTTCAGGCTATATATCTTTTTAATGTTGATACTTTTGATGTTCATATTATCACATACTTGAAATGGGATAAAGAACTTAATATAGGTTCACAAATTTCTTGGTAGGTGACGTTTCGTGCAAGGATTGAGAAGGGGAGTCGCATGTGGAGACTTTGGGTTTAAAAAGCTAAAATGGGTCGGAGGGCAGCTTGTAAAACTCAATGGAAAGGTAATAAATAGGAACGCAATAGATCCAACATCAGTTATTTGTCTTGCGGGTTAATGGTTTGGGTATGCTGAACAGGGAATGGGACCTTATGTGACGGGTGGGGATCTTGGATTTCTGGATATTGGCCCTGAAAATAGTTTCTTGGTAGTTTTTAAGCGGAAGAGACTGCCTATGTAACTAATACGCTGTCACTTCATTGTAACTATATTCACTTCTGAATTTGTTCCATACAGTTGATGACCTCCATAGGTTCTTAGCAATACGTTTTTAGGAGTTTATTTGGTCGAGATCTGTGTTACTGAGCTTTATGCACGATAGTAATTGTATCTTTCTCACTGATACAATGTCACTATTTGTTTTTTTTTAAATAAACATCTGCTCAAAACATTCAGTGAGCGAATAGATTACTGTAACAGTATTTGTCTTCCTGTTTACACAGAAAAGTGTGGAAGATTTGGAGAAGGAGAAGCTAGGGCTTAGCTGCCAGGCCATAGCGTAGATGTCTCTCCATAAATCAAATCGATCCAAGATCTATCTACGTCTGCACAAGGGATCAATATATATAAAGAGGTATGGCAATACCTTTTACATTTGACAAAATTGAGAGGTTAAATTTGTAACTCAGAGTATAGATGGACTGGACTGCAGAGAATAAAAGGAGCTTTGAAAGTGAGAGAGCTCAATGGTAGGTAAATGATGGCGGAACGGGCTTCTTCGACAGACCGATACGGACTCTCTGAAAGACCATGGTACAAGAATTTGGTATACGGACCATCCAAGTACGATGACGACGGTTCCTAATCATTTCTTGGAGTTGATGATGCAATAGATAACACAAAGAGGGTAAAGACCAAAGCATCTTGGGAACATGTTCAACACGTGATCTTGAGAGTCTCGAGATCTATAAGACATGCATCACTTGTCTTAAAAGGTGAACTGAGATGTATCAAGAATGCTTTTGTTGCTTCTATTTCTTTTGCAGTGAGTATGAGATTCAGAAAATGAAGTATAGTTGAGGCATTTAGCGACAAATAGTCACCTCTTTCAGTTAACAGAAAAGAGCAGAAACAGGGCTTTCTCAACTCAAGGCTTGTCTCTCTTTCATCCAACAGCTTATACTTATTAATCTTATGATGCATTTTGAGATATCCAATCATCAAACCCTTTTCCTTTCTTTGGACTATTCTTTTCTTGGACATGCTTTATTGCAGATCTAGGTTCTGAGAATTGTTTCAGATGGATCAAGTGGAAATAAGATGAGTTCGATTACTCAGAGGAAGTTAGAGGCAGAGAAAGTTGAGAAACAAAAACAACATGAAGAATAAGAGAAGCATAATGAACTTGGAATATGAATAAAATCAACTTTGTTTGGTAATTTTTAATACGTTTTGTATATATGACTGAAAATGTTCATATAAAAAGGTTAATGTTTTAATGCTTTTAGCAGCAACGATGTCAATTTGTGTGTTTTTGCTTGTGATTCATATTACTGTGAGTTATAAAACGACGGCTCTCTCACAAAACGAATCGACCATATTGCTTTGGAGTTGAACTCCAGAATATTTCAAAATAATGTTATAGACAACGTACCAACCGGTGGATGTAGTACTTACATGAAAATTGCATTTGTAGACAACTATGAGATGAACTAGAAAGTGAGATGAAAATATGATAATCTAAATGACAATGCAAATTGGTCTAGAAATCTAATAAGCAACACTTAAAATAGATTTAAAATTATGAAAACTGAGAATCGAAGATCAATGAGAAACCAAAAAAAGTATAAGTTTAACAAAAAAAATATTAGTCAACACGAATAAGGATAAGACCCAAACAAAAAACCATCAAAATGTATGAATCCAAATTATAATTTTTTTAATAAAAAACATTATTAGTCAAAACATTTTCTACAAAGATCCAAAATAACAAAAACATCCTACTTATATAGGATGACATTTTTAAATTACCATCTAAGGTGTCTCCATCATCAAAGAAAACTTTTTAATTGGATCTTGTAATTACTAATATAAATTTTAACAATCTATTTAAATTTTCTATTTTCAGAAAATCTATTAACTAACAAAAAACCATTTAATATAAATATTTACATAAACAAATGTTTTCATATATCTTTTTCATTGAAGCTATTATAATTTGAGAGTGGACATGGTAATTGAAATTTATAAGAAATCTTATCGAAATCTGTTTTTCTTTACTCAATAATTTATAATGTAGAGATGGAAAATATATGAAAAAACTTGGAAATTTGCAAAAGCAAAAAAACAATGGTTGAAATTCAAGTCATTGAAACATGTATTAGCTTCTGCAAAAATGTAGATTGCAAACATGATAGTTAGTTTTAGACAAGGTGATAGTAGACAAATTAAGATTAAACGGTTAACAACAACCGTTTGGTTTGTTTCTCATACATTACATTTACAAAAACATTTATTAGCGGTTTGTTATGTTCATACTGGAATCTAATTGTTTAATTTTAATTTGACCCAAATAACAAGTTTATAACCAATATTCATATAGAAATTTATAAATAAATACAAACAAAAATAATATAATTGCAACCATTTTGAATATACAATATAATAGATACATAAAACAATCTATTTATTGTAAAACCTATAATAAATTGATATGATAAAATAAAATTTTAATAAAATCAATCCGCGGCGTAGCGCGGGTAAATACCTAGTATGGAATAAGTGCTATGAAATTGTGAAATTTAATTTTCAAATATACGTAAACAAATAAATGAGCCCCAGAAAAAAAAAAGTATAAATTCATTTCCCTTATTCATCCGATGCAAAATGCATGCCGGTTTCGTAAAAGGCTGCTAAACGACTTGCCGGTTTTGCAAAGAAATAAATCAAGATTAACTAGAAATGTGCATTAGAAAAGTAACAAACTGAACTTGGAAGCTACAACGATAAAGGCTAACGCAAATAATTCAAGGACTCTTGTCTTCTGCATCGTCTTCTTCCTTAGTCTAATGAATCATGGACCCTTGTCTTCTGCATTGTCTTCTTCCTTAGGCTGGTGATCGATAACGGGTGGTTTTTTCTCTGCATCCACATAGCGACCTGTCATTGGATCAACCGGGCGAGTGTCTCGTTCTCCACCTTTACGTCCCATAGCCACCATTGGAGGAGGAGGAAGTAAACCGGATCTGAAAAGGAGACGCTGAACCGGGTCTGATGGCTGAGCACCAACAGATAACCAGTACCTTTACAGGAAAAAAAAAATGTCCATTAGACGAAAAACGACATTCATCTTTTGTTGAAATTTCACATTCAGAACAAGAACTTTGACTGTGTGACCAGGTTCTGCTACTATCCATACGCAATAAACTTTAGTTTTAAATTATGCAAAAGAGCGTGACAAGATTCCATAGCTACATAGCCTATATGACCATACTACTTATGCAAAAAGAGGTTGTACAGAAAATGTAAGTGTGAATACAAAACAATAGATTCTTCATCTTACTGAAACAGGAAGCAATGGCCCATAACTCAGAGCAGACGTTCCACAGAAAGACTCACAACTGGAGGAGGAGATTCATTTGTTTTTTTTTTTTTTTTTGGTCAAACAGATTCATTTGTTATATATACTAAAATTTGTTAAAAGCATTTCCACAAAACCTAAAATGTTTCTAAAAGTAGTAGTTGATTCGATTTGAACGAGGTACAGCATTGCTTCATCTAACAGTTAGCATGAGAAGAAAGAAAATGGTCAAAACAAACCATGTACAATTTACCTTTTGATTTTAAAAATCATTCAAGACTGACCTCATCTCTATTGTATTAGATGGAAAGACATTTAACTACAACTTAATTTAGACTATAAAACCATGCATTTAAGATTTCGAGAGGCAGATAAACCCTGACTGATATCTAGAGCTACTTTAGCAATCAACCAAAACATTTCAAATGCAGAAACCCAGAACAGTGATTTAAGTAAGTAGAAGACAATCTCAAGAAACAAGATTTGAAAAAAACGCATTGCTCCTCTACTTTGAACAAAGAAGCTACTTTCACAGAACTAGAATGCAATTATAATAAACTCTGAAGACTGCTTCCGAATAATGTAGCCTAATTTTCCAGCTTCATTCACATATTACAATTTACAAACTAAGAGAGCTTCCTTATAACAATGGCCTAAATCATCCACTCCATTCAAAAATTCAAATGTGAAAACGGAATTTTCCCAGGTACCCTCTAGTGGGATTCAAAGACCTCTTTCTGAGTAAATTCAACCGTAAAAGCTACATGAATTTGTCGCAAATGATAAGGAATTATCAACACGTGAGACAAAAGATCAGAATGAACATACTTGATTCGATCAAACTTGAGACCCATTCTCTTACCACCATCCTGGCCTACACACAAACGAAACACCGAGGTTGTGTAAAAAACCAACGAAGAGAGCAAATATGAACTCCAAACACAGAATACACTTTCTTCATTATCACCTGGCAAAGGATTGAAGTAACCTAGGACCTCTATGTGCTTCCCGTCTCTGGGAGATCTGCTATCAGCGGCCATAACCCGAAAAAATGGTCGATTTTTGCATCCGAGTCTCGATAATCGGAGACGTACAACCATTCCGTTGGCGAAAATACAAAGTGATCAATCCGATTTTGGATAATGGGAGAAAGAGGCAGAGACTGGACTTCAATTTTAATTTGAAACTTGGAATTGAATCGATAAGATTTTAGGGCTCAGGGTTTTTTCTTACGGAAATTGGGTCCTTAAACGACGCCGGTTAGAAACGTCCGCTTAAAACGAAAGTCAAAACCGTCAAATTTTAAGAAGTTTTCACGGCGCCGTTACATAATCAAGACGGTGTTTTCATCATCCGCAACCTATATACAAGAGGCTTTATAAATCGGTCCACTCCACCGCCACAAGACGGGCCTTTCTCCGGCAATGGAATTTTCCGTCCCTCCGCTACCCCACCGACAGTCGTATCTGCCGAATCGGACTTATCGCTCTTTGCTTCATCACCTCTGCTCGAGTTTCGATCGGGAGAGCCAAATTTCTCTTGCCACACCGGCTGTCCTTCAGGAGCTGGTCGTTAGAACAGGTGAGATCGTGTAGAATTGAAGCTTCTCTAGTGTGCTTGATTAGGAATGCTTAATTCATCTTCTCGTATTGAAATTCAAAAGAATTCTGATAATTGAGTTTTATGATTTGGATTTTGTCATGTGAGGATCTGCCAGAACTATTAGTCTAATGACTCTAGTTAGTGTAGTTTGAACAGTACAATCCTATTTCTGATGCTAGTGTGTTTTCTGACAGAAGAAATTGCTCAAGTGTCGCCGGAAGAAACTTTGGAACCTAGAGATATATGTACTGATGAAAAGTTGCCTGAGAATTCATCGATCCTTGAACCAAGATCCGAAGGAGAGCCTGCTGAGTCAAGATCTGACAAGGTGGAAACGATTTCACAGGAAAATATTTTGATGCTTGAAGATATTTTTGACGGAATTGACTTGCAAGATGCATCCGTTTGTAGTCAACACAAAGATTTTCTCCATGAACTTGAGCTCATAATTAATGAAAGTGAAGACTTTGTTCCAGAAAGTTGTGTGAATTTCTTTGAGGCATTGGATGTGAATGACTATGATGATGATGGTCTGGCGAAAAAAGCAGTTGATCTCGTTCAAAGTGTCGCAGAGAAGCCTAGTATTGCAACTGAGCTTCAAGTAGATTCAGTAGAAGGTGATAACAAGGTTTCTGAAGTTATTACGTGTAAGGCAGAGGAAGTTCCCAAATTACTTGAATTTAATGAAGTTGTAAGCTCTGTAGTCTTGGAGACTAGTAATGAAGAGATGGAACTGGAGAAACCTGTTACTAGTAGTCAGGTTTTGGCAGATTCTATTCTTCAGATGGTTGAAGATGACGATGTCGAAGAAGGAGAGATATCTGGGGATGATAATGACAATATGCTTATAGGAGATGATTTACCAGTCGAAAGGCACGAGGAGTCCCATGTCTCACAAGAAGTATTGGATACAAGAGAAGAAGGGACTAGTAAGAGTACTTGTTCTGGTGTTGAGGTATTGAATGTAGATAATGGAGTAAAGGAGAATGATCAAACTTCCAAAAACCAAGAAAAGGTATCGGGAACTATAAAATAAATGGAATGCTATGTTGTTGATTGGATTCTGATCTCCTGTATGGTGTTTACAAAATCTTACTTGTGTTTTTAACATTTTTATCTGCAGATGGCTTCTGAAACTTGCATAAAGAAAAGGTCTGCGCCTTCTAAGGAAGCAAAAGCTAGAAAGAAGGTAACATATTATCATGAGAATATCTTGCAATCAGTTTTTGTGTGGAACATAATATAAGATGTTTGCTATATTGATAAGCTATTTTCATGCAGGCAAAAGCTCGGAAGAAAAGAGCTCAAGAGCGTATATCACTTGGCGTGAAGAAGCTGAAACTTAAACCAGTAGCTCCGAAACCAAAACCTATAAAATATTGTCGACACTATCTCAAGGGACGGTGCCATGAGGTATGCACAATGGCTCTGGATTCTACAAGATTCTTTGGAATTTTAAACTTTGTTTTCTTGTTGCTGATGGAAAATGTTTTGCAGGGCGAAAAATGCAAATTCTCACACGATACAACTCCGGAAACCAAATCCTTGGTATGATTTACTGTTTCAAGACATACTACTCACTTAGACAAAAGCTGAATCATATTTGTTTCTATGTGGTCTCTATCCATAATACTCAGTGTCTTCTTGTTGTTTCAGCCATGCTGCTACTTTGCAACCCAGTCATGTATGAAAGGAGATGATTGTCCGTACGACCATGATCTCTCCAAATACCCTTGCAACAATTTCATGACCAAAGGTCTCTGCCACAGGGGTGATAAATGTTTGTTTTCGCACAAGGTAAAAACCAATCTGGGTCTTCTCTTGATTCTTCTTCCGAGTCTAATCATATATTTGATCTTTTGGATGTACCAATCTTCACTTAAACAGGGTACTCCACAAGCTGCTTCAGATACTTTGAGTGCTAATGTAACAACCTCATCAAGTAACATCGCTGCAGCTTCTTTCTCGCCTCAGAAATCAAGTAAACAAACTGTGAGAGAGGCCATAGCCAGATTACCGACGACTCAAGCAAGAGTTTCAAGCTCAGTTGCGTTTTTGAAGCCCTCTAGTCAATCTAACCAAAACAACTCATCTGATGCATCATCTTCAAAGATCAACGAACATGCAACACCTCCACAGATTCCTTCTTTGAGAAAACCATCCGTTGCTCCAAAGGGTATGAGTTTTCTCTCTTTAGACAAAACCACACAAGAGGATGATACTGTGAAACAGTCTCTTGGGTCCAAGAAAGACACACATAACTCTGATAACCAGAGCTTGAAGCTGTCACAACAGAGAAGCTCTGTTCCTCTGGTACCTCCAAAAGGAATCAGTTTCTTATCATCTACATCGGAAGAACCAGCAAGTAGTAGAAATCTCAAGACAACTCATAACTTACACGTTCAAAGCTCTCTAAACTCTGCAATGAAACTCGCTGCAGAATTCGAAGCCGCTAAAGTTGAGAGATGCACAAATGGCCCCGCAGAAGCTGTAAACAAGGGCAGCGTTACGGTTAACACTAGTGTAACCAGAAACTCAGGGAACATATCGTCTAAGATTCTCGAGTTGTTGTCGAGCTTCAGCCACGGCAAAAACTGATCTTTATTTGGTTTCTCTTTGAGATTGAAAGCAATACTGCCGTAGATGGAACCTATGGTCAGTATTTACAGGTTTAATTTCTTGTGGGAGTAGATGAAAAAAGAATATTTGAAAAGAGCATTTATACATGATATATAAACGTCACTTAATTTCATACCAAACAAAGATTTTAAACATGATATGATTTTGCTTTATGTTTAGGTCTATCTTTAGTTACTTATCTGGTAGGCAATCATCTGAAAGTCAATCTTGGAAATACAGCCAAGATGATGTTGATGTTATTCGTGCATTTGCTGAGGAATCTGGAGTAGTTGATTTATTCTTGACATATCCTTTTTTGTATTTACCTGATGAAATTGGAACTGTGGATGCAGGCTCTATGCTTATGTGAAATGTTTTTAGTCCTTAATTAGTATTACTAGTTAACGTCAACCCCCGCGCACGCGCGGGGGTTTGTTTGTGGACGATAGCTTGTAATACTTTACTTTTTGTTGGAAAGTTTAGGACATTACTATTTATTTTATTTTTTCCCTGGTTCCCTACCTTTTATGCACAGCTATTTCCATATGCATGACGTTTGTAATGCTTCATTTCTTACATACAAACATAAGATCAAACTCATCCCTTATAACAAATGATATTGTTGGTTTATTATGTTTAAAAGTAGTCTATGTCCCAAAAAAGAACTCTTCCTGCAACTCTTGATCTTGTTTCCACAGTCTATCTCAGCCTTGGCATTCAATTTCTGCTAGTTATATAAAATATAGGCAGTCGTCTTTTTAATTCTTTCTAATGCATTGGACCAGGACCACCATAATGATGTGGATGTGGATGCATATGACAACTCAAACCTTGATGCATCGAGCCAGAAGAGGGTGCTGCCATATAAGGATTGTGACCTTGCCCTCATTCTGATTGGCCCCATCGACCTTGTGGCTGCTTCTGCTGTTGGTGGTGATGGGTCTGGTGGCTTGCACCTGCTGCATGGTATTTCTGTGAATTTCCCGCGTTTTGATTCTGGCCGGGTTGTGGAGCCATCACAACAGCTGGGTTAGGCATTGTGTAGTCTCTGCTTCGATCATTGTTCACCTGCAAATCCAAATAAGCCAAAAATCATTACTTCCGCGTTTTAAAAAAGGGTTTCAAACTTTATAGAGAGAATACAACTAAATAAACTACTACCTTTATGCTGAGGTCGGTGTGGCGTGAGTAAAGTGGTGTGTAGCTTACAAAATCCACCATCATAAATACAATGTCCTTACAATGCTCCCTTCGCCACCACAGTCGTCTGAACATCTGATATTTATAAAAAAACAGCCATGGCATTTGAGAAATTGTTCTTACAAACAGATCAATGACAATGAAAAACATAGTAAGAGAATGTTACCTGGGTATTGAATCAATACTTGTAGCCCACCATTCTTGTCAAACATTGCAATCTTTTGAACAACTCCAAATGCCGCAAACACCTACTCGTTATTCAAGAAAAAGGGGGCAAGAGACAATTAATATTTTCAGAACGAAAAAGACTGAAATGAGATTTCACCGTCTAGCGAGTATTACCATGTGTAAAACATCCAAGGTTACTGCATACTGCATGTTCTCGATGGACGCAAGAAGATCATTACTTTCAAGTTCCATCTTCTTTCCGTTTACACCCATATCCACCTATTAAGAATGACACATTAATCTTTCAAGGTAGTCGTATAACAACAATAAACAATGCGTTCAGTGTTCACTTCTATGCATCTCTCTGGAATATCTAAAAATCACCAGCAAGAGGTTTAACTAAGGTAGCATTCGGATTATAATTGCATTTTCGAGCACGTGTTTGTTCCTAAATTGCTTACCTGACCAGTACTATCAATCGTTGATGGAGCAACAGGAAGGTAAGGATTAGTATAGTCCCTGCAAATTAAAGAGGAAACAATTAAGTGGATATGATCACAGAATCATCATGGCAATCACCAAGTAAACCAAAACATGTTTCAACACGATGTGAATACACATACCTGCTCCGATGGCTTTTAAATTTGACAGTCAAATCTGTATGAGCTGAATATGTGATTTTAAGAGAGCATTGGTCCACTTCCTCAGGGAGTAGATAACTGGTGCCGATAAAGAGACGTTGGAGATAAGTACATATACGTTAAATATAAAAAATATTTCTATATATATATATATATAAGACTAAAGCAAGCACAAAGAGCTGAAGAACGAAGAATATTAGTGCATCGTGATACCTCTCAAACCCAGATGGATCATTCCTCCAACAGTTAGCGGTAGTGTGCTGGCCTCGCCGCTGGGCTGAACCGTGTATGACCATCTTCTGAAAAGGGTATGGTTACACATACAAGTGAGGAGCTGGAGAAAAATTTGGTAATAGATATCGATTTAATCTTGGGGAATTACCTTTTCATCGAAAAGGAGGAGTATGATGCCCATGAGCTCGCCATCCTTTTTCAGATTTCTAGCATCCCAGAATTGTAGGAGGCGACGACCACCTGTTGGGATGAACGACCAAGGTGAATATGTAAGAGTTCGCATCTGAATAACTTAAACCAAGGAGTTTCTAAATTTGATTGTACATATCTACAAATTGCAGAAGCGAATTTAAAGGTAAGAGCTCTTTAGGGTTTATGAAAATTTGAAAACTAACCTTCACTGTGATTTTTGGTTTCAAAGGTTTAGCAGTTCCATAGAAAATCAAAGAGAAGAGACCAAAGAGTATGAAGAATCCAACGATGACGGCGAAGACATAGCATCGACGCGGAACACCAAGATTTCTCTCCCCATCATCTAACTACCTTCTTCTTCAATCACCGCAGACTCTTTCCACTGTTTCTTTCCGCCGTGTCCTTTCCAATTTGATTCTATATATTGGGATGCTCACAATCACCGATCTGCGTGGAAGATCAAAGGGAGTTTAAAAGTCGAATGAAACGGTGGCTCTTGAGATGTATGAGGAAGAAGCTAGAAGGAGGAAGAAAGAAAAAAACATGAGTGAAAGATTTGGGGTTCTTCAAGGCCCGTCAGGAGAAGAAAAGAATTTCGCAGGTTCAAAGAAAAAAAAAAGACACGTAGGATTTATGTACAAGCTGACGTGGAGACCCTAGATGGAGAGAAAAAAAGTCTCTCATTATATATATGATTACTAATGAATGGCCTGCAGGAGTCACGAACAGAGCTGCGGAGTCTAATATTCCTGCAGACGTTTCTGATTCATCTTCTAGTGATTGCACTGTTTCTGAATTAGTAAAGGAAGTAAAGGTATGGTATTCGATAGCTGCTGTCATACGAGCTTGGTATCTCATTATTTTGGTCAGTAGATTTGGTTTCTTTCTGCTTGATCACTTGCCTCCTGATTTTGTCAATTGGTAGTTATCAATTGGTAATCTTTAACTGTAAGCATAGTTCCTCCTAGATGGAAATACTTTGAATGCAGAATCTTCGCAAGAACATGATCATTCTTTTATGCGATTTCTGTGGGGTTTTTTTTGATCGAAATTACTCCCTTTTCCTCTATTCAAAAATTTCTTCATGCGCTTTCTCCTACCCCAACATCTATCATGTCACCATCAGAGCTTAGTTTAAAGCCTCCAAACACTACACTGTGTCCTTAGAGTTTAAAAGAGCCAAGAAAATGATGCCGTTTTCTTTGAATTGGTCTCTAAACGTGTTTCTCATGCTAACCTCCAGGTAAGTGAAGTTTCTGTTGCAAATCAGGTAGATCTTCCGAACATAAAAGTTACTTACATTAGTTTGATTGTTTCTACTTTCTGTAGGCTGTTCCTGTTCCAGCGTCCAGAGTCGGAAAAAACAGGTTCATCAACAGTGTTTTTTATTTTGGCTATTTAAAAGTTAACACTCTTCCTTCTGTTTCCTTAATAATTTCCTTGTTAGTATTACATTTTTTAGAAGAATGATCACCGCAGAAGCATTTGATTGACCTGTTTTCACCTAAACTGGTCATTGTCCTTGGTCCTTTTTTATTATTTTTTTCTTGTTGGTTGGTTATAAAATAAAGAAAAAAATCATAAAATAGCACAAAAAACATACCTTATCATAAATATGGCACCAAGGAAAATAATTCACATTTTTAGCATTATTTTAATTATAAAATTTTTTATAGCATTATATAATTTAGGGTTTAGGGTTAAGGGTTTATTATTTAGGGTTTAGGGTTTATTATTCAAAGTTAGGGTTTAGTATTTAGGGTTTAGGGTTTAGTATTTAAGATTTAGGGTTAGGGCTAATTTAGTGACAAAACATATTTTTGTGCT
Organism: Orychophragmus violaceus; assembly: GCA_030180135.1. Classification (NCBI taxonomy): domain Eukaryota; kingdom Viridiplantae; phylum Streptophyta; class Magnoliopsida; order Brassicales; family Brassicaceae; genus Orychophragmus; species Orychophragmus violaceus. The sequence continues at coordinate 18,964,490 of CM058237.1, forward strand.
ATATTTATGATTTTTCTTCCTTGGTGCTATATTTTTGACAAGTCATGTTTTTGTGCTATTAATGCGATTTGCCCTAAAATAAAAGGTATTTGTTATTTCCTTTACAGTAATCTATCATGTTTAGGCAAGATACTGTAAAAAAACTAAGTTTCTCCCTAGACACATAAACCAAAAATTCAGGTAGTCTGGTCAATTTGGTTACAGCATAAATATTTGATCACTTGGTGAAACCGGTTTTGTCAGAAATGTGAAAGTGAAGCTGGTTTTAATGAATCAGATTCAACCTCTGGGTTTGAAGGAAGGTACCTTGAGAATGAGGTTAAGACATGGTGAAAGAAGAGAGAAACATCGTCTCATCATCTTTTTAAAGGTTAGCTTAAGTTTTGCTTTTATTGTTGTTGCAGCTTTAGCAAAAGAGTAAAGGAAACAAAAGAAAAGCCTCATCTATCTACCGGTAAAAGAAGGGTTTATAGGTTCTGTCTAATGAGCACATGGCTCTTACTGTTGTTACCCTCTCATTCCTTTAGGGTTGTGAAAGTGAAATTATGATGGTCCCATATTTAGGGTCTCTATATCTCTCTCTTTAAATGCATCAACTACTATTTAACTTTCTGGTGATATGTTAATTGCATATAATTTTTTTTTGTTGGAAGTTTAGTTTGCTCACATTACAGCACCCACAGCTGTGAAACCACGTGTGGGTTTCTTAATTCCCATTTTTTTTTTTAAACTGGCGAAAAAAAAAAGGACCAATCCTGGCGCTACAGGATAAGAGACCGTATACTAATTAAGGATTTTAGTATACGGTATGTTAACTATTTTGTGGGATCCACTATTTTTTATTAATTTTTTTTAAGAGACCCTCCCTAAAAACCCCCAATGAAACTGCTTTTAGAGCAACTCCATTAGTGAAACTTAGGGGAGTCTCTTAAAAATATTATTTTATTATTATTTATTTTATTTTTTTTACAGATGCCAAAAAAAAAAACGACGAATCAGGTGCTGACACATGTCAGCTACAGTGCAAGAGACGTCTCTTAAATAGGAGTTTCTTAAAAAAAATTGTGGGCCCTACGTGGAATCCATATTATTTTAATAATTTTTTTGTTAAGAGACTTCCATAAGTTTTACTAATGGAGTTGCTGTCTCATTGTATCTCTTTAAATGCATCAACTACCTTAATGAGAAGGTGGACAAAATTAACAACCACCATTTAATTTTCTAGTAATTTAGGTTAACTGCATCCTTTGGAGTTTGGACTAATTAAACCTATTTTTGTTTCTTGGAATTATTTTGAAAATCTGAATATTAAATAAAATGTCATTGGTACAGTACTACTACCTGGCTTAGTCAGATCCAGTTGCTCAGAGGTGGAATATTTATTTATATCGGTGGGTATATAGTCATTAATTAATTGTCACGAGTCTCGACAAGGTTTTTTCCGGACCATACGATAATTCGGAAATATCTATTTATGCCTAATATTTAGATTATATAGGAAGGCTATATAATATAGTACTAGTAGTCTAGTAGTTAGAATTATTAGATACATAGATTTCGACCCTAATCTATGCATTTGACCATTCTATTGCTCTTATACAAATCCATTTATTTTTTATTTTTTTAAGCGTGAGGATTGCCAAAAAAATTTCTTTTGGTTTGGCTCCAAATGTTCATCCACCTAATTATGTTGGACTTTTTATATGATTCAAATAATATATTATTTGATAGAACAGTAAGGAAACAAAGACTCAACGTCGTTGTCTGCGATCACTTCTCACAATTAAACGACAAAATCCAAGCTCGAATCTGGTCGTATCGATCGCATTGTCCCCACTCATGACACCAAAAACTACGATCTGCAATTCTCGCCACTCCTTCTCGCAAATACCATTATTCATCTGTTTTTATTTTTAGCTGTGTGAATGAATCTCATGGTTTTTTGTCGGTGCTATGAAAATAAATTTTTTTGAAAAAATAATACTCCAATAATAATAATTATTATTATATACTCCCTCTGTTTCAAAATGTAAGTAGTTTTGGTTAAAAGCACAAAGATTAAGAAATTTACTTTCTGATTTAAAAATAATAATAAAGATATAATTAAAAACAGTTTAACCAATCATAAAAAGAAACCATAAATTATGATTGGGTACACAGTTTTTGATAAAGTTAAAAATTGTCTAGATATATGAAAACAACTTATAATATGAAACAAACAAAAATAGCTAAAGCTACTTACATTTTGAAACAGAGGGAGTAATAATTATTATTAGTGAAAAAGTTGTCTTGAATTAGTGACAACGGGACTGATTCTTTGACCACGTGTTTTGCAACGTTGTTTTTTCTGGGGTTGTTGATTAATTTTTACTAAAGAGCTGTTTTTGCTTGGCTTTACTCTGCTGCTCAAATGAATACAATCTTGAGATTAACATAGTCAGCTCCGTTCTTGTGTATTGAATCTAATAAATCAAGACTTACACTATATGATTTAACTAAGGAGATGTTTTTTTTTATAAAAAAAACTGATTTAACTTGTTTTTTTTTTAATTACCGTGGTATCCTATCGATTTTTTAGACTTCAAGACTATAATCCACGAGCACACTTCGTTTCATCCGCAGTTCTTTAGGGTGATCAAGTGGAAAATGTAAATCATGTGGATCGAGAATCCTGAGTGTGGTGCACCCAGATTAACTAAAGAGATGTAGTGATACATTTTCGATAGTTCTATATAAACATACAAGTTTCGTATTTGGTCAACATATAATCAATTTATTTGTGGACCTAATCTTTGACATATTTTGCACTTTAATTATTGATTGCACAACGGAACTATCGAAAGTCTTATCAATTTCAATAATTTATAACTTCTATAAGTTAATATAATTAAAAGATTTTTTTTTGTTTCAAATTAAAATTTTGAACTAATTTTTTCAATAAATTAATATTTTATTAAATTAATAAAATGTTATGATTTCGATTTTAGTTATAGATGTATTGCATTTCAGTTTAGGGAAATATATATAATATATTTTGTCCGTTAGTATACAAGAATGAAGAATATATACATAATGTTTTAAAATAGATTGTTGCTATCGGTTTCACAAACACATGATTTCATCTTTCTTTATTGTTTATCACCCAAAGCAAACAAAGTAAGAGATATGAAAACAACATTGACAAAAAAAAGATATGAAAACAATGTTGTAGAAGGAATGAAAAACTAAACAAAACAAGAATATACTGAAACTGTCTAAAGTCTTGCGATCAAGTGGTAAGGAGACAATTTAGGACGAAACTGATACCAAATTGCTCTGAAATCAAGAAGGATTGTTTGTGTTATTTAAATTTGGAGGAATCATACATATATAGAATGTTACGTTGTGGTTATGGTAATAGCCTGACAGACCTAAATACGTGAACGTCATATCCGTTTCACAAGCTAATCCAAACTAAAAGGTTTTTTCTTGGTGATGGTTGGGATTAACGTAGGGATATGATCGTGTTAATTTGTCTTCGCGCATTGGATTCCTTTTTATCTAAATCCAACAAAGTTCACAGTACAAACAAATTTCAGTCAATTCCACTACTTAGTTTCTTCGACCGTGAGGATTAATTATTATGGACTTCATATACATAATCATATAATACTAAGAGAAATAGACAAACATAAAATTTTGTTTGGAGTTTTATGTTCTACATATAAACTACAAACATTATTTAAATGATACGAAACGATAATTGTAGAAATCATGTCATTTACTGTACGTTCTTAATATGTCTCAAAAGTGACAAATAAGTATCCTAAAAGGTGGGTTTTAGCTGTATAAATCAAATTGACATGATATAAGTATATAACCTTTCCCTTTTTTTATTAATAAAGTTCCAAAACAAAATGGTGGTTGGTTAAGCAATCTTAAAGATTAAAATGGGTTGATTTTTTTTTTTTTACAGTTCCTTCAACTATAATTTTGCTTTTGTTAAATAGATTATTAAAAATTAAAATATTGTGTAGTCACTACATTTATGCTTGGGTAACACATAGTTTCAAACACAATTATTTACCAAAAATAAAATAAAATATATGTAGGGAATCTATTGAGTATTGAGTTGTTGATTTTTCGCTAGAAAATGTTCCATTTTATAATTGGGGTGAATACATTTTTCCGATTAAAAAAAAAACTAAAATCGTTTATCAAACAATGTTACCCAAACCAATATTTAAACGAGGGAATCAAATTGACCGGCTAGTTGTTAAAAATACGGTTTTCTCTCTCTTCCGTCTAGAGAGAGACTTTCTCTCCGAGGAGTTCATCGCCTTCTTCCCCGTCGTTGATCTTTCAGAAGGCGGATCTCTCTCGGAGTGGGATTTTTTTCTGATCCCTCCGTCTTCTCTCTTCCCTATCTTTCAGATCGAGGAATCTTTTTTCCCCATCGTCTGAGTCGCTCTTTGCTGGGTTCCTTCTCGAGCCTCCTTCAAGCGACTCTTTCGTTTGTTTTCTTGTTTGTTTATATTGTTGGTTCGCTTGTAATAAGTCTCAAATCGTTGCTATGGCTGGCTGTTTCTCTTCCGCTCTGTCGGATTTCACCGGGCTTTCTCGGTTTCTCTCGCTTCGGCGAACTGATCCATCTTCCCCTTTCTCCGTTCATCATCAATCTCTGTTTTGTTCTTTAATCGGGTTGTCGATCCCTCTCTCTTCAGGATTAATATCGTTGTCGAGCTACTGCTTTTGAGGAAAAGCGTATAGTAGCAACCGATGAGCTTTTTAGACTCTTCAACGGCGGCGCCTCCTGGGCTCGAGGTGATTTCCGGCTGATTGATAGTAACAGTGTTCTTCTTTTGCAGGTGGATTGATGATGGCTTTTGGAAGCTTCGATCGACGAATGGTCCACGACAGTTGCAGTGTTTGGTCCGGCGAGTCCAGTTCCGCTCTCCTCCGCGGTAGACAGGCTTCTCCCGGCGGTGCTTCGCGACGGATCCACGTGTGAAGCTTGCATGTTCGGATGGTCGCTCGAGCGGCCACGTGTCTGCTCGATCCTATCTTCGGCCATTTGGGCTTGCTTGCATGTTTCTGTCTTTATCCCATTGTAATATGTACCTGGCCCATTTGTATTTAAGGCCCTGGCCCATGAATGAATTTGGTTGACTTTAAAAAAAAAAACGAGGGAAACTAAAAAAAAAACAATTTAAACTGACCAAACATCTAGTCAATACCTAATTACAACTAAGAAACCACAAAATTCAGATCAAAATCAATCAAGCAAAACATTCAAGAAATAAAGACCATCATGAACAGAAAAATAAAAATAGAAAACACTCAATAGCCGAAATTTATTGAAAGCTGAACCACTCAAACTCATTACATTGGTCCGACATCTTGCAAGCCACAAGCAAACCGACATTATATTGAGTATTGAGTCTCTTTTGATATTATTAATTACTAAATTAAATTTACCTCATCAACCAGGGCAATAAAGAAATGGTTCAAAACCCACTAGTCAGGCTCTCTCAGACACACACACACTAGTTTCCCCCATTGACACTATCCCACTACCTTCAAAAACAGTGCCGGTCCAATATTTTTATATGCCCTATACAAATCTAAAAATCATATGCTCTTTTGATATATTTTTGTCTAAAATCATATGGCATTTAAACTTTTTTAGATATATATTATAAACAATATTTTAGAAATGCCCTTCTATATTATTTTTTACATATATATTAATAAACTAAATATAAAATAATGCCTTTTTTAATCGGATGCCCTAAACCGTCGCTTATGTGGCTTATGCTCGAGGCCGGCTCTGTTCAAAAATCCCACCTTTTATGCTAAAACAAATCTTTCTCTCTCTTTTTCTTTCTCTCTCCATCTCTTGTGCCAATTGGGAGCACAAACCAAACAAACAGAAAAAAGAAACGTTTTTGTTCAAACATGGAGATGGAAGATTAATTGCGTCCCTTTTGATTACTACCGTTCTCTTACACCAAACTCGTTTCTGTTTTTAATTCCTTCTCTTTTGTGAGCATTAACATCTCATAACAATTAAAAACAGTATAATTCCTTTGCTTCTTTCTCACTGTTACTTTCTTCTTCTTCTCTCTCTCTCTGTCCTTCTACTTGCGTTTTAAGTCATTTCTTTCCTTCTGTCACTTCGATTTTCTCTCGACGTTAAACTTGGAGCTTAAGATTACCCATCAAAATTCATCTTCCTCGTGATCATCGAGGAAGCTGATCTCTTCTATGGAATGGAGATTCTGATGTTCCTCCTAAGGATCTGTCTAGTTTCGTCGGTTTTAGTTGCTGGTTCTTCCTCAGGTAAGCTTTATTTTATCTGCCCTAAAGAAACCAATTGTTTATTTACATTCGGATCAGACCCAGATGGATCAATTCTTTGTTGTCTTTTTTTTTGGTTTTATTACATATTCAATCAACAGATCATAATGAGCTTGTAATAATAACTCTACTAGTGGAAAATGTTATTTTGGAATAACCCAATTGGGGAAGAAAGAAAGGAAGAAAGGAAAAAAGAAAAAAAAAAAAAACCCCATTGATGAAAATGCTACTAATTTCATTTCTAGAGATTTTTTTTTTTTAATATTTGTGGAATATTATTTGATTTCGGGTAAAGTAATTTGAGTCAAAATCCAACAACCAGATTTTTGACGCAATTTTTCTTCTTCTACTTTCTCTACTCGAAGAGAAATCGAATGGATTGGCTGCAAAGATGTTTGATGTTTTTTCCTACGATTTCATGATCTGTTGAATTGTTAACTTCAGGATTTGATTTGTTATCCTCACCACCGTCTCCGTTACCTGAAACTTCAAAAGGGTTTGGTCAAGTACCGATTAGTTCACCGGAATCTCACAATTCCGGCAATGCGCCACCGCCTAAAGCCTCTCAACCATCTCTTCCTCCTTTAGCTGACGTGTCAGATTCCGCCGAAGGTAAAGCACCTGCGGGTGAGCCTATTGTCTCAGTCCCTAATGCTCCAGGTATATTCAAATGTTGATTCTTTCAGAGACAATCAGTCGAACACTTGGCAATCACTCTTGTGAATTAAAAAATTCAATTTTTGTGGGGGTTTGATTCTTCTCCAGCTCCAGCTACAATACCCGTGAAGGATTTACCCGGAAAATCGCCTCCGGTTCAACCTGTTGTTACACCGGTCGCTTCTCCGCCTCAATTTATTCCAAGAGATGCACCAAAAGAGCCTCCTTTCTCTGGAAGAGCCACTCCAGGTATGTTCACAGTGGAAATTTCCGATTGAGATCTTGAATCTTTCACTTGTAATGTTCTCCACTTTGCATAAATCTTAAATCTTTAGCTTGCAATGATATCTAATCTGCAGGCCCGGTTTCATCCCCTGTTTCGGACATTCCTCCATTTCCATCTGTGGCTCTGCCTCCGCCTACACCGAGCGTTGTATCTCCTATCGAAAAGCCTATTGCTCCTGGTATAGTACAATGTTTTGCTTGCGCCTTGCCCTCTTAGTCGATACATGTTTCGCTTTTTATGCCACAACTTCATTTGTGGTCTCTGAATCAGCTGCATCTCCACCAACAATATCGATTGACATTTCACCCCCAGTCCATCCCGTCATACCAAAGTTAACACCTCCTAGCTCACCTGGTATGCGGTTGCGGAATGACTTAGTATGTTCTTTTATTTTCTCACATTGTTACGAAAACGTCTCTGTTTATCCTCTGGTATATCTCTCAAACCGTGCAGTACCCACCTTGAGTCCAACAAAGGGATCTCCGAGAAGAAATTCACCAACTACCCACCCGGTCTTGCCAGTTATATCTCCTGCCATCTCACCAGGTTTGCTCAGCTTTTAAAAGTGTTTATCCATACAAAACCGTATCCAAAATAGCAACATTTACTCTTCTTTGCTAGATCATGCTGTGAATCCAGTAAAACATCCACCGCCTAGCGATAATGGAGATGATATCAAAAGTCCGGTTGCTGCACCTTCAAATGAAACTGCTAAACCCTTGCCTGTCTTCCCACATAAAGGTTTGATTTTTAGGGGCTTTCAACCATCTGAGTTACTGTTATTTGTATCAAAATGACTAAATTCAAATTGTGAATATCACTGCAGCTTCTCCTCCTTCGATTGCCCCCTCAGCTCCGAAATTCAATGGACACTCTCATCATACATCTCCATCTACTACTCCGCCAGATTCTACTCCGAGTAATGTACACCACCATTCTTCTTCTTCATCATCTCCTCCTCTACCTTCGTACCATCGACATCATCAAGAGCGAAAGAAGATCACAAATAGTCCAGCTCCTTCACTACCACCACCACCACCGCATTTCATATCTCCAAAGAAGTCAAAGCGTAAAGGTTTCCACTTTAACGTAGCCTTTGAGATATGTATATTGGCTAGTCAGCATGCTTCTTGTGATCTCGACTCTATCATTTTCCTATGTTTTGTTGTTATAGGTTCAATGACTCCTCCACCCATTCCTGCTTCTTTGATTTCTCCTGCTCACGCTCCAATCTCTTCCTCAATGCACCGCATCTCCATAGCTCCAGCACCTTCTCCGACACAAGGTTTGATTCCTCCACTCATAATATTTCCAACAACAGGACATGCAAAATCTCTTTTTTACCTCATTGGTTGATGTGAAATCCTAAATTTTGTTTATTTCTCCTAAAGCTTTTCCTCTCAGGTCCTCTTCAAGACCTTCAAAATCTCGGAAATTCCCGCTCGGTCCACCTCTTCAAGCATTTCCTCCTCCTCCCCCGAATTCAGGTTATTTGAGATTTCTTTCAGATACTTTAGGAATGAAACTGTCTTCTCGGGTCCTTTGTTTTGGTCTGAAACCATTTTTGGCCTGCTGTTTTCTGCAGATTGTTCATCAACTGTTTGCTTGGAACCGTACACGAACACACCTCCGGGATCTCCATGTGGCTGTGTCTGGCCTATTCAGGTCGAGCTTCGGCTTAGCATGGCGCTTTACGACTTCTTCCCGATGGTGTCAGAATTCGCTCGGGAAGTAAGTGCTGGAGTTTTCATGAAACAGAGTCAAGTCCGTATTATTGGAGCTAATGCTGCTAGCGAGCAACCTGAGAAATCCATTGTTCTCATCGATTTGGTCCCACTTGGAGATAAGTTCGATAACATGACAGCAATGCTGACTTACCAGAGATTCTTTAGTAAAAAAGTATATATAGATGTACCAATCTTTGGAGAATACGACGTGATTTACGTGCGTTATCCTGGTTTACCGGCTTCTCCGCCATTTTCTCCTTCCGGCATGACTATTATAGATCAAGAACCGTTCTCTGGTAATAACAACGGAAGGGCGGTAAAACCCTTCGGAGTTGATGTTCCAAAGAAGCTGCGCAAGAAAGAGCTCAATGTTGGAAGTATTGCTGTGATTGTTTTGTCAGCTGCGGCTTTTATTGGTTTATGTTTCGTCATCGTTTGGTTCTTGGTTTTCCGGCGACAAAGAGATCGGCGGCTTTCTAAACGAGCATCACTTGCTCGGCCTTCGCTGCCTTCCCTCTCAAAACCATCAGGTAAAGAACGATAAGTTCTGTGCTTTACTACTACCATTTGCTGTTCTGAGAAGCAGAAAATAAGTTAAACAAAGCGGTATTTGCAGGTTCTGTGAGATCTTTAACCGGAAGCCGGTTAAGCTCTTCACTGTCGTTTGAATCAAGCATTGCTCCGTTTACTCTCTCTGCCAAGACGTTCACCGCAAGCGAAATAGCGAAAGCCACAAATAACTTTGCGGAATCGAGAGTTCTTGGAGAAGGCGGATTTGGACGGGTTTATGAAGGTCTTTTTGATGACGGAACTAAAGTAGCAGTGAAAGTATTGAAGAGAGATGACCAGCAAGGTGGCCGAGAGTTCTTGGCTGAAGTTGAAATGCTTAGCCGTCTTCATCACAGAAACTTGGTGAATTTGATTGGTATCTGCATTGAAGATCGTAACCGTTCCTTGGTTTATGAACTTATACCAAATGGCAGCGTTGAATCTCACCTCCACGGTATGTTTCCAGACTTTGAGCCCCAACCTGATCTTTGGTATTCAGATTTTTTTGGATAATAGAATATTGGAAGTGAATGAGAACTGAATATCATTCGGTTTGGTGAGATATGGAATTGAATGTTTTCTTTTTGTTCTTTCTGTAGGGATTGATAAAGAGTCTTCGCCTTTAGATTGGGATGCTCGGTTGAAGATAGCTCTCGGTGCAGCCCGGGGATTAGCGTATTTACACGAAGACTCGAGCCCGCGAGTTATACACAGGGATTTCAAGTCAAGTAACATCTTGCTTGAACACGACTTCACACCTAAAGTCTCTGACTTTGGACTGGCTCGAAATGCCCTTGATGATGAAGATAACAGACATATATCCACCCGCGTAATGGGAACTTTCGGGTAAGAATAAAAAACCAGAATCGAAACAGTCTTTTGTTTTTCCTGTTCCGGTTTTAAATTAGAAATGTTGCTTTTTGGTAGGTATGTGGCGCCAGAATACGCAATGACAGGACATCTTTTAGTGAAGAGTGATGTGTATAGCTACGGAGTTGTGCTTCTCGAGCTACTTACAGGGCGGAAACCAGTGGATATGTCTCAACCACCCGGTCAAGAGAACTTAGTTTCGTGGACTCGGTCTCTTCTCACGAGCAGAGAAGGGCTTGAAGCTATTATAGACCAGTCTTTAGGACAACCCGAGATTCCATTCGATAGCATAGCTAAAGTCGCAGCTATAGCTTCGATGTGTGTTCAGCCGGAAGTATCGCACCGTCCTTTCATGGGAGAAGTAGTGCAAGCTTTGAAACTTGTATGCAATGAATGCGATGAAGCTAAGGAACTTAACTCTGTAACTTCACTTACTCAAGACGATCTGAGAGATGACAATCGAGCTGAGAGCTCTTGTGGTGGCGACGGCTCAGGGAGGATGGCTCGGTATCCGTTGCTACCGAATTACGATTCTGAGCCTGATACGGAGAGAGGACATTCCGTGTCGGAAATGTTCACCGGTTCAGGGAGTCTAGAGAGACAGTCTAACTCGGGTCCCTTGGCCTCGGGTGGAGGCAAGAGGTTCTGGCAAAAGATGAGGAGATTGTCGACCGGAAGCTTGAGTGAACACGGGTCATCATCACACATGGTACGATCCGGTTCGCGTTGAAGTATCTTTTGCCGTTTACAGAGAGCATTGGAGTTGTTGTTTGCCCTTAAAAGTTAAGAAACGAAAGAATGGCAGGTGTCTTGTGCTACAAGCAACTCTTTACCTTCTGGAAACCGGTTAAGCGAAAATCGGAAGAGATCATTCCCGGTTCAATAGTGTTCGTTGAACAGATATTTGTATCTTAGATGGAAAAAGAGATTCTGTTCAATCTAATTCGAATGTACATACATGTCACACGACTCACACCTTCAATTACATTTCCGGTACAGACCGGTTCGACAGACTATATTCGATTTTTGGCAATCAAGGGAATAATTGGGAAGAGAGAGCGAGGGGAAAAAAGTCCGAATCTCTCTCCCTACACACTGCCCAAACAGATGGCACGTCCCCCCTGTATATTTCAAATCAATTGAAATGCATGCTAAAGTCTTTTCACATCACTAATTTTTCTCCTTATTTCATTTTCATTTTTCTTCTTCTGTATGGTGCATTAAAGAAAAGTCCACCTACTTTGGATTTATCAAAGAAAAGTCCAGTTTTTATTTAAATTATTCACCGACCACCTTCCTAAATTTGGTAACTCCTCATTAACTTTTCCAGGATTTATTTTCTTCTTAATACACCATAGAAAACGGATCATATCTCAATTATGAAATGGTTATTTAGCTCTTGGTTAAGTAACAAAAAAAAGCTAGAATTATATTATCAAAAAGTCAAACGTGTAGCATATTTTAACAAAAAAAGAGTTTATACTTTATGGAGGCAGCTGATAATTGATTTCACTCAGACATAATTTCATATTCATGACCCACTTACTTTATCTCTGCATATATAAATGTGCAAGAAAACGATCACAATAGAAATTACAACATCGTACGGTCTTATTTTTCTCTCTCACTCTCTCGTCGAAGAGTTGAGAACATAGAGAAAATGGAAGAAGCGCCGAAGAAGGAAGACGTGAGCGGAAGAGATACGGTGGTGAAGGAAATGACGACGCCAATGATAATCTCTGGGGGAGACGATAACGAGGCCGAGTACACTCCGGACGAAATCATGAAGCTCGTTGAGTCTTCTTCACCGACGACGAAGATCGAAGGAACTAACTTTCCCGGCGAGGCGAGTTTCAGAGTGAGGTTTATCGACAATCCGTACGCGATTCCGGTGGTTATTCAGTCATCTTCCGGTTACATCACGATCAACGTCAACGAAGAGAGCTGTGGTCCGTCGTTTTCAGACAGCGACGCTTCCGCCATGGCCAGCGTCGACGCGAGTGGTCTATTCGGTTGCTACCTCGATATCAACGATGAGAAAGGCGGCGCGTGGAGTAAAAACGAGGTGGGAGCGAGTGAGTGTGAGTGGGACGACGATTTGCTGGCGAGGTTTCTAGGCCAAGACAGTGTTTGACCAATGTGTCGTCTTGCGGAGAAAAATGCTAAAGTATGGGGGTAATTTGGTCAGTTCGATGGACGGTAATTAAGTGAAAATGATATTTACACGTTGTTAATAGGAGCAAAAAATGGAAAATCAGTAAATGGTAGTAGTAGAGTAGACTAGTTGTAGTTACGTAGTGTTAATGTGACCATTTTGGTAAATTATTTCACATCTCGGTACTAATGGGTAAATGCCTCTTGGTTTAGGGGGCTATTTTGTAAATTTTGAAAGTATTTAATCCAACGTGGAAGTAAATGAATGCTTTATTCACAAATGAATCCCTATATTTATATCGTTTTTTTTTTTTTTGGCGATTTCTAAGAAGATTTCCAATATTTTTTCTATCTTTTATGTCGCTTCACCGGTTGGTGATTTTATCAATTTCGTTCATGGTGGGATCTTCTTCCGACTATTGGAACTAGGTCTGGGTATTCGGGTATTCGGTTCGGTTTCGGGTAGAAATCGTTCGGTTTCGGATATTTCAGTTCTGGAAATTTAGGATCCAATGGGTACTTTCAATTTTTCGGTTCGGTTTCGGGTAAGAACCGGTAAATTTCGGTTCGGTTCCGGATACCCATAATTTTTTTAAAAAATTTTAAAAAGAATTTTAAATATCCATTATTTATCACGAAACAACTATGAAAAATTAAGTTATGCAACGAAAACAACAGGAAAATTAAATCAATGACAAATCTACATTGCAAATGAATGAAAATACACTTATACCTCTAATATATAATTTCATTTATGAGTGAATAGCATATTGTATAGATATTTATATTATTATTAATTAAAGAACAAATCAAAAAAGTATTAAAAAGGTAAAAAGCTGTATACACGCTATCTAGAAATTAGGAAAATGAAAGAGGAAAAAGTCCCACATCGTGTACAAGAGGAAGAGTTTAGTGTAATCCTTTGTTATAAATAGCACTTCTTGCTCCTACATCAATACATCAGTTGGGCTCTCATTAATAAATGGTCCATATTATTAACGGGTTAAGCCCAAGAAAAACTTATAGTATATATTTTCGGGTTTTCGGTTCTCTGTTTTGGTTCTCGGGTAAGAACCATTCGGTTCCGGGTATTTCGGTTCTAAAAATTTAGGACCCATCGGGTATTTTGGCTGGAACCGGAACCGAAACCAGAACCGAAAATTTGGTCGGTTCCGGTTCGGTTCCGGTTTTTTTTGCCCATGCCTAATTGGAACTCTCTTTTACACATATCAAATGGAGAAAGAACTTTGGTTAGCTATGAAGAATCTTCATCTCAACTCCGACCGAGCTCCTTTGAAGTTTTCGGTTGAAGCCACAAAAGAACGAGATGAAAATCTTCGTCTCACTTTGGTCGTCAAAAACTATCAGTACTGGCGGCATATGACGCACATCATACAAAGCATCTAATCAGCCAGTAAAATGATGCGACGCACTTGTATCTAAAATCCAAGATAGAAGACATACTCGATAATTTTTCGGTTGAATTGAATTCCTTTCTGTCATTCAGTATACATTTGATTGCAGTCCATTGTTTATCACTAAACCCATAGACACCATCTCGATTGCGATCAGTGAGAACATAGTTCGACTGCTCTGTTGTCGAATGTTCAGGAACATACACCATGTTGGAAATAGTTGTGCTGCCGCGTCCCTTACCGCCGTAAGAACCAGCTGAGATCTTTCCTCCTTGACCTCTTCCATTCAGATTTCGGCCTTTAGGATGTTTTCCCCACCACTCCGGATAACCAATAACTGAAGGAACTTCGGGCCAATTCTACCGTATTCAGAATCCTCGCGAGTTCCAGATAGCCTAAGATCTAGGGTCTAGTTAATTGAATCAAGGATCTGATCTCGTGTTTACCTTGTTCTGGCAGCGGAATAGGGTCAGGTAAACGAGATCTCTGGAGCGCCTCAGATGTTGCGCCTCTACTGATAGTCCACACACACACAAGCTGGAATCCGCCGGGATGCTAGTACCGGGGCTCGGATCTCCTAGGAACTCAGTTTCTATGAGGTTTCTGTGTTTTCTCACTGATAAAAGTGTCTGGGCGACTCATCTATCTTTAGGTCGAGATTTAAGATCACTTATATACGGACCTCGACATAAACCGAAACATCAGTTTCGGTTTCGGCCTGTTGGGGATCCGAGCCAATTCTACAGATTCAGAATTCTCGCGAGTTCCCGATAGCCTAGGATCTAGGGTCTAGTTAATTGAATCATGATCTCACCTCGTGATTACCTGGAGTTTTAGCAGCGGAAGATTATGGCAACACGAGATCTGCAGCGCCCCAATCGTTGCGCCTCTACTGTTCAGTCCACACGCACACAAGCTGGAATCCGCCGGGATGCTAGGACCGGTGCTCGGATCTCCCTGGGACTTTAGTTTCTTAGAGGTTTCTGTGTTTTTCTCTCTGAGAAAGCACTCTCGGCGGCTATCAAGTCTATTAGGTCGAAATTACATAACATCACTTATATATGTCGACTCTGTCATAAACCGAAACATCAGTTTCGGTTTCGCCACTGTGTCGACCGACACATCCACTGGTGTCGATCGACACAAGTCTTGTATCGACCGACGCACCTAATGGTGTCGATCGATACACCTCTTTGAAACTTATATTCGATGTGTATCCAATACACATCGATCAGACCATACGCCAATGATCAATCCCATATGGACTATGTCCAACTTGCTTAGGTGTGTGACCCTGTAGGTTCACACGATACCAGAAACGAGTTACAACTCATCTGTCATAAGCGGTTTCTAGCAAAACATTATGACTACCTAGTATCACATGAATTGTCCGATCTCGACAATACAACTATCATTAGAGTTAGCACAATATGATTTCAGGACATAATCCCAACAATCTCCTGTTGGAATTGTGTCCAGTAATCTCGGTACTGTCTCTAGAAAGTAAGAGTATGTCAATGATCAGACATAAGTCATATAATATTGGGGGTCATGATGGCTTGCTAGAGTCCGCTCATGATCTATAAGTCTTGGACTTATTGCCTTTATTATATGATCCCATATGGGTCACACGCCTAAGCTAACAGGAAAATGTGTAGGAACGGCTTAGCAGAAGTACGGTAAAAGTGCCAGGCATTTGTCGTACTTAGAGAGAGTTTAATGGGTCTGATTAAATCCAAGGGATTTAATCAGATTGGTATTTGGGCCCAAAAGCCCAAAAGGAATTAGACAAGTTTTATAATTAAAACTTAAGTCTGAGTCTCTTTCAAAACCCTAATCCCCTGCGCCAACTCTCTCTCTCCCTGCGGCCTCCTCAGCTCGGTCTAGCAGCCTTCTTCCTGCTTGGTGTGCGTGTGTGAACCTCTGGAGGAGTTATCACTTGGTGGCTCTGCTGATCTCTAACCATACCTTCTCTTTCCGCTGCATAAACAGGTATAAGGTGAGATCCATAAAGTTTCTATTCAAGAGAACCTAGATCTGCATGTTTAGGACTGTTGAATCTGAGAATTGAATCTGGATTAACACTAAACATTCCTTCAGTGGTATCAGAGCTATTGGTTCTGTGGTTTTTCTTGTTTAGAATCTTGTTTAGGATTGTTTAAAGAAGTGTTTTTTGAATCAATCTACTGATAAGAGCAAAACACTTAAGAAACATGAATTGAAACCTAAACAAACATATTTGAAATCGCAAAAACCAAGCTATATGACTTGGATTGCGATCGGCCGAGTGTTGAACCGATCGGCCAAGCCGATCGCATGTGTCGATCACGGATCGATAGCATGGATCGCGTTGGCCGGTTGGATCGATCGACCGTGAGGCGCGAGAGACCGATCGCATGGACTGCGTCATGTTGTCTCGGCCCGATCACGCGTCCTGCATCCCGATCACTCGTCCCGACCATCGTCCCGTCCCGTCCCGATCTCGGCTTGCGGCTGCGCGATTGTTGCTCGATCACGTGAAGCCGTGATCGGTTCGTGACCTAATGGGCCGGTTCGGTTCATTTGACGGTTCGGTTTAAAATTTGATTAAAATTAAACGTCACGGTTTAATAAACAGACTTAATAAATTTATTAAGTTCTGGTTAAACCGGGATAAGAAATCCAATGTCGAAATAATTATTGGATTTTGTGCCTAAACCAGTTTTTCTAATTTGATTTGGTTGGACCAAATAAATTGAGAAAATCCGGTTTAGTAAATAACCGGTTGACAATTGTGGTCATCGTAGTAATTAAAATTTGGTTAGACCAATTTTAATGAACCAGACCGGTTATGTCATTTAATTGGGCAATTGGGTTATGTCTTGGACATGAACCAATTCTTGGGCCTCGGGCCAAGAAGTTAAGACAATTGGGCCAATTATTTGAGTCTTTTCTTCAGAATTAATTTAAAATTTATTTTATATAATTATATAAATCGATTTTAAATTAAAGTTTCCGAAATTTTGAAATTAGAAAGTTTCTTAAAATAGAAGTTTCTAGATTTGCATGTTTTGGATTTAAAGAAATTTCTAAAGTTAGAAAGTTTCCGGTTTTAGAAAGTTTCCAATTTTAGAAAGTTTCTAAAAATAGTAGGTTTCCAAAAATGGAAAGTTTCCCAAAATAGTAATCTTCTATTTTGGGAATGAATTTTTTTAATAAACCTACAAACCTCAAATAATATCAAGCGTTGGATGTCTTGTCCAGTCTATGTCAGCTGTCGAAGCCCATTCAATTGTATTCATGGCCTTACAGTGTGAGGGTGTCTGCTTTTGCGTGGATAAGATGGTTTGTGATTCATAAATGTCATTGGGAGTCCCAGACATTAATGATTACATGACTGTATAGTCTGGTTTTCTTGACTAGGCCATCGGGAGTCCCGGGCCTTGAGACATCAGAGTGGATTGGGCCTCGGGCCCAGATTCACAACCAAGAGTTATATCACAGATATAATTAGCCGATATAGGGCTTACCTGTAACGCCCCTTTCCCATTCTCCGCTGACCGTCGAGCTGACCGGTCAACAATCAAACAAGAACATGACCGATCGAACCCGAGCAAGTCGCACAGGAAAAGTTCGTCACAGGACGAAGTCAGAGACGGATCGGTTTGAGACAAAGGCTCGCACTAATCCATCTTTGACCTCGCTATCCTCACTTCCGTAATACAAGTTGTACACCTTGTACCACTTCGGTGAGTTGTGTCGGTTCGGACGAAACCTCATATCAGGGAAACAATTTCATTTCTGAGTAATCAACGTTGAGTACAACGTTTAATAGAATTTCACAAACAATCGTCAAGTAAAATATATAAAGAAATCAATACACAAAATGATAATAACGCCGAACCGAGAAAACACTCAAAACAATCACGAATCAAATCCCGTCACAAGCAACCCGAAACCACACCGAGCATCTCCCCTCTTTCTCTCTCTTCTTTCTCTCTCCTCCGGTCTTCTCTCCTTCTCCTCATCTCACGCTTCTCTCTCCTTCCTTCTCCTTCTCTCTCCTCTTCTTCACGCTTCTTCTCTCTCTCTCTCTCCTCTTCTTCACGCTCTTCCTCTCTCTTTCTCTTCCTCTCTCTTTTTCTTCTTCTTCTCTCCCTCCTCTTCACGCTTCTTCTCCTTCCTCTTCTCCTTTCTCCTCCCCTCCTCCTTCACGCTTCCTCTTCTCCTCTCTCCTCTTCTCCTCCTTCACGCTTCCTCTTCTCTCTCTTTCTACCTCTTCTCCACGCTTCCTTCTCTTCTTCTTCTTCTCCTCTCTCTCCCTTCTTCACGCTCTCTTCTTCTTCTTCTTCTTCATCTTCCTCCACGCCTTCTCTCTCTCTCCCTTCTTCTTCTTCTTCTTCTTCTTCTTGTTCTTCTTCATCTCCCTCCACGCCTTCTCTCTCTCCCTTCTTCTTCTTCTTTTTCTCTTCACGCTCCTTCTCTTGCTCTCCTCTTCTTCTTCTCTCTTCTTCTTCTCACGCTATTCTTCTTTCTTCTTCTTCTTTCTTTCTTCTCTCCTCACGCTCTTTTTCTTCTTCCTCTTTTTCTCTTTTCTTCTTATTATATCCTCACAAAACTATTATCTCCTTGCCACATGTCCTAGTCCCTGTCTTCTCTTCCAATAGCCACGTATGAAACAGAGAAAATGAGAAGGTTCAATGTACACTTATAGTCATTTCCCCCATATGAAGTTTATGAGAAGATTAATGGATTTTTATCCATTCCACATGTCTTCACTATCCATTTGCCACGTCCCCCTCTCCATTTTCAGCATAAATTACTCTACTTTGTTGCCCAAAAATCACCTCTAAACCGTTTTTAACCAGCCACTACTCCCCATTAACTCCAATGCTCGGTTTGATGGTTCTCGGTTTTAATATTTTAGAATATCTCTGGACGATCCCATAAATCCTCAAACCTCTAAAAAAATATTCTCCATGCTATTTGATGAATTTAGCATTTTGAATCACCTCAAACGGACACTCGTAGCTCCGGTTATGAAGTTTTGAAGTTTTATCGGTTTTGTCGGTTTCCATTCCCGACTCACCGAAAAACATGTTTCTGCTCCGATTTCTCCAACTCGGGTCTTGTGAATATTCTTTATATTGAAATATAAGAATATTCGGCCCGTCTCGGCTTCCGTCTCGACTTTTGGTAAAATTACCATTTTACCCCCGACATTGGTAAAATGACAATTTCACCCCTGTTGACTTTCTGCTGCCCGTTGACCGTATTTTGGATACGGGTTATCACATTACCGATATAAGCTAAGGTTGGGTGACGGCCAGTGGCCCACTTTAATCTTAGTTATATGTGGATCTTGGAATCATTATATTCTATTGAGGGTAACTGATGTTATTGAATATAATGCGTGATTAATCATATTAATTTTAATACGAGATTAATCATGTTGAACATATTAACTAATAACCTTTTTATCTTATATATTTCAGCTATGACTACTACAAGCACACAAAACACATTCTCGATCCGGTCTGTTCTCAAGAAGGAGAAGCTGACTGGAACGAACTTCCTGACGTGGTCAAGGAACTTGAGGCTAGTCCTCAAGCAGGAGAAGAAGGATTATGTCCTTCGTGATCCCCTCCCCGAGAGGCCTCCTGCCAATGCCGCCAGGACTCTGCATAATGCTTGGGAAAAGCATTCGTCAGATGAAAATGATGTCTATTGCCTGATGTTGGCGACAATGACTGCTGAGCTGCAAATGCAGTTCGAGAGTGTGTTGTCACCAATTGAGATAATGGCAAGCCTGAAATCGCTTTTTCAGGAGCAAGCAAGGACTGAGAGGTTTCAGACGGTTAAGAACCTCTTAGACTGTAAGTTGGCTGCAAATGCGGCAGTGAGTCCTCATGTCTTGAAGATGATGGGTTATCTCGATCATCTTCAGAAACTCGACTGCCCTATCAGCCAGGAACTTGCTTGCGACATCATTCTGCAGTCATTACCTGCAAGCTATGATCAGTTCATTCTGAACTTTAACATGCATGGCTTGAGTAAGACATTGCCTGAGCTTCACGGAATGCTCAAGACTGCAGAGCCCAACTTGAGGAAAACCGCCAAGGACCCCAATGTGCTTATGGTGCAAAAGGGCAAGGGGTTTAAGAAATCCTCTGCTAAGGATAAGGGAAAGGCCAAGGCTGTCCAAGTCGCGGACAAGGACACGCCAAAGCCCAAGCCCAAGTCCAAGGCTGGGCCAACTGACATATGCAGGTTCTGTAAAGAACCAGGGCATTGGAGGAGAGAATGTAAGAAATTCCTGGAAGGTCTAAAGGAATTAAAGAAGAAGACTCTGGAGACTTCTTCATCAGGTATTTTTGTTATAGAAGTTAATACAACTACTTCTGATAATACCTCATGGGTTATGGATACTGGTTGTGGGGCTCATATTTGTACTAATATGCAGGCACTCAGCAACAGTAGAAGGCTGAAGCAAGGACAAGTGGAGCTACGAGTTGGGAATGGAGCGAAAGTTCCTGCACTAGCTGTAGGCACATACTTGTTGTCTTTACCTTCGGGATTGGTTTTAGAACTCAATAATTGTTATTTTGTACCTGCGATAAGCAGAAATATTATTTCAATTTCTTTGTTGGATTTGGAAGGTTATGATTTTTCAGTTAAGAATAAATTATGTTCCTTCAATCGCAACAATTTGTTCTATGGTTGTGCCCCTCTTACGAATGGGCTTTACATACTTGATCAATCCGCGCCAATTTATAACATTGATACCAAACGGTTCAAACCTAATGAGGAGAACCGAACGTTTCTATGGCATTGTCGTTTAGGGCACATCAGCGAGAAACGCATCAAGAGGCTCCATTCGAATGGACTTCTTGGCTCATTTGACTTTGAGTCATGTGAGAAATGCGAATCCTGCATGATGGGCAAAATGACACGGGCCCCCTTTAATAAACCTAACGAGAGGGCCAGTGACTTATTGGGCCTGATACACACAGATGTGTGTGGCCCAATGTCAACAAATGCAAGAGGAAACTATCAGTACTTCATTACCTTCACTGATGATTTCAGTAGGTATGGATATGTTTATTTAATGAAACATAAGTCTGAATCTTTTGAGAAGTTCAGAGAATTCCAAAATGAAGTACAGAACCAACTTGGCAAAAGCATTAAGGCTCTTCGGTCCGACCGAGGAGGAGAATACTTAAGCCAAGAATTCAGTGATCATCTAAGAGAGTGTGGGATCGTGTCCCAACTCACTCCTCCTGGAACACCTCAATGGAATGGTGTGTCTGAGAGGAGAAATCGGACCTTATTGGATATGGTTCGATCTATGATGAGTCACACAGACCTTCCAATATCCCTTTGGGGATATGCTCTGCTAACAGCAGTGTTCACTCTAAATAGAGCGCCATCGAAAGCAGTAGCAAAGACACCATATGAATTATGGACTGGAGTGGCTCCAGTGCTGTCTTATCTAAGAATTTGGGGTTGTGAAGCCTATGTCAAGAGATTAATCTCAGATAAGCTTACACCAAAGTCTGATAAATGCTACTTCATTGGTTATCCGAAGGAAACCAAGGCTTATTACTTCTATCTACGTTCCGAGAACAAGATCTTTGTTGCCCGGGATTGTAACTTTCTTGAGAGGGAGTTTCTCTCTAAGAAAGACAGTGGGAGTAAGGTACTGCTTGAAGAAATTCAAGATGAACATGATACTGCTCAACCTAATGAGGAAGAGCAGCAGGAGGACCTACAAGAAATTGTAGAGCCTGAACCTGTAGTACCTGAAGTTCGAAGATCCGGGAGGATCCGTCACGAACCCGAGAGATATCAAGGATTCCTCGTGACTAACTGTCATGATCTTTTGATCATTGATGGTGATGAACCATCGAACTTCAATCAAGCCATGATGGGCCCAGATTCCTCGAAGTGGCGCAAGGCCACTGATTCCGAAATGGACTCCATGTCGGTCAACCAAGTGTTTTCGTTGGTTGACTTACCCGCTGGTGTAAAAGCCATCGAGTGCAAATGGATCTTCAAGAAGAAGATTGACGTGGATGGAAATGTCCAGATTTATAAAGCCAGGTTGGTGGCAAAAGGTTTCAGACAAGTTCACGGAGTGGATTATGATGAAACCTATTCACCAGTGGCTATGATGAAATCTATTCGGATTCTACTAGCAACTGCAGCTTTTCATGATTATGAAATTTGGCAGATGGACGTGAAAACCGCCTTCCTGAATGGTATTCTGGAAGAGGATGTGTATATGACACAACCTGACGGTTACATAGATCCAAAGAATGCTGGGAAAGTATGCAAGCTTCATAAATCCATTTATGGATTGAAGCAAGCATCGAGGAGCTGGAATCTTCGTTTTGATGAAGCGATCAAGCAATTTGACTTCATCAGAAACGAAGAAGAACAATGCGTGTATAAGAAAACTAGTGGGAGCAAGATAGTATTTCTTATTCTGTATGTTGATGACATACTGCTTCTCGGAAACGACGTTCCAATGCTGAAGTCTGTAAAGGACTGGCTTGGAAGTTGTTTTTCCATGAAAGACATGGGTGAAGCCGCATACGTTCTTGGAATCAGGATCTACCGGGATAGATCTAGAAGGCTGATAGGCTTGTGTCAAGATTCATACATTGACAAAGTCCTACAAAGATTCAGCATGAAAGATTCCAAGAAGGGCTTCACGCCAATGGTACATGGCACAACGCTAAGCAAGAAGCAGAGCCCTGCGACGGCTGCTGAGCTTGAGCGCATGAAGAATATTCCTTATGCATCTGCAATAGGATCTGTCATGTATGCCATGATCTGTACTCGTCCTGATGTTGCTTATGCATTAAGCATGACGAGTAGATACCAGTCAAATCCAGGTGAAAACCATTGGATTGCCGTCAAGAATATCCTGAAGTATCTAAGACATACTAAGGATAAGTTCTTGGTGTACGGTGGAAGTGATGTGCTTAAAGTCAGTGGATTCACGGACGCAAGTTTCCAGACAGACCAAGATGATTTCCGGTCACAGTCCGGTTATATCTTTTGTCTGAATGGCGGTGCAATAAGTTGGAGAAGCTCCAAGCAAGACACCGTTGCTGATTCCACTACAGAAGCTGAATATATCGCCGCCTCAGAAGCTGCGAAGGAAGCTGTTTGGATACGAAAGTTCATTATTGAACTAGGTGTGATACCAGATGCGGCTGAGCCTCTGGCACTGTTTTGTGATATCAATGGTGCTATTGCTCAGGCAAAGGAACCAAGATCACACCAGAAATCCAAGCATGTTCTAAGAAGATTTCACTTGATACGTGACATCATTAATAGAAAGGAAGTCAAGATCAGCCGAGTTCAGACAGATGATAACGTCGCTGATCCGTTGACAAAGCCACTCCCAAGGCCTAAGCTCGAGTTCCTGACTGAAGCTGTAGGCATTAGAGACATTGAAATGTAATCTAAATTTGAGTGGGAGTTTAAGGGCTTTATTTAGTTATTTGATATGTTCTAGTAAAACATTTTATGTTTAATGAAATTATTATTTCAAGATTATTTTAACTGTGATGAAATAATCGTTCCAAAGTGATATAAACCATTTTATAGGTCATCGAAGTAAGTGACTTGATCTTGAGTCATCAAAGTCATTTAGCTTGATCATGAGACCCTATATTTGATAGATGGCTTATATCATTCAGTCCCTAGTCAAAGGTTGTTGAAATTGGAACACCAACAACCGTGTGAGACTAGATTGGTATGTGACTTATGACAAAGTCTCAGTGTGTCATAGATGCGCGGCATCAAAGTCAGTACATAGGTGTATGTAGGGTACATACGACCGGACAAGACCCGATTATAAGAACTCTTCAGGATATTCATATCTGTGTCATAAGAGATTCTTACTACGACTATAGAGTATAGTCCTTAGACCTGAGTTCGCATGCATGTGACTGCACATGAACTGATGCGCTTTGATCATTGTCTAACGCTGTCGTTATGCGATAGTTATAAGGACCTTGTTTGGGTGTATTACGAAATGAGTAGTTTGCAGTGATGGAACAAGACGGGATTTGTCCCTCCAATATAAATGGAGTGAATATCTCTAGGCCAATCGGAGATTTGAATACTGGAAAATGCATGGCCATGCTCAAACGGACTGTCCCGAGTCGTTTGGATTGTCAGTATCGAATCAGAGTCCGATGAACAAGATTAGGCTTTATAAGGATGACACTAATCTTGCCTTATGACTAATCGAGATATTGAGACAAAAGGATTATGAATACAGAGATTCCAGTACAAGTGGGAGATTGTTGGAATTGTGTCCAGTAATCTCGGTACTGTCTCTAGAAAGTAAGAGTATGTCAATGATCAGACATAAGTCATATAATACTGGGGGTCATGATGGCTTGCTAGAGTCCGCTCATGATCTATAAGTCTTGGACTTATTGCCTTTATTATATGATCCCATATGGGTCACACGCCTAAGCTAACAGGAAAATGTGTAGGAACGGCTTAGCAGAAGTACGGTAAAAGTGCCAGGCATTTGTCGTACTTAGAGAGAGTTTAATGGGTCTGATTAAATCCAAGGGATTTAATCAGATTGGTATTTGGGCCCAAAAGCCCAAAAGGAACTAGACAAGTTTTATAATTAAAACTTAAGTCTGAGTCTCTTTCAAAACCCTAATCCCCTGCGCCAACTCTCTCTCTCCCTGCGGCCTCCTCAGCTCGGTCTAGCAGCCTTCTTCCTGCTTGGTGTGCGTGTGTGAACCTCTGGAGGAGTTATCACTTGGTGGCTCTGCTGATCTCTAACCATACCTTCTCTTTCCGCTGCATAAACAGGTATAAGGTGAGATCCATAAAGTTTCTATTCAAGAGAACCTAGATCTGCATGTTTAGGACTGTTGAATCTGAGAATTGAATCTGGATTAACACTAAACATTCCTTCATCTCCCACTTGTACTGGAATCACCTATTCCTATAATCCCTTTGTCTCTATATCTCGATATGGCATAAGGCAAGAGACTGTGTCATCCTTATTATAGCCAACATCATGTTCATCGAACTTCTGATTTATACTGATAAAACAAACGACTGACAATCACCTCGTTTGAGCACGACCATGCATTTTCTCAGTATCAAATCTTCGATGGGCCCTGAGATATTTATCTCCCGTTATTACAGGAGGGACAAATCCCATCTTGTTCCATCCCTGTTCCTACACATACTTCATGATACGCACAAGCAATGCCGTTATAGCCGCCAGTTACGGAACGACGTTTGACAAGGTCAACACGCACCAATTCATATGCTAGAAAGCATGATGAACTCAGGTCTAAGGACTATACTCTATAGTCGTAATGAGAACCTCCCATGACACTGATATAACTATCCTGTGGAGTTCTCATTAAGCGGGTCATGTCCAATCATATGTTCACTAACATACATCTATGTGACTGACTGTGATAATCATATCATTGACTTCATGAAACTTAGTCCAACAGTCACCTCACATACTAGTCTGCGCGGTTGTTAGTGTCCCATCTTAACAACCTTGACTAGGGACAATCATAATTTATGTCATCTTTTACTTATAGGGTTTCATGATCAAGTCTTCAACTTGATGACCTATAAGATGACCATAAAATACTTTGGGACCATTATTTAATTATTCAATAATTAAATAATACTGATGTCAGTTAGACTTACATAGACACTACCACAGCATGTCTATGTAAAGACTACAACATAACTAAAATAACTCCCACTAGAATCAAGATCATCTCTTCAGATATCTTATGCCTACAGCAACAGAATAAATTCCGTGCTTAGGTTGTGGGAGAGTATGCGGTGTTCTGCTTGAAACAATTTCAATAGACCACATCGCCATTCAGATAACAGCATTATTCTACGGTCCGCTGCTTGGAGCCTTTCCAACAGTCAGCACCGTTATCGAGACAAAGAGACATAACCAGGTGGGAACCGGGAATCGTCTTTGTCCGACTAACTACTTTCAACTGGTTCGTCACTTTATCAGTTCACCACGAACCTATCCTTAGTGTTTCTCAACACTTGGGATATTTCTGGTAACTGTTCAGTGACTATTACCGGAGTATATTGGTATATTCTCGTCATGCTTAAGCTGCATCTAGACGAGCGCAAAATATGGCATTCATGATGGATTCCATTGCATCAGCATAGTCAATCACACTCATTAATACTAGTTCAGACAGTGTTCAAAAACACTTCATCTTGCTAATATTGTTACTAGCTCAGCCAGTGCCCAAGACACTGCATCTTGCTTAGATTATTGCCATAAGACCTTTGGTATGGAGCCATTCTTGGAATCATGCATATTGGAACTGTCCAATACCTTATCTTCATAAGGATTTTGACACGATCCAATTAGCTTACTTAATCTATATCAATAGATTCTTATTTCAAGAATTCACTCGGCTACTCCCATGTCCATCGATTAACTTTTGATTTCCGACCTAAATCTTGACAAGACTTTAGTGTCGGAACGTCGTTTATGAGATTCAAGTATGTTATCCACATACTGTGTGAGAATTGCCATTACGCTCCCACTAGTCTTCTTGTAAACGCATGGTTTCATTTCTTTCTGATCAAGTCAAAACTTTTGACCACATTACCAGAATGTTGATTCCAACTCCAAGATGTTTGCTTCAATCCAAAATGGATCGCTGAAGCTAACATGCATACCCAGCCAATTTTTCGGAGTTGGGGCTCACCTCCGCTTCTTTGAATTTCGCATGTTCGTCACTTTTCAATGATCAACAGATCACGGCAATTGGTTACGAGAAATCACTCTCGAGTTAGTGACGGATCCTTTCGGATCTGCGAATTTCTGGCTCCACAGTTGCAGATCCTACAGCACTCTGTAGATCTCACCGTTGCTCTCTCTCAACAGATTGAGCAGCCTCCTGTGTTTATCGAATTTCTTCGATGTGTACTTTTACTCCCACTGTTCCTTTTGAAAGTATCACCTTTCTTAAAAGACACAGTTCTGGACAACAAAAGTACTAAGCCTTGGTTTCCTCAGGACAACCAGCGAGGTAGAGCTTATCAGATATGGATTCAAGTTTGTTTATTGACTACTGTCTTACACAAACCTTGCAATCCCAATTAATCAGAAAAATAAATTTGGAAATCACCCAGTCCACATCCAATGTGGTGTTTTTCACTGATTCTGATAGAAACCTTTTAGCGTAAACTTAGACATTTCAGAACGCATTCTTAAATGGTTATGGAAGATTCATGTGACTCATCATTAATCGAATCATATCTCATAAGATCTAATTCATTCTTTCAGATGATCACCCAATTCTTGACTCTAGTATTTTCCTCCGCGATTCAATCGAGGATCTGAATACTTTTGTCAAATCGGTTCTACACTTCATCTTGGAACTCCCTCAAGGGATTCCAGCTCGTGTCTCATCAAATGAACACAGCCATGCTTATTGATGCCATCAATAAGGTAATGAAGTACAGAATATTTCTTTTGGCAATAATGCTAGTTGGGCCGCATACATCAGTGTGTGCAAGGCCCAATAAGCCTCTGGCCCGTTTCCTTTTAGCTCTGCTAAATGGGCCCTAGTCATTTGGTCCAGTGAATAGAATTCATGTCTCAAATGATTAAAATCAAATGAGTCCAAAACTATGGATTCACTGAATCCGCTTCACTCTTGTGGTTAAACGACTATACAAAAGAAAAGTCGAGTTCGAGTCATCAGACTTAAACCGTTTGGTATTTATGTTATATTCTAACTTATGTTGGTTTAAGATATAAAACCCATTCTAAACGGGGTGCTACCATTAAATATTTCATTAAGATCAAAAGGACAAAACTTGTCTTTTATCAAAATGAAAAACATCCAAATTCTCAAAAGAAAATGAAAGACATTTTTGCATATAGCAAGTACATGGTGGCAATTACTTAATTCCAAAAACCAAGTAGGAAAGGCTTCTACGAGTGGAGAATCTCTACGGCTCATGCATCAACTATTGCTTCAACCAGACACGCAGTTCCACTTGTCCTTTCTTCAACGTTCTACTGTCGCTTAGGTCCTGCATATTTCAAAAAATATCAGTACCGCAACAAGTATCCAATACTTATGTAGAACTTGAATTAATAACACAATACCTGAAGAAGAAGTACCATACATCTTCTCCATCTCTTGTGAATCTTCCAAGAATTTTATGCAATCTCTCTTCCAATGCCCCGACTCTTTGCAGTAGAAGCACTTACTAACACCAGATGGGTTTGACTTGGGCTTTAAAGATGACACAGGCTTATCCTGATTCCAAATCTGGACGGCCCAGCCTCTACCCTTGCCAAAACAAGATTCTTCGAATCTATTACCCTTTATGATGTCTTGCTCTACTGCTTTGATCATACCATGCAGCTCAGTCAACGTCTTCGTCAAGCCTTTCTTGATATAGTTCTTAACGAACTTGTCATAGCTAGACGGAAGTGACTGCAGAATGATGTCAGTAGCCAACTCTAAGCTGACAGGACAATCCAGTTTCCCCAGGTTATCAATGTAACCCATCAGTTTAATGACATGAGGACTTACTGGAGCATCTTCTGGTAGTTTGCACCCAGTGAGAGACTTCACCATCTGGAATCTCTCAACTCGTGCCAAATCCTGAAACTTCAGTTTCAGGCTGGTGATCATCTCTATTGGCGACTCCATGTTCTCGTATTGACTCTTCAAGTCCGAGCTCATGGTAGCCAACATCAGACCACGCACATCTACCACATCCATATAATGCTTATTCCAAGCATTATATGCTGCATGCGAGCGATTGGTCCCAAGCCTTTCTGGAAGAGCCTTTTCAAGGACATAGTCCTTGCTCTCCTGCTTGAGAATGAATCTCAAATTCCGATACCAATCCAGGAAGTTCGATCCATTTAACTTGTCCTTCTCAAGGACGGATCGCAACGAGAAAGTAGTCATAGACATAAGCTGAAATCCAAGAAAAACAAAGATTTAGTTATGGGCATGATGAGAAATCTTATCGAATAAGAAAACTCGCATTATATTCAAACAATGTTTCCTCTATGAATATAATAATCCAAGATCCTCAGATCACTAAAATCCGAGTGGGCGACTCGCCGTTACTCAAAATTCAGTTATCTAGGTAAGCAAATCATTGCTAATTGTACTCAGTACAACTCTTGGTTGTGGATGAGACAAACTATGTCTAATCCACTCTGATGTCTCTGGACTCAGAACTTCCGATAGCCCAGTCAAGTAAACCAATCTCTTTAGTCTTGTGATCATTGACAGTTGCACTGCAAGTCTGTCAATGACCACCTGCCTTACCCATGTAGCAGTGGATACCAAGGACTCCAAGACTATCCAACAAACGACACGAGTTTTGACAGTAGACAAGATTGGGCAAGACATCAATGTTACTTGATATTTAGTTGAGGAAACTAAACCCAAAAGTTTAGCAAATCAATTTCTTAGGTCATGTAATTGTTGATGTTAATGCACTGCAAGTCCATCAATGTTATTACCTGCCTTACTCACGTAATTGTGGACACCAAGCTCTTGGCTAGACATCACACAACGAAATGAGTCTTGACAGTTGACCATATTGAAGCTAAGCTTTAATCAAGGTTTTGGTCGAGTTTGGTTTCTGCAAATTCAAGGTTCAATAACCAAAATTCCGAGCACTGTGTCGATCGACGCAGACTCTGTCTGTCGATCGACATAACCAAACAAAACCGGATTTCAATGACCGGTTAATTCAATTAACCCGGTTCATCGAACCAGTTATGTCGATCGACGCAGCCCATGTGTGACGATCGACATAGACCTAAACCGCAGATAGTTCTTGATAACCGGTCCAATTCTATTGAACCGACTTATCTGATCAAACTGATCTTAACCAATCGGTTTATTCTAATTAGGATAGCCAGTTCAATCCAATTGAACCTGTTCATCCAATTTAAACCGTTTAAACCAGTTTCAACTGATTGCGATAACCAGTCCAATTCTATTGAACCGCATTATCCAATCAAACTGATTTAACCCATCGGTTCATGCTAATTGTGATAATCAGTTCAATCCAATTGAACCAATTCATCCAATTTAAACCGATCTATTCGGACTTAACCAAGCATGATAATCGGTCCAATCCAATTGAACCGATTAACCATTCGCTCGGTCTGTGTCGACCGACACAAACCTGTGTCGATCGATACCTGACCGAATCTGCTCTGTGTCGACCGATACACAACCTGTGTCGATCGACACAGAAGGCTTTCAGTTTTTCTTCGCGAAAAACCCTAGCCGCCGAATCTTGTCGTTTTCGCCGTTCTGTGTCGACCGACACACCTAGTGTGTCGATCGACACTGTGCGAAAACAGAGACTCGAGCTTGATCGAAATCGATCTGACCTGTTCAATCTAAACAACTTGTTCTAGCGAATCTAAATCATCAAATTCAATAAACAGGTCTGATTCAATGATAAAAACCTGGCTCTGATACCACTTTTGGGGATCCGAGCCAATTCTACAGATTCATAATTCTCGCGAGTTCCCGATAGCCTAGGATCTAGGGTCTAGTTAATTGAATCATGATCTCACCTCGTGATTACCTGGAGTTTTAGCAGCGGAAGATTATGGCAACACGAGATCTGCAACGCCCCAATCGTTGCGCCTCTACTGTTCAGTCCACACGCACACAAGCTGGAATCCGCCGGGATGCTAGGACCGGTGCTCGGATCTCCCTGGGACTTTAGTTTCTTAGAAGTTTCTGTGTTTTTCTCTCTGAGAAAGCACTCTCGGCGGCTATCAAGTCTATTAGGTCGAAATTACATAACATCACTTATATATGTCGACTCTGTCATAAACCGAAACATCAGTTTCGGTTTCGCCACTGTGTCGACCGACACATCCACTGGTGTCGATCGACACAAGTCTTGTATCGACCGACGCACCTAATGGTGTCGATCGATACACCTCTTTGAAACTTATATTCGATGTGTATCCAATACACATCGATCAGACCATACGCCAATGATCAATCCCATATGGACTATGTCCAACTTGCTTAGGTGTGTGACCCTGTAGGTTCACACGATACCAGAAACGAGTTACAACTCATCTGTCATAAGCGGTTTCTAGCAAAACATTATGACTACCTAGTATCACATGAATTGTCCGATCTCGACAATACAACTATCATTAGAGTTAGCACAATATGATTTCAGGACATAATCCCAACACGGCCTTGTGTCGACCGACGCACTTATCAGTGTCGATCGACACACCTCATCAAAACTATATTCGATGTGTATCCAATACACATCGACCAGACCATATGCCAATGATCAATCCCATATGGACTAAGTCCAACTTGCTTAGGTGTGTGACCCTGTAGGTTCACACGATACTGGAAATGAGTCACAACTCATTTGTCATAAGCGGTTTCTAGCAAAACATTATGACTACCCAGTATCATATGAATTGTCCGATCTCGACAATACAACTATCTCTAGAGTGAGTACAATGTGATTTCAGGACATAATCCCAACAATCTCCCACTTGTACTGGAATCACCTATTCCTATAATCCCTTCGTATCTATATCTCGATATGGCATAAGGCAAGAGACTGTATCATCCTTATTATAGCCAATATCATGTTCATTGAATTCCTGATCTATACTGATAAAACAAACGACTGACAATCACCTCGTTTGAGCACGGCCATGGATTTTCTCAGTATCAAATCTTTGATGGGCCCTGAGATATTTATCTCCCGTTATACAGGAGGGACAAATCCCATCTTGTTCCATCCCTGTTTTTACCCATACTTCATGATGCGCATAAGCAATGCCGTTATAGCCGCCAGTTACGGAACGACGTTTGACAAGGTCAAAACGCACAAATTCATATGCTAGAAAGCATGATGAACTCATGTCTTAGGACTATACTCTATAGTCGTAATGAGAACCTCCCATGACACTGATTTAACTATCCTGTGGAGTTCTCATTAAGCGGCTCATGTCCGATCATATGTTCACCAACATATATATATGTGACAGACTGTGATAATCATATCATTGACTCCATGAAACATAGTCCAACAGTCACCTCACATGCTAGTCTCGCACGGCTATTGGTGTCCCACTTAAATAACCTTGACTAGGGACAATCATAATTTATGTCATCTTTTACTTATAGGGTTTCATGATCAAGTCCTAACCTTGATGACCTATATGATGACCATAAAGTACTTTGGGACTATTACTTAATCATCCAATGATTAAATAATACCGATGTCAGTTTTAACTTACATAAACACTACCATAGTATGTCTATGTAAAGATTACAACATAACTAGAATAACTCCCACTAGAATCAAGATCATCTCTTCAGATATCTTATACCTACAGCAACAAAATAAATTTCGTGCTTAGGTTGTGGGAGAGACTGCGGTATTTTGCTTGAAACAATTTCAAAAAACCACACCGCCATTCAGATAAAAGCACTATTCTACGGTCCACTGCTTGGAGCCTTTCCAACAGATAGCACCGCTATTCAGACAAAGAGACATAACCAGGTGGGAACCGGGAATCGTCTTTGTCCGTCTAACTACTTTCAACTGGTTCGTCACTTCCTCAGTTCACCACGAACCTATCCTTAGTGTTTCTCAAATACTTGGGATATTTCTGGTAACTGTTCAGTGACTATTACCTGAGCTCATTGGTATTTTCTCGTCATGCTTCATGCGTAAGCTGCATCTTGACGAGCGCAAACATGGCATTTATGATGGATTCTATTGCAGCAGTATTAGCAATCACACTCATTAATATTAGTTCAGCCAGTGTTCAAAACACTTCATCTTGCTAATATTGTTACTAGCTCAGCCAGTGTCCAAGACACTTCATCTTGCTTAGATTATTGCCATAAGACCTTTGGTATGAAGCCATTCTTGGAATCAAGCATATTTGAACTGTCTAATACCTTATTAACATAAGGATTTTGACACGATCCAATTAGCCTTTTCTGGTCCATTCCAACGGATCTTTATTCCAAGAACTTTCACGGCTTTCTCCCATGTCTATCGTTAAACTTGACTTCCGACCCAAATCTTGACAAGACTTTAGCGTCGGAACGTCGTTTATGAGATTAAGTATGTTTCCTACATACAGTGCGAGAATTGCAATTTCGCTCCTACTAGTCTTCTTGTAAACGCATGGTTTCATCTCTTTCTGATCAAGTCAAAACTTTTGACCATATTATCAGAATGCTGATTCCAACTCCAAGATATTTGCTTCAATCCAGAAATGGATTGGTGAAGCTAACATGCATACCCAGCCAATTTTCGGAGTTGGGGCTCACCATCGCTTCTTTGAATTTCGCATGCTCGTCACTTTTCAATGATCAACAGATCACGACAATTGGCTACGAGAAATCACTCTCGAGTTAGTGACGGATCCTTTCGGATCTGTGAATTTCAGGCTCCACAGGTGTAGATCCTACAGTACTTTGTAGATCTCACCGCTGCTCTCCCTCAACAGGTTGAGCAGCCTCCTGTGTTTATCGAATTTCTTCGATGTGTACTTTTACTCCCACTGTTCCTTTTGAAAGCATGATCTTTCACAAAAGACACAGTTCTGGACAACAAAAGTACTAAGCCTTGGTTTCCCTAGGACAACCATTGAGGTAGAACTTATCAGATTTGGGTTCAAGTTTGTTTGTTGACTACTGTCTTACACAAACCTTGCAATCCCAATTAATCAGAAAAACAAATTTGGAAATCACCCAGTCCACATCCAAAGTGGTGTTTTTCACTGATTCTAATAGAAACTTATTTCTGCGCAAAGACAGACATTTTAGAACGTATTCTTAAATGATTATGGAAGATTCCTGTGACTCATCATTAATCGGAGCATATCTAATAAGATCCGATTCATTCTGTTAGATGATCACCCAATTCATGACTCAAGTATTTTCCTCCGCGATCCAATCGAGGATCTCAATACTTCTGTCAAATCGGTTCTACACTTCATCTTGGAACTCCTCAAGGGATTCCTGCTCGTGTCTCATCAAATGAACACAACCTTACTTATTGATGCCATCAATAAGGTAATGAAGTACAGAAGATTTCCTTTGGCACTAATGCTCGTTGGCCGCATTCATCAGTATGTGTAAAGCCCAATAAGCCTTTGGCCCGTTTCTTTTAGCTCTGATAAAAGGGCCTTAGTCATTTGGTCCAGTGAACAGAATTCATATCTCAAATGATTTATAATCAAATGAGTCCAAAACTATGGAACTTCTGAATCCGCTTCACTCTTTATGGTCAAACGACTTTGCCAAGGAAAAGTCGAGTTCGAGTCATCAGACTTAAACTTTTAGTATTTGTGTTATATTCTAACTTTTGCTGGTTTAAGATATAAAACTCATTCCAAACGGGGTGCTACCATATGATATTTCATTAAGATCTAAAGAACAAAACTTGTCTTTTATCAAAATGAAAAACATCCAAATTCTTTACAAGAAGATGAAAGACATTTCTGCACAAGGCAGATACATAGTAGCAATTACTTAATTTCTAAAACCATGTATGAAAGGCTCCTACAAGTGGAGAATCTCTACGGCTCATGCAGCAACCATTGCTTCATACCAGACACGCAGTTTCACTTGCCCTTTCTTCAACGTTCTACCGTTGCTTAGGTTCTGCATATTTCAAAAATATCAGTACCACAACTAGTATCTAATACTCACGTAGAACTTGAATTATTAACACAATACCTGAAGAAGAAGTACCATACATCTCCTTCATCTCTTGTGAATCTTCCAGGAATTTAATGCAATCTCTCTTCCAATACCCTGACTCATTGCAGTAGAAGCACTTTCTAACACCAGATGGGCCTGACTTGGGCTTATAAGATGACACAGGCTTATCCTGATTCCAAATCTGGACGGCCCTGCCTTCACCCTTGTCTTTACAAGATTTCTCAAATCTTTTACCCCTTTTGATGTTTTGCTCTACTGTCTTGAGCATGCCATGCAGCTCAGTCAACGTCTTCGTTAAGCCTTTCTTGATATAGTCCTTAATGAACTTATCATAGCTTGACGGCAGTGACTGCAGAATGATGTCAGTGGCCAACTCTAAGCTGACATGACATTCCAGTTTCCCCAGGTTATCAATGTAACCCATCAGTTTAATGACATGAGGACTTACTGGAGCATCCTCTGGTAGCTTGCACCCAGTGAGAGACTTCACCATCTGGAATCTCTCAACTCGTGCCAGATCCTGAAACTTCAGTTTCAGGCTGGTGATCATCTCTATTGGCGACTCCATGTTCTCGTATTGACTCTTCAAGTTCGAGTTCATGGTAGCCAACATCAGACCTCGCACATCTACCACATCAGTATAATGCTTATTCCAAGCATTATACACTGCATGCGAGCGATTGGTCCCAAGCCTTTCTGGAAGAGCCTTTTCAAGGACATAGTCCTTGCTCTCCTGCTTGAGAATGAATCTCAGATTCCGATACCAATCCAGGAAGTTGGATCCATTTAACTTGTCCTTCTCAAGGACGGATCGCAACGAGAAAGTAGTCATAGACATAAGCTGAAATCCAAGAAAAACAAAGATTTAGTTATGTATATGATGAGAAATCTTATCTAATAAGATGACTCGCATTATATTCAAACAATGTTTCCTCTACGAATATAATGATCCAAGATCCTTAGATTACTAAAATTCGAGTGGATGACTCGCATTAGGATGACTCGCCGTTACTCGAAATTTAGTTATCTAGGTAAGCAAACCATTGCTAATTGTACCCAGTACAACTCTTGGTCGCAGATAAGACAAACTATGTCTAATCCACTCTGATGTCTCTGGGCCCATAACTTCTGACAGCCCAGTCAAGTAAAACCAATCTCTTCTGTCTTGTGATCATTGACAGTTGCACTGCAAGTCTGTCAATGACCACCTGCCTTACTCATGTTGCAGTGGATACCAAGGACTCCAAGACTATCCAACAAACGACACGAGTCTTGATAGTAGACAAGATTTGGGCAAGACATCAAGGTTACTTGATATTTAGTTGAGGAAACTAAACTCTAAAAGGTTAGCATATCAATCTCTTAGGTCATGTAATTGTTGATGTTAATGCACTGCAAGTCCATCAACATTATTACCTGCCTTACTCATGTAATTGTGGACACCAAGCTCTTGGCTAAACATCACACAACGAAATGAGTCTTGACAGTTGACCATATTGAAGCTAAGCTTTAATCAAGGTTATTGTCGAGTTTGGTTTCTGCAAATTCAAGGTTCAATAACCAGAATTCCGAGCACTGTATCGATCGACGCAGACTATGTCAGTCGATCGACACCACCAAACAAAACCGGACTTCAATAACCGGTTAATCTAATTAACCCGGTTCACTGAACCAGTCATGTCGATCGACACAACCTATGTGAGACGGTCGACATAGACTTAAACCGAAGATAGTTTTGATAACCGGTCCAATCCAATTGAACCGACTTATCTGATCAAACTGATCTTAACCGATCGGTTTATACTAATTGGGATAATCAGTTCAATCCAATTGAACCAATTCATCCAATTTAAACCGTTTAAACCAGTTTCAACTAATTGCGATAACCGGTCCAATTCAATTGAACTGTATTATCCAATCAATCTGATTTAACCCATCGGTTCATGCTAATTGAGATAATCAGTTCAATTTAATTGAACCAATTCATCCAATTAAAACCGATATATTCGGACTTAACCAAACATGATAACCGGTCCAATCCAATTGAACCGATTAACCATTCGCTCGGTCTGTGTCGACCGACACTAACCTGTGTCGATCGACACTCGACCAAATTTTGTTCTGTGTCGACCGATACACTACCTGTGTCGATCGACACAGTAGGCTTTCGGTTTTTTCTTCGCGAAAAACCCTAGCCGCCGATTCTGTCGAATTCGCCACTCTGTGTCGACCGACACACCTAGTGTGTCGATCGACACTGTGCGAAAACACAGAATCGCAGATCGATCCGATCGATCTCACTTGTTCTAACCAAACAACCTAGTTTGCGAATCTAAATCATCATATTCGATTTTAAACAGGTTTGATTCAATGGAAAAACCCTAAGGCTCTGATACCACTGAAGGAACTTCGGGCCAATTCTACCGTATTCAGAATCCTCGCGAGTTCCATATAGCCTAGGATCTAGGGTCTAGTTAATTGAATCAAAGATCTGATCTCGTGTTTACCTTGTTCTGGCAGCGGAATAGGGTCAGGTAAACGAGATCTCTGGAGCGCCTCAGATGCTGCGCCTCTACTGATAGTCCACACGCACACAAGCTGGAATCCGCCGGGATGCTAGTACCGGGGCTCGGATCTCCTAAGAACTCAGTTTCTATGAGGTTTCTGTGTTTTCTCTCTGATAAAAGTGTCTGGGCGACTCACCTATCTTTAGGTCGAGATGTAAGATCACTTATATACGGACCTCGACATAAACCGAAACATCAGTTTCGGTTTCGGCCTTGTGTCGACCAACGCACTTATCAGTGTCGATCGACACACCTCATCAAAACTATATTCGATGTGTATCCAATACACATCGACCAGACCATATGCCAATGATCAATCCCATATGGACTATGTCCAAATTGCTTAGGTGTGTGACCATGTAGGTTCACACGATACTGGAAATGAGTCACAACTCATTTGTCATAAGCGGTTTCTAGCAAAATATTATGACTACCCAGTATCATATGAATTGTCCGATCTCGACAATACAACTATCTCTAGAGTGAGTACAATGTGATTTCAGGACATAATCCCAACAATAACAACATAGCAGTTATCTGAGATATGACATGTTCGATTGCAGTGTTTGCATCCACCCGATTTTTCCTTCTTATCATTCTTGTACCGGGTTTGGAATGAGCAGCAAATGCACTGACTTCTGGTTTCTCTTCCACATTCGTAGAAGATCTTCTTCTTGACGTATGATGTTATACACCTCCTCCAATGGTTGTATTGGCACACGTGATACAAGCTCAATCATACAGTAGGAAACTGATCGTCGAGTCTAAACAGGAACTAGTGCACTCGATCCTCCTCATAGTCTGCTTATTGCGCCGCACCAAGATTGCAACTGCAGTTTCCACACATGCATGTACGAATGGGACAATGACTGTCAACACTATCCCAAATTGGATTCAGCTTTCCATATTACTCTTTGACAATACTACCTCGTTGCTTACAACAAGAAAATTCAGATTTTAGATTTCAGATTTTAGATTTTAGAATTCTCGGTCCATTCATCACCGAGAAATGCTTTTTTAGAGGATCCCATAGATCACTCGCAACATCTCAGTGTGAGATATTGGAGCGCAATGCTTGATCAATGGTCATTGAACCAAGACACAAGGAATGCTTGAATCGTCCACCAATCTTCAGGTCATGTGAATCTTCTGATGGCTTCGGAATCGTGCCATTCATAAAACCAAATATATTCCGAGACGACAGCCATTTTAATGCCAAAGCCCACTCGTCGTAGTTGTCGCCTTTGAGGAGTGGATGAGAAACAACGTCTCATGGATTGTTTGCAGAAGTTAAGTCATACGGCGAAAATTTCCGTCTCACTTCGCCAGTGGTCGAGGTCAAGGTCGCAGAAGCATTAGTTTCAGAAAACGTTGGTCCCGTCATGATCAAAAAAACAAATTGAATTGAAGTTTCATGCTCTGATACCATCAGGGGCGGACGTAGGTAAGCGGTTACGGGTGCACAAGCCCCCGTCTAAAGATAAATAATTTGTTTGTGCCATTACTATAATTGCTTAATTAGCTTAGTGGCACTGAGTGCCCCCGGCTTATATCGCTGGACACAGTTCGATGCCCCCTTTACACTGTCACAATTCTTCAAGTTTATAGCTGTTCTTTTTTTTTTCTCTCTCTCTCTTACGTGCCAGATGGTCAAAGGAGAAGCTTTCCATTTGGTATGTTAGAACTGTGTACGTTTAATTAATTTTTCATAAATTTCATAAATAATTTTTTCCCTTTCTTTTCTAATTTTTTTATTCAAAAACAATGTAAGTATTTCTGGGTGGCTAGCACGTAATGTATCTTTTATTTTTTTTATTGCACTCTTGTATCTTTTAAAATCTTCTTGTAAACATGTATCTTTTTACTACTATTTCCATGTTAAAAAGACAAAAATACCCATGTTGGTACTGGATTTCCCTCTAAAAAATTCGGCCCATAAATAAATAAGACAAAGACCCATATTCATGAGCCCGTTCCAAAATCAAAGACAGAGAGATCGGCCGATTCCTTTGTTGACATCCTGACAAGGCCCAAGCAACGTCGAAGTGAGAGGCGATCGCTACAAGGCAATATATGTCAGGGATGGTCTTGGCTTTGTTTCTACAGGTAGTGGCCACTACAAAAATTCTAGGTCAAGATTCAAGCATGAAGAAGTGTGAAGAAAAAATTTAAAAAACGACTTGATGCATTGGCACAGATAATCCTAAGTCTAGGTGATTTTATCAATTTCGTTCATGGTGGGATCTTCTTCCGACTATTGGAACTTTCTTTTACACATATCAAATGGAGAAAGAACTTTGGTTAGCTATGGAGAATCTTCATCTCAACTCCGACCGAGCTCCTTTGAAGTTTTCGGTTGAAGCCATAAAAGAACGAGATGAAAATCTTCGTCTCACTTTGGTCGTCAAAAACTATCAGTACTGGCGGCATATGACGCACATCATACAAAGCATCTAATCGGCCAGTAAAATGATGAGACGCACTTGTATCTAAAATCCAAGATAGAAGACATACTCGATAATTTTTCGGTTGAATTGAATTCCTTTCCGACATTCAGTATACATTTGATTGCAGTCCATTGTTTCTCACTAAACCCATGGACACCATCTCGATTGCGATCAGTGAGAACATAGTTCGACTGCTCTGTTGTCAAATGTTCAGGAACATACACCATGTTGGAAAAAGTTGTGCTGCCGCGTCCCTTACCGCCGTGAGAACCAGCTGAGATCTTTCCTCCATGACCTCTTCCATTCAGATTTCGGCCTTTAGGATGTTTTCCCCACCACTCCGGTTAACCAATAACAACATAGCAGTTATCTGATGTATGACATGTTCGATTGCAGTGTTTTCATCCACCCGATTTTTCCTTCTTATCATTCTTGTACCGGGTTTGGAATGAGCAACAAATGCACTGACTTCTGGTTTCTCTTCCACATTCGTAGAAGATCTTCTTCTTGACGTATGATGTTATACACCTCCTCCAATGGTTGTATTGGCACACGTGATACAATCTCAATCATACAGTAGGAAACTGATCGTCGAGTCCAAACAGGAACTGGTGCACTCGATCCTCCTCATGGTCTGCTTATTGCGCCGCACCAAGATTGCAACTGCAGTTTCCACACATGCATGTACGAATGGGACAATGAATGGCAACACTATCCCAAATTGGATTCAGCTTTCCATATTACTCTTTGACAGTACTACCTCGTTGCTTACAACAAGAAAATTCAGATTTTAGATTTCAGA
Organism: Orychophragmus violaceus; assembly: GCA_030180135.1. Taxonomy (NCBI): domain Eukaryota; kingdom Viridiplantae; phylum Streptophyta; class Magnoliopsida; order Brassicales; family Brassicaceae; genus Orychophragmus; species Orychophragmus violaceus. Next base: position 19,005,074 of record CM058237.1, read on the forward strand.
TTTTAGAATTCTCGGTCCATTCATCACCGAGAAATGCTTTTTTAGAGGATCCCATAGATCACTCGCAACATCTCAGTGTGAGATATTGGAGCGCAATGCTTGATCAATGGTAATTGAACCAAGACACAAGGAATGCTTGAATCGTCCACCAATCTTCAGGTCATGTGAATCTTCTGATGGCTTCGGAATCGTGCCATTCATAAAACCAAATATCTTCTGTGACGACAGCCATTTTAATGCCAAAGCCCACTCGTCGTAGTTATCGCCTTTGAGGAGTGGATGAGAAACAACAGCTCATGGATTATTTGCAGAAGTCAAGTCATACGGCGAAAATTTCCGTCTCACTTCGCTAGTGGTCGAGGTCAAGGTCGCAGAAGCATTAGTTTCAGAAAACGTTGGTCCCGTCATGATCAAAAAAACAAATTGAATTGAAGTTTCATGCTCTGATACCATCAAGGGCGGACGTAGGTAAGCGGTTACGGGTGCACAAGCCCCCGTCTAAAGATAAATAATTTTGTTTGTGCCATTACTATAATTGCTTAATTAGCCTAGTGGCACTGAGTGCCCCCGGCTTATATCGCTGGACACAGTTCGATGCCCCCCGCACACTGTCACAATTCTGTAAGTTTTTAGCTGTTCTTTTTTTCTCTCTCTCTCTTACGTGCCAGATGGTCAAAGGAGAAGCTTTCCATTTGGTATGTTAGAACTGTGTACGTTTAATTAATTTTTCATAAATTTCATAAATAATTTTTTCCCTTTCTTTTCTATTTTTTTTTTCAAAAACAATGTAAGTATTTCTGGGTGGCTTGCACGTAATGTATCTTTTTTTTTTATTGCACTCTTGTACCTTTTAAAATCTTCTTGTAAACATGTATCTTTTTACTACTATTTCCATGTTAAAAAGACAAAAATACCCCTGTTGGTACTGGATTTTCCTCTAAGAAATCCGGCCCATAAATAAATAAGACAAAGACCCATATTCATGAGCCCGTTCCAAAATCAAAGACAGAGAGATCGGCCGATTCCTTTGTTGGGCCCATACGATTGACATCCTGACATGGCCCAAGCAACGCCGAAGTGAGAGGCGATCGATGATAGGCTTCTAAGTTTTACCCTATTCTAAACTGCAAGTGAACAGCAATGTCAAAGTAGTATATAGGGCTATCGAATCCACAGGGACACTTGGTCTCAATAGAAACAGAAACGTAGAGATTAATACTTGAAATAAGCAGATGGTGAAGTAAATAAATTGTGAAGCAAGAAAGTAAACAGTAGCAGAGATTAACGGTTGTGAAGCAATAAACTAAAAGCGTCAAGCCTAGGGTATTCTCAGGAAATCAGACAAGCAGACAGTTCATTCAGCAAGGATCTAATTAAGCACAGTTCTAGAACTCAAAACACAGATATAGAATTAACCAAATTCCTTTGCGATAATTATCTAAGCCTAAGTGCAGCAAACCAAACTTTCGTTTGCGAGAACTAACATATTAAACTAGCATTAATCCCAAGTTTGATATGTTCACAATTATCCTAAACCAAACTTCCGTTTGCGCAAAGTTTAATTGCCCAATTTAATTAGTTCAGATTCCTAAACCCCACTTCCGTGACGTATTTAGCAACCTAAGATCTAGATTCTAATTGATCAGGTTAGAACTAGCTTTAAGCACAATTAAATTGAAGAACATATATAGTTTGAATCCTTAACTGAAATTGAACAAGTCTAGCAAGTCATGAAATCCTATGTGAGAAACCCTAAACTCAACTATGGATCTACTCAGACATGATTAATGAAAACATAATCAAAGAAATAATAGATTGCATATAAGAAATTAAATAGATAAAGGGGTTCGAAATCTTCTCCAAAATAAGTGAATACAGGAAATAGATCAGCCCCAAAAGCTCTAGAAATCTCTTAGCTATTAGTATCAAAGCGTAATGTAAAGCGTAGGTAAAATAAACACCAAAAACTAGTATATATAGGTAAAATCTCGGATGGGGCTTCTGTGTAAATACTGGAACTATCTTGGGCTTCTTTGCAAATCTTCATATCTTCATTAAACCGACGCGTACGGCCCATCTCGCTAGTGTGTCGACCGATGCACAAGGTGTGTCGGTCGATGCATGATCAATAAATCGGACAGTGACTTAAGCTCTCGGCCAAAACGTCCCAAAAGTCCCAAAATGCTCCAAATATCTCCAATTAGCTCCAAACTTGATTAAACCTGTAAAAGACTCTAAACGAATACAAAAGACACTAAAAACACAACTATATCATGGTCTAAACTGGGTAAAAACCATGATATATCAACTCCTCCACACTAGCCTTTGCTTGCCCTCAAGCAAAACAGAGAACTAAAATGTAGTGAAGAGGTTTGAAAACTCTTCAGAAACTCATTTTATCCTAGAAGCAGCAGCATTCAGATTCCCCTTAGTAATCCACATGAAAGAATCAATCTACAGACATCAAGACCAACATATACTTCCCCCACACTTAGCAACTGTCCTAAGTAAACTCCACAATCACATTCAAGCATTCAAATTCTCCCTACTGACTTCTGCAAGTATTAAAGTGCGGTCTCACCTAAGGAGTATCGATCAAAGGGCACATGGGTTCTTACTTTGCCAGCTCTAGACCACCATACTATCTTTCTCTAGTCCCTTTCTTCTCTTTCCCTTCCTTAACAACTGATTTTTCCCCATTGGGTATCATTTTATTTTTTTTATCAGTGTTCTTCCCGTTATGGGGTGTACTTTGGACACATTCCATGGTACACAGGATATGAGAGTTTCAGCTACCATTCCCATGACCACTTCGGAGTTACTAACTCATCCTCAGTTTATTATCTTTTTTTTTTTTTTTTTTTACTTTATGGAAGGGGAGAAGGGAACTAGATAGGACAAATTTACAAGCTGTGTCAGAACTAGCAAAGGAACCCGACACAAAGTATACCAAGCCCTTAGGTGAGAAAATCTAAGTCAGTATTAGGGGTGAAGTCAGTAAAAGGATCCTCTGATACCTGAAGTGATGTGGGTGTCCTCAGTAGGTTGATCCGTGATGGGGTTTTCTAATAGTCATAGATTAATCTGCAGCTTCATCTCAATGGTCACTTAAGTTCCTGCAAATGCTGCTAATCTTCTCAAAAAATCATTGTTTCTTGCTTAAACAAATTTTGACTCAATAAAACCAATTTTTTTTTTTTTTGAAAAACGGACTGACTCTTAAGAAAATAGAAAACAAAAGTCAGTAGCACCTCCCCCACACTTAAGACACACTGTCCCCAGTAGTGTCCAGCGAAGGATCGGTAAAAAGAAAATAAAAATTGAAAAGGTGAAATTATGTCTGTCGGGTTACCTCTGTCGCTCAGGCATCGACCGATGCACTAAGTGCATCGACCGTTACTTGGCGATTTTCGTGTATGGTCGATCGTTGCTCAGGACCGCAACGATCGCTGCAATGCGATTCCTTTCGTGTTGTGGCGATCGACACAGAAGTGCGTCGATCGTTGCACTGCGATTTAACCGAGACCTGCAAACATAAACTCACCAGAAACAAAAACAAACGTAAAATCCTAACAAAAACACCAAAAATTAAGTAGAAAAACACCAGTACCTAATGGTGGGTTGCCTCCCACCCAGCGCTTGTTTAAGGTCAATAGCTTGACCGGACGGATGGGAATTTTCAAGTACCAGGAGGTCTTGACAGAGACTTTTTCTGTCTCTATTCAAGTCTCCTCATCCAAGGTGGTGAGTAGGCTGTTGCGGAATGCTCATGTCCAAGAAAAGATGGAGTGAAATGTGCTCCAGGATCTATAACCGTGGTATGATCAGGCTGCTCAAAATCTGCGTCCCTTATGGTGAATGTCTGCCCATCTATCAGTGGCTTTCGCAGCTTATCCATCTCATAGTGCAGTGGTTCATCTCCCAGATGGAGGTCTATCAGGCTGTTCCTAACATCAATCAACGCTCCTGCTGTAGCCTAAAAGGGTCTCCCAAGCAATAATGCTTCATCCGGATCACAGTCATATTTCAGCACGAGGAAGTCCGTTGGAACTAAGTAGTTTCCAACTCTCACCGGAATGTCCATAAGGAGTCCTTCAGGAACTCGTATGGACTGATCAGCTAGAACAAGAGAAGTCCTAGTGGGAGTAAAATCCAGCATACCCAGCTTATCTGCCACAGAGTAAGGCATCAAACTTCCAGCAGCTCCTAAATCACACAGAGAGCGTCTAAAACTATCCTCAAAGATAGAACAATCCAACACAAAGACTCCAGGATCAGATAGCTTCTTCGGGACCTTAGTTAGCAGAACATCACTGATATGCTGAGGAACTATTATCACCCAGTCTTTCAGATCATCATCCAGGGGCAACATCTTGTTCAGGTACCTTTGCACACATGGATGATAAGGTGGATCATCAGAAGTTGGAATTTCTTCCAATTCTTCACCAATACCCTCTAATTTCTTCAGCTCTTCAATCTCTTGCCTAATCACTTCAGATACTGAGGAGTGTTGTCTAAAAATCTGTTCGTAGATCTCCTGTTGAGAAATCTCAGAGGCTCCATTGAATAGGCGATCAAGCTCCAAGTCAGCATCTATGCCATTATCATCCGACAGTTCTGTCCATTCACGCCCTGCAACGACCGACACTAAGGGTGTGTCGATCGTTGCCATCCCGACGGGTGTATCGATCGGCACAGATGTTGCATCGATCGACGCACTGCAGCAGATTTCACCCGAGAGTTTTTCACAAATATCCGAAAATTCCTGTTCTGTCACCAACTCAGCTGTACTTAGCTCAAATCTTTCACCTAGGTGAGATCCATCATTAATGCACACAGACCAGGCCTTAACATGAGTGTCTGCCACTCCTTTTCCCTTCAGTGAGCTGGACATCTGGTTTACCTGAGTGTCCAACTGCTTCATGTGAGTGCTCAGAGACTCAAATTTTCCATTGAGGTCTTCATAGACAGCGTCCAACTTCTTGTTGCAGTCCACAGAAATCTTGGTCTGACTCTCAATCAGTTGTTCCATCATAGCCTCCATTTTGCTCTCATGGGCTGTAGGTGCAGGAGGAGTCTGATAGGATGTAGATCCATAGGTTCTCTGAGTACCTTGTCCATAGGTCTTCTGAAAACCACCAGTCTGTCCACCATTGGAGAATCTGTTCCCCTGTTGATTACCAAATCTATTACCTTGGAAACCAGAACCTCCTATGAAATTCACATCTTCTTCCTGAGTTTCCTCCTCAGCCTGAATCACCTCTACATCTTGGGCAAAGTGGACAGTTTTCTTATTAGTCAGGAGATTGTAGACTGTGTCCAATCTGGATCTTATATTAGCTATATCAGAATTCTCTACAGTTCCACCAGATTTCTTCCTCCTTTCATCCATTGTCTTGCAACTGTTGCTGCCAATCAGGTTCTCAATCAACTGCTTAGCTTGTGTAGGAGTTCTGGTGTTGAAATTAGCATTACTAGAATTATCTAGCGCAGTCTGATAAGGGAGATCTATGCCTCTGAAGAAAATACCAATCAGCTGTACTTCTGTGAATCCATGGTGTGGACAGTCACGCTGATACTGCTTAAATCTCATCCAGGCAGTCTTCAAGGGCTCCACAGCTCCTTGGGAAAAAGTGAGTATGTCCTGTCTGGACTGATCCGAGCGCGCATCATCATAAAAGTGACGCAGGAACTCACTCTTTAAGGCTGCCCAAGTAGTATACTGACCAGGTGCCAGTTGTCTCAGCCATGCACTAGCGTCTCCAGCAAGACTGTGCGGAAATAGCTTAAGGAACAGATAGTCCGGGCATACTCCTTCATACTTCATTCCAGTGACTATGTCCTCGAACTTGTCAATGTGATCCATAGGCTGCTCTGCTTGAAGACCATGAAAAGCAATCTGTCTCATCAGCTGTAGTAGATGGTCTTTACCTCAAAATCATTCCTCTCAAAGGCAGGAAGCACTAGAGCTGCTCGGTTTGCATGAAACTCATCAGGTCTGTTGTAATCAGCTAGTGTCCTCTCATGAACCACCATCTCTCTACCTTGGGCCTGTCCTTGACCCTGGTTTCGGTTCAGCTCCTGTTGCTGTTGCTCAGGAGGATCAGGGATGACATTCCCTTCAGCATCAACCCGATGCCCAGCAGCATTGTACGGGTTGTCATCTTGGTCCCTTAGGGTACCTTCAGCATCTGGTATCAAGATCAAACGTTCTCGTACCATTCTCTCTCTTCTTTCTCTTCTGTTAGTCCTCTCTAGACGTCCAAGTTCCTCTAGTCCGAGATTAACCAAGCTCGAGTTCGGATTACTTCGAGTTTTCTGCGTTGGCATAAACTGTCTGTAATCGTCCAGCAACGATCGATGCTATCAGTGCAACGATCGATTCAATCTCAGAATCGCCTAGTGACGATCGACGCAAGGTATGCAACGATCGACGCAAGGCGAAATTCGTACCTGCGACAGAAAGAAACAGAGAAAAAGTTTAGCAAAATCAAAAAAATAAAAACGAAAAAGAACAAAAACTAAAAGAAAAATTTCTAGCAAAAACCCTAAGTTCGGTCCTATCGAAAACTCAAAGAGTCCCCGACAACGGCGCCAAAAACTTGATAGGCTTCTAAGTTTTACCCTATTCTAAACTGCAAGTGAACAGCAATGTCAAAGTAGTATATAGGGCTATCGAATCCACAGGGACACTTGGTCTCAATAGAAACAGAAACGTAGAGATTAATACTAGAAATAAGCAGATGGTGAAGTAAATAAATTGCGAAGCAAGAAAGTAAACAATAGCAGAGATTAACGGTTGTGAAGCAATAAACTAAAAGCGTCAAGCCTAGGGTATTCTCAGGAAATCAGACAAGCAGACAGTTCATTCAGCAAGGATCTAATTAAGCACAGTTCTAGAACTCAAAACACAGATATAGAATTAAACAAATTCCTTTGCGATAATTCTCTAAGCCTAAGTGCAGCAAACCAAACTTTCGTTTGCGAGAACTAACAGATTAAACTAGCATTAATCCCAAGTTTGATATGTTCACAATTATCCTAAACCAAACTTCCGTTTGCGCAAAGTTTAATTGCCCAATTTAATTAGTTCAGATTCCTAAACCCCACTTCCGTGACGTATTTAGCAACCTAAGATCTAGATTCTAATTGATCAGGTTAGAACTAGCTTTAAGCACAATTAAATTGAAGAACAGATATAGTTTGAATCCTTAACTGAAATTGAACAAGTCTAGCAAGTCATGAAATCCTATGTGAGAAACCCTAAACTCAACTATAAATCTACTCAGACATGATTAATGAAAACATAATCAAAGAAATAATAGATTACATATAAGAAATTAAATAGATAAAGGGGTTCGAAATCTTCTCCAAAATAAGTGAATACAGGAAATAGATCAGCCCCAAAAGATCTAGAAATCTCTTAGCTATTAGTATCAAAGCGTAATGTAAAGCGTAGGTAAAATAAACACCAAAAACTAGTATATATAGGTAAAATCTCGGATGGGGCTTCTGTGTAAATACTCGAACTATCTTGGGCTTCTTTGCAAATCTTCATATCTTCATTAAACCGACGCGTACGGCCCATCTCGCTAGTGTGTCGACCGATGCACAAGGTGTGTCGGTCGATGCATGATCAATAAATCGGACAGTGACTTAAGCTCTCGGCCAAAACGTCCCAAAAGTCCCAAAATGCTCCAAATATCTCCAATTAGCTCCAAACTTGATTAAACCTGTAAAAGACTCTAAACGAATACAAAAGACACTAAAAACACAACTATATCATGGTCTAAACTGGGTAAAAACCATGATATATCAATCGACCTCGAGCTCGATAGGAGACGATGCGGAGATAGAGCAACCCGGTCTTCGTCTGTTCAACAGATCCACGCAAATCTCGGAGATCGTTATCACGACGAGGCCGTAATATCGGAACAAGAAGATCAAAGTCGAAAGTATTTAAAGAAGAAGTGTAGATTCATTCAGGACATTCCAACCCTAATTAAGAACACTTCGACTAGATAGCTCGATCATCATACTTTGTACTCTCTTTTCGATTGTGTTTGTTCTATCTCGACGATCAATCTCAATGAAGTATTTGATTCATAGGAAATCTATACCATTTCTATATCCAAAAGTCCAAATCCACGATTACAAATTCTTGGCGTGAATCTCAGATCTCACACCCCCACCCCATCCCATCTATCTCTTCTATTTTTTTTTTTTATTTTTTTTTCTTCTTCTTCTCTTTCTTACTTTTATATTTATTTCACCATACATTTTTTGAACGGTGGATATCATGCAATTGGTGATGTTTCCGGTCATATAGACCGCCATAATGGAGTTAGAACCGGTCGATCTACCGGAATTCAAAAAAAAAAAACTCGGACTTAAACGTAAATTACGAATGGATAGTTGAGACTAGCTGTCCATAATATCCATCCATGTGGATACTAGAATGATTATGTCACATGCAATATGCTTACCATGGGTAGGAAGTAGCCAATCAAAATGTTGTTTTTGAATGGATAGTGTTCTACACCTACTATGTGTCCACAAATTCACAATCATGTGAACTCTTAACCAACTTTTGTCCATCAAACCCGTACTTTGTGTCCACAGATCACAATAATGTGAACTCTTGACCACCCTATTGTCCATTATAAGCGTTTAACATGTGATATAATCGTGGTAGTGTCCACGGATCACAAGAATGTGAACTCTTGACCACCCTATTGTCCATCATAAACGTTTAACATGTGATATAATTGTGGTAGTGTCCACGAGTAATCGACTCAACATACTTTTGTGACCACGTATCGCAATAATGTTAACTCTTGACTACCTATTGTCCATCATAAGCATTTACCCATGGTAAGCATCTTGTTAACTATTGTCCATCATAAGCGTTTACCCATGGTAAGCATCTTGTTAAGCATCTTATCCATCATAAACGTTTAACAATTTTAAAAGCTCAGACGGACGATGTCGATTATTCGTGGACACTACCACAATTATATCACATAATATACGCTTTTGATGGATAATAGATGGTCAAGAGTTCACATTATTGTGATCCGTGGACACAAAAAGTATGTTGGTTCCACTATCCATCGGAAAAAGTTCACATTATTGTAATCTGTGGACACATTATTGTGATCCGTGGACAAAAAATGTATGTTGGGGGCAGCTGTCCATCGAGAAAAGCAACATTTTATGGACACTGTTAATCCAAGAAGTCAAATTATTATGATCTATGAACACAAAAAGTATATTATTTACACTATCCATCCAAAAAACAAATGTTATAAACACTATTCACGCGTGTGTACTGTTCATGCGTGAAATTAAAAAAAAAAAAATATATATATATATATATATATATATATATATATATATATATATATATATATATATTTTAGACTTTTTAACATTGATATAGTAGAAAAAGATACATAATTGCAATCAGATTTTGAAACATACAAAATTGCAATTACTTTTCAATAAAAATATAGTGGATGCAATTAACTCAAGTATTTCTTTCTCAACAAATAAGAAGTGATTGATAAAAACAAATTTAATGTAGTATCGTATAATATTTTGTCCCCGATAAAATTTTGTTCGGGATCCGCCCCTCGATACCATAAAGAAATACATAGGACAAAGTTTTATGTGTATTCCACTGATAATCTAAGGTTACATGTATAACGTAAAATGTGCACAATAATCTAAAAAATATCTAAATACAAAGCACAAATAGTTGAATTTGTTTCGGGTGTTCGGATCTAGACATATAAAACTCATTCGAATATTTTAAAATTTCAGTTCGGATTCAGTTCGGTTCCATTCAGGTTCAGATACCCAAAAAATTATAAAACAAAAATAAAATTAGTTATATTTAAATAAAAATTTATCTGACAAATATAACAAAAAAGCTTCATATATTTTGGTTTATTTTGGTAATTTAGTTATTTTAGCCTAAATATAACCAATATATTTGAGTTTATGATTGTAATTTTAGATAATTTTGTTATATTAAGTCTAAATATAATTAATATTTTTGATATAATTGTAATTCGATTTTCGGTTCGATTCGGGTTCGGTTCTGATTCTTCGGATTTAGGAATTTAGGACACATTCGGTTCTCGGTTCGGTTCGGGTTCGGTTTTGATTCTTCGGATATAGGAATTTAGGATCCATTCGGTTCTCGGTTCGGTTCAGGTTCGGTTCCGATTCTTCAAATATAAGAATTTAAGACCCATACGGATATTTCATCGGTTCAAATTCGAATTCGGTTCGGATTCAATTTGGTATTTCAGGTTCGGATATTTTGTCCAGACCTATTTTTTTTTTTTTTGTTATCAATTATCATCGTCATCGTGGTCTAATAAACGCTTATAATCGGCCTCCGACAAGTAGTGACTAATAAAATCACGGATCTGCGGACCAAAAACAATAATTGGGCCTTGCGTAAGGCCCAACAATATCATTTAATCCGGGTTTACAGTGTGGCTGGGAAGGGAAGTCCAACAAATATCCGAAACTCTCCGTCGTGATTTCATCTTCGCCGACGGAAGAATCTTCCATGAATGGAACTCTTAGTCGCAGTGAAGACTCTCTATGCTTAGGTTTCTCTGAATATGGCGATGTGTAATGTACATAAAGGTAACATCTATTGATCTTTAAGTACTTAAATTAGAGAAAGCGAAGACCTTTTGTTAAATTAATGGAAATCGAAACCCTCAATCATTGATATTATTTTGGTATTGATGATGATCAGCAATATACATGTTGTATAATTTCTTGTAATAACTGCACAATTATTTATTGTCGAGCTCTGTCTCTATCTTGAAAAGCAAAGCCAGAGAGACAAACAATGAAACAAAGCTTTCTTCTGTCCTGAAAACTCGGATAATCCAGAAGAAGCTTTCATGTTCGTCTCACTAGTGAGATTCCACTGGGATCACCACCCCACTCTTCAAATACAACTATAAGGTTCTGAGACTTGAGCCATGAACGAGGTACATGATACCTGCAAAACAAAGAGAGAGACACACAACTCTATGAATCAAGATTTGTATATATGAAGGCAATAGACAAAAGATAAAAACAGCTTTGTTCTCACCATCTTTGAGAAGCTTCACCACAATTACTCAGACATTTCTTGGCGTCGAACGTTCCAGCGTAGTTACAACGTCCACAGTTTCCTTGAGCTTTGTAAGCAGGCCAATAACGTCCAATGTTTCTACCGTTTATCCAAACTTGACCTTTCCCCATTGTGTTCATGTCCAAAGCCAATGGTTCGTTTCCTGCTGGTGCCGCAAAAGTAGACTGCAACAATAAAAAGAGTAAGGTTTTTCATTTGTTCATTGTATACAATCTAATTTTTGTTTTATTATGGATGGACATAATATTATTGCTTGTTGTGTGTTCTCTAATTCTCTGACCTTGTACCAGGTCAATGGTTGCTTCTTCACCACAAATGATCCTTGATTCCATCTCACGGAGGAACTCTGGGTATGAAGACTCAAAGCTTCACCTTTCACACCAATCTGTTCAAATCACATTTTAAAAATTCATTGTTATGATTGTTTTGTTGTTATTACCAGGAAACTCAAAACTTTGATTTTGAATTTCAGGGAGGACCTTATAGGACCATTTCCATTTCGACATGTCCCATGTTCCCGAGTTAACTCCCTTCAGTGTGACAGGTCCAAGAACTCCTTTATTCCACGTCTCAAAGTGTTTACCCACATTCTGCAACCAAACCAAGAATCTCAGAGATGTAATTATCTTCTGGTGACAAAAACTGCTTTTAAATGAGCTAGATTATCCCATCAGGTACTAACCGGTAGACCAACTACAACACTCAACAGAGCAAGCTTGTTGACACCTGCATGTAGTTTGATCTTCTGGCTAAAGGTTAGTTTAGTGTGGTCAAGTCCTCCATAAGCACTTCCTGAAACAAAGAATATTCGAAACAATGTTGTCAAGTCACAAGACTAGACAAGAGAAGCTTTGATCGTTTCTCTTAATATTTATTACCTGCAAGCTGGCCATTGACAAACACATGAAGAACATGTCCAGCTGACCAAGCTGTAAGAAGAGGATAATCACCAGTCTTCAAAAAACTCTCACCAGCACCAATTGTTATGCTGAGTAAAAATACCCACAAGCAAACAAATCGTGAGTTTGTTTTTCCAGAAGGATTGACACAAGTCAAGAGGGGTTTCGAAGTTATATATGACTTACTCTGTTAGATACCACAAGTAGTCAGACTTGTCCCAAGTCATGCTTAGCTGTTCCACAAGCCCGTTTCTTGCAAACGTACCAGCTTCATTCGCAGAAGGAGCCGCTTCAGTGTATGATTCCCAAGAGAATCTTGTACCAGTTGGAACCATATTCCTGTGTACGCTTGGTGTAGTAACCTGTTTGATTCAACAACACATAGGTCAATAAGGTAAACTAACTTTCTTTTGACAAATAAGTTTTATTTCCTGTCTTACCTTTGCGGTGTTGTAATATTCTGTTTTGCAATCAGGTAAGATACTAACTGACCAAGGAGGCAGATCATATGGGAATCCACGGAACATAACTCTCGCTGCCGAATTCACATCGTTGTTCGATAGAAACGCAGCACAAGATGACTTAGACCAGAACACATGAGCCTGAGAACAACATTCAAATGTTCATTAGGTATTTGAAATCTCTAACATTACATTACTACAAGTTTTTTGATGTTTTACCTCTTGTTTAGGTCCGAGCGATGTGACGGTGGCATCAGCAGAAACCAAAGCTGGCTCGCTGAGCTTGATGACGTTATGCAATGCTTTCAAGTGACTATACTTTGGTTCTCTTGTTAAGCCTTTTCCAAGTAAACAGAATCAGGTTAGCTAACATATTCAGACAGATTTTATTGTGTGTTTTGAGGTTTGGTTAGTACCGTATTCATCGAGAGGAGCATCGTAGTCATAGCTTGAGGCCATGAACTCACCAGCAGTTCTGTCGAAATTCGTACCACCATGATACTACATACACAAATTGAGCCGAGATACTATCAAACCGAAATGTGCATATTCATATAGTAAGTAACTCTGTTTTACTTTACTAACCATATAGTAATTGACGAAGGAACCTCCGTTTTGTATGAATCGTGCAACGGAGTATGCAATATCTTCTACTGGTCTATATGGTACGGCACCTCCAAACTCTGTATACCTGACATTTAATTTAGAAATATTTGAAGATTGTTTTAAAGTTAAGAAAATTGTCCTCTTACAATCTATAATTTGTAATTAATTGAAGAAAAAAATAATTTTATTTTCTCTGCATAATTGATGTTATGACTTACCAACCAGTCCAATTCTCAGTCCACATCTTCGGCTTGTTGTTAGAGTTTGGTTTGAAATTCTCACAGTAATAACCATTGCATGTGTCGATCTATAATTTGCATTCACGAAAAAATCATCATAAAAGAGAGTAGGAATATAAGAGAATATTCAACTTTATAACTACATTCTAACCGATCTAGACATAATTGATCTAAATTTGGTTTGTATTATTTTCTTTTTATACCGAAAACTCGAAAAACTGAGAAAATCAAGCCAACTCAAACCAAATTCGCAAAAGCTTGGTTCACATTTTTTTGTTTGTTAATAAGATAAAAATCCTAAGACAACTTAACTATCTAAATAGGTGTAGTTCATTTTCTTCTTAAATACAAAAAAAAAAAAAAAAACCCAAAATCAAACTAAAATGTGTATTTAAAACACTAAAAAGAAGAAGAATAATTTCCAGCTTTTTTCTACAATAAAACAAAATACTTTTGGCAAAGATATTTATAGTTAGATAGAAGTAAAAGGAAAAAACATACAATAGGAGAAGGAGCATCTTCTTGCTTGCACATAATCCATGGAACACCAGTTGAGAGTCCTAATGCCATTTGAGCTACCCATTTTGTGTAAGCCTTTCCTGGTGCTCCTATTTCCCATTCCACTGGTCCATACTCGTTCTCAATCTGTCCATTTTTTTTTTTTTCATTTTTCATAATTAATTAGAAAAACTTTTAATTTGAGCCGTCCATGTATAATCATTGGTTAATGATAATAATTAATTTCACAAACAACAACAATATATATGAAACAAACCTGTGCAAGAATGATGGGTCCTCCTTGGGTTTGAAACAACTTTTCTGCTTTCATCATCCATACAATCTTTTGGGTGAATTTCTTCATTGCCGCCTTTTCAATATCATTTATAATTAACATTAATCATCAAATAAAAAGACCAACAAAAATAGTAATATGTGAGAGGAAACAAATTTTAGTGTATATATAGTTTTTACCTTGAAGGGCTCGTTATCCGTCCTAAAAGCCATACCAGGAACAAATTTGAGCCAAACCGGAAATCCCCTAGAAAACCATAAAAAAGTTAGTTAAAGAATGTAGATAACCGATGACTTTTCTATACAGAAATTAGTGATTTTATATTTACCCGAAATTCCATTCAGCACAAACATAAGGGCCAATCCTAAGATTAACATAGAGACCGGCTTGTTGCACCAACTTGATAAACTTAACCAAATCATACCTGTCTCCAAAGTAATACTGGACAACATAATAATACAGAAAAATTAGAATAAATATGACTTGTGAGTCAACAAAATTAAGTAATAAACGGTTTACTATTTTGTTTTTCTTTTGTAATTACATTTCCAGGAGAAGGTTCGTGGCCATTCCAAAAAACATAAGTCTCTATAACATCCAAGCCTCCTTCTTTGGCTTTCTGTATTAGACCAGGCCACATCTACACGAAACAGAGCATTCAATGAATCATGCATTTATTGTCTAGAATACAAAAAAAATCTAATGGATTATGTATCTAATAAGCAAAAACCCATGTGAAGTAGAAAGCTTGGAAGAAAAAACACACTGAACAAAATCAGATTAAGCCAACTAATTCCAGAAAACAGAGGGAAATAAGGAAACTTTAATCAGAAGTTATTAATATCACATTTAAGGTTATGCAGATGAAACATTGAATCAAAAAAAAAAATTTGATTGATGTGAATAAAGATTATTTACCTCAGGGGTGCTTCGTGGATAGTGAATAGAACCTGAGAGAAGAATTCTTCTTTGTCCATTGATGATCACAGCTTTACGATCATAAGAGACTGTTGCTTTTACTGAACAAATCAATGATGAATAACAAAGAATAGACAGAAAAATCCAGGCTTTATCTCTAACATTCAATCCCATTTCCTTTGATTTCCCAGACAAAAAGAAAATTATGTTAAAGTGGGACTTTTTGGGCTTGGATTAGTGATTGAATGGAAGTAATATATATAAGGGGAGAGGGAGAGAGGGAGATGGTGATACATGCAAGATGATGTATGTATAGATCTCTATTCTGGGAAGAGATTAAAGATAGAATCATACAAGTTATCTTGAGTCTGTCTAATCTCTTTGCTTTGTGCGGGTGACTTTGAAACGTCACAACCTACTTATTTATTTTGAGTAGTTTTGCATTTTCCTTTTTTTCTTCTTGTTATTGACTAGGTATCTCACCCATAATTGAAGGGGATTGAAGATATTTGTAATATTGTTTATTTAAAACAGTAATTTCAAAAGTTATAAAAATCAAATGTTTTATGGGATAGTAAATAATATATGTGAAATTAAAGAAATTAGATGGTAATATAAATATGCTTAAATAAATTTTTTGATGATGAAAATTGTAAATTTGAATTTTAAGAAAATGATTTAAGAGTATTTATTATGTGAAAATACAATGAGATATATGTTTATTTAATTCATATAGGTTCTTATTTTTGAAATTAATACAAGCTAAAAACGATGGTCAATTATTTTTTCGTTTAATATTTCTTACATTTTATTTTAAATATTTTTAAAGACTTTTAGACACAATAAAACATATTCAGATTTCTACTATATCTTTTACTAGTATACTGTAATTTTTTCTGTTTTATTAATACATTAAAATAATAAGATTAAGGTATAATTTTGTTTTAAATTATCCATTAAAAGTTTAAAATAACACGTAATTTCAAAAAAAATATTATAAAACTCTACTTAATCTGAAACAAAAGAAGTATGCTTTAAAGTTTGTGCAAAGAAATCTAATCAGTACTATACTAAAAAATAATTAATCTTAGATCGGATTAGTTAAACAAATAGGCTGATACTGTATATTAAATTTAGGCTGAATTAGGTGAATATACATGAATTTGTCTATAATTTGCAAAGTAAGTAAAAAAGTATTGTGTGTCAGATGAACTTTATTACTATGTCACCATTTGAATTCAAAATGTATATTCTTAACACACAAAAATCATTCTAATAAAGGTATGTTGGTTTAGTGATTAGTACAAGGAGTTAGTTTCATTGAATCATAAGTTTATATTAGGAAGGATACTTTATACCATGTAACGCTCTAGGTTAATAACCGTCTAATCTCAGATCCATTAAAATGTATTGCCTCGGCTTTGTTCTTTTTTTTGGGTCACATTTTTTTTTGGGTCACAAAGCTTCATTTCATAAACTAAATTTCAAGAGTACAATTGGCAGAGGGAATTATCCATCCTCTTTGATTACAACAACAAGATTTAAAAACAGAAATAGCGGATAAAATCTCCATAGAGAGCGACAGCGAAAATGAGACACAGCTCAAATGCGTCAAGGCGAAAATCACGGTGTAACCGGAATCGCTGAAATTGGTCAACATAGAATGTGACTTTGAAAAACAATTCTTACCTCCGAGCATCGTTGTTAAGACGAAACCGGTTACCTCTTTTAGTCCCGTACAAGCCGGTCTCCAAGATAGCAATAAGGTTAAGAAATTGAAATGTGTTTTCGGTATTGTAACCGAACAACAAACTTCTCTTATGAATAAGAGAGATGATGGATAGGTTCTCTCCCTGAAGTGGGAGGATGATGGAAGCAAACTTTTCCAAGACATGACAAAAGTTTGAAATGATCTCTCCCAAAAAAGGGAGGAAAATGGAATTGATCTCTCCAAGGCAAAAGAGGAAATTGCTACTGCCTTATGATTATAATGAGTTAACAGGTAAAACCAGCCTTCTTCTATGGATCTAGAACAGTCGTTGAAGGGGTAAAGGATTGGGCTTGAGCTGGGACCAAGGCCCACAGTGAACATTTCTTGGATTTGGCCCAATCTGAAGGGTTGACCCAGATGGCAAAAACCTTTGACCGAGAAAAAATGGAATCTCTCGGATTCTTTGTCGGCGGTAAGGATCGACTGACCACTGGATGACACGGTGACACAGTTCAGTGGAGTGGAAGGAGACCCACCGGAAAGAGGAATAATCGATGACTTCCATTGCCGGAGGCTTCGAGATTTGGAAGTAAGAACAGATCTGGCGGCAAAGTGGCTCTGAGAGGCGGAGTTCCGGCTGAAGAGGCGGAGGAAGCTAACCCGCAACCCGAGAAATAGTGATATCGATCTTCAGATGAGATCCGAGAGAAGCTCAGTTATGGCGCCATGCCGGCGACGGGCAGAGACATAATCTTCGAGGTTGAGGCATGGTCGGCGGGAGCAGGCGACGAGCTTGAATTCCAAGGCTGAGAGAGCTCTGGATAAAAGTCCCACCAACGGGATTAGATCCGGCGGATCTGGTGGGGGATCTGGCAAGATAGGAGTCTCCGGCGGCTGAGGAATCTCTGGCAGTTGAGGTAGAAGCGGGTCTGGAGGCCTTGGGGGAATGGGACTTGATGATGATTCCGCCACCAGTATGCAGATGCTAGCTAGATCTCTGGAGGAGTGAGGCATCGCCGGCGACATAGCTTTAGGTCGTGGAGGAGAAGAGCCAAGCGAGCGACGCGACCTCTGAGATTGAAAGATTTCTACACTCCGAGGTGCCATTGTTCTTCGGGCAAACCCAGCAGGGGTCCCGAGAATGAGCAACATGTGTCTCAAGAAGAGAAATCGACGGTTAAAGCTTTGCTCTGAGACGCCATGGTTAGTCGGAGACGAAGGTGAGGGCGGCGCCTCGATTTATGTGCCAGAGAGCAAACAGGCTCTAGGGCGAACTTTCTTCTAATCTTGTCGTTACCAAATTTATGTGTCTCGGCTTTGTTCTTATAATATTATATTCTATATAAAATAAAACCTATATGTGTAAATTTCATTTTGATTCACACATATAATAAGTTTGAGAGAGCACAAAACGGTGCATTATTTTTTCTTTGTAAACAAAAAGCCATTGTGTATGGATATACTCTCTTATTTTGAAGTGTTTCTTTTCTTAATAATGTAATAATGTAGTAATGTGATGAGATTTATTAGTTCACATCTTTGCTCTTTGGGTTTCACCTTGAGAAAGAAAGTCAAGCCAAGTTGCCGCATTCATGACGTAGTTAAAGCTCTACCTTCCACGGGACTTGGCCTACATACATCAGAAAGATATGCAGGCTTTTGTTTTAGATCAAATAAGATATGCAGATGCAGGCTCTAATTACCATATCTCGTTAACATAATAATATATCTAGAAGACTATACACAACCTCCTATAAATTTTCTCTTTGGATTAAAGCAAGATTTATAAAAAAAATATGTTCTGTTTTCTTCGGATATTATAAAGATCACTTTTTACCAAAATATTTCTTCTTTAGATATTGGACAAACAAACATCGTTAGGTGAATATGTTTTTACTGAATATATAATTTTATAAGTGAATATATACATGAATAACATTTACATCATTTATCATCATTTTGATTTATTTTGATATATAATTTTAGAAGTGAATATATATACGAATAAAAGGAAGAAAAGCACACAAAATGCTAAATGTAGAAGTTATACCTCTAAATCTGTAATTCATAGTTTCATACAACTTCGAACTTTTTTTCTTCTTTTTTTGAATACACTAAAATTTACAACAACCCCTATTCTTTTTTCGTCTTTTTCTAATTTTAAACTAGTCTTTTAATATTTTTCATCTCTTAAAACAAATCTTGGAGTTATTCGAAATAATAATATAAAACAATATCGTACTCCCTCCGTATAAAATTAAACTAAGTTTAAGAGATTTTATTTTGTCTAAATATAAATCATTTTTTCAATTTTCAATGTAAAATTAATGATATGTTTTAGTTTTTTGACCATTTATATTCTGCAGATTAGTTTATGATTGGTTAATTTTTTTTTAAACTAACAATAAATGATAGTTTAGTTTAGAAAAACTATAAAATTTAATAATTTCTTAATATGTGTGTAAAAACCTTAAACTTAGTTTATTTTTATACAGAGGGAGTAGTTGTTAACAAAATGGTGGCTTGAAAACTAAGTTATATCCTACTTTTCAATTAAAGTAAGACTAACAATGTAAGTCATGTATCACAGATTTTTCCATGCAGATAGCTAAATGAAATTAATAATCAGAATCAGTTGACTCTTTTGTTGTTTTATGATAATTGAGGTGGCCGTCTGGAATATAGTATTTCTAATAACAGATTTATACACTATTCTATCCGAAATTCCGAAGATAATTCCTCGTCAGCTTAAAATGGGTCCTATATAATTTACAGTTAGGATTCAGACAAGAACCAAACCTACATTTTAACCTTTGAAGCCGTTGTCTGATTCCATCCACATTCATTATTATCCATACGGATATTTGTCTCTCGTTCCGCCAAGTAGATTTGTTAGCCACGTCACGCAAGTGTTTCGTCCTAGTCGTCACAAGTGGGTCCATCCTATTCTTCTTTTTTCTTCCCCAATCATATTTGGGTTACTAATTTTTCGTTACCTAAAATAGATAAATTTGTATTAACGGTCGGCTGCTAACGTCAAAGTCCACCTCGAGGGAAACTTTATTCCAAAGTATGATCAAGCAATCGAATATGATCATTGTCCACAATTCGTATAAACGATACTTCGTATGAATGACGTTTTAAACGAAACGTTTTGTATAAACGGAACTCCGTATGAAACGCTTCGTATAAATGACATTTTGTATGAATGACGTTTTATATGAACGTTTCGTATGAACAACGTTTCGTATGAATAATTTTTTGTACGAAATGTACAAAACTATTTAGTCGAACATCCAGATGGATCAATCAGACGAACACTTCACCGACATAATCTACGGATAGGCTCAAACATTCGAACAAACTACTCGGAAATTCCGAGCTCGTCCCATCTTGTTTTCCGAGCATGACACATCCTCTCGAAAGTTCCGAGCTGAACACACTCCTTAGAAACTTTCGAGCAAACCGTACTCCTCGAACCTTCCAAACGAACATTCTGCTTAGACCAGATGCTCGGACATTTACCAATATCTCTCTCCGAATGTGCGACTAACCGCAACTCATCTTCAAAACAATAACTTATACACTCCTAGCCGTTAATAGGATTGTCGAATAAAGTTATACGAAATACGAACTTGGACCTAACCCTTAAGACTCGTATTTCCGAGATTTTGGGCCGAATCAAGAAATTTACGCTCAAACTGACTCATATCATCCCTTTTCGGACCACTCAACAGAATAGGTTTAATTACAGAAGGATAATCATAAAAATGAGAAGATAAACTCGAAGAAGAAAAGGAGAAGATATCTCCGAGAAGAAGAGGAAAATCCGAGCAGAAAAGTAAATCCCAACGAAAATGGAATATACGATAACATGAAGATTTCCGGAAGTCTTGCGAGCAAAGATCCTCGAAGTTGACTCGCCGCGACTATATAAGAAGAACTTCCCACGACCTAGCCATCTCAAAAAATCCTAGCATATAGACTTAAAATTCTCTTAAGCTTTTTGCCCTTTGTACTTTGTTTCCGATCAACTTATCAATAAAATATTCTTCGGATCACTTATCGTGTTGTTTACAATTAAATTTTTTTTTCCCTAAAAAGTTTAGCTCTACAAATGTCGACAGCGAGAGTTTCGACTCTCACAATTTGGCGTCGTCTCTGGGGAATATAAGTTTCTTACACTTAAAAACCACCGACTAGCAGATCCAAAGATATGGCTACCGACCGAGATGGAAACAGAGATAAGACAAATCATCCACTGGTGATCAACGCTGTAGCAGATGCATCCACGACACACGACACCATGACAGACAACGCTGAAACAGATGCAGCCGCAAACGATGCAACGACAGCCAATATAGCGCCAACTAAGTTAGAAGAGATGGTAGAAGTACCCGTACGAAAGATTCAGAATCGTGAGAAGGCGAATAACACGCTCACCGAGCAAGTGGAGAGACTCGGAACAAGAAATCAGGGAGCACTTGGGCAGTTAACTTCGGACCAACTGAGCGTAGGCGACTCGACTTCTCAACGCCTGGAGGCTCAACGAGAAACCCTACGCTACGTCGACCACATCTTGCAAACAAGTGAACCCCTCATACAGTCAGATCCAACACAACAAATCTACCACCACTAATCCAATCAAGAAGGCTTGCTACGACTATCGACGCTGACAGAAAAGATTGCGTGAAGACAGCCTCAAAAACAAAAATTGTCACAAGGATACCAAGTTCGGATCGGAGTTCAATTAAACCGAAAAGAACACTTTGTAGTGTTCGAAGATCCTCTTCGTCGTAACTCACTTTACGATCTCTCCGATTGTCGAGATAAGTACCTAAATTCGTATTCGCCTTATCATCATCAATTGCTTTATAAATTACTCCGATTTATTCAGCTTCTTTGTGACTTATCGATTTTAGTTTGTCACAAGTTTTCCGCTTTCAATGCTTTACGATTATAAGAATTACTAATATCTATAACTTATGTGGAAATTGACATGATAAACTCTTGATCGACATCATAAATATATCATCAAAATTTTGTGAGTTCAGCATACACTCTAATGCTCTTTGATTTCATTTTACATGTTGAGCATCTTGGTTTGGGACTTTGCGGTTATACATCATGATCAGAGTCTGACCGATTTTCATCATCGAACGAGTCTCCGACTTTACTTTGTTTGCAGGTCTAGATACGACGCCCAAAAAACCAACATTCGTATCGGAATCGAACGGTTCATCAAATTTGCTTCAGTATGATGATATAGCTTCACACCGGAGATGAGTCAAACTCTCCCTTACCAATCGTCGTCGATCCCCCGCCGTCACGGCAGCCAGTGTTCCAAGCCATCCTGAAACCAAGCTGCTCAACTATCCACATACAAATGACAATCTTCCTTCACTCGAAACGTCGGCTCGACACAACATGTCAAAAGTGGCTCGTGAACAATAGAATGAATTCGTAATCAGACCTTTACATTGGAAATGTCTGCTCGGCGGGATGACTTCAAACTAGACAACAACATGTCCTTGTAGCTCGTGTTCATTGGCTCATCTCCGTCAGCCCATGTGTCACCCGAGCACAAGTTCTCTCTCTCTCTCTCTCTCTCTCTCTCTCTCTCTCTCTCTCTCTCTCTCTCTCTCTCTCTCTCCTCTCTCTCTCTCTCTCTCTCTCTCCTCTCTCTCTCTCTCTCTCTCTCTCTCTCTCTCTCTCTCCTCTCTCTCTCTCTCTCTCTCTCTCTCTCTCTCTCTCTCTCTCTCTCTCTCTCTCTCTCTCTCTCATTTCCACAACACGTCTTCAGCTCGTCGGCTCATCAAACTTGAGATCAAAGGACATGAAGTATTCACTTCATAACCTGCTCGACAAAACATGACTCATCATAATCTCACGTTAGTAAACAAGATAATGTTTATCCGAGCAGGAAACGATCATGTACGAGCAGAAGTTAGATGAGAACAATGACCAATCACCACCTGCTCGGCACAAATTTCATTACGAAGGTCATGTGCAAGCCAAGAACAGCTCGAGACGATCATGTCCAGCACACGCAATCACATCTCGGCATAAAATCATTCCCCCTTATGCTATTGCTTCTTTGCCGAGCAGAACC
The DNA here is from genome assembly GCA_030180135.1 of Orychophragmus violaceus. Taxonomy (NCBI): domain Eukaryota; kingdom Viridiplantae; phylum Streptophyta; class Magnoliopsida; order Brassicales; family Brassicaceae; genus Orychophragmus; species Orychophragmus violaceus. The sequence continues at coordinate 19,027,980 of CM058237.1, forward strand.
CACACGAGTTCGAACTTCCTTGCAGATCAGTCCGCACATATCGGTTCGAGCATCCAAGCGAATCAGTACAAGCAATCATGCAGATTGGTCCCAGCATCCGAGCGGATCAGTTCTATCCGAGGAGCATAATTTTTGATTTGTCTCCATCTCCATCGTCGCACAATCTGATCGACATGCTTCCACGAACACTTGTACCAATCAGTTCGATAATCCACACTTACAATCTGACATATCAAATACATGATGGAATGAAAAAAAAACTGCATCCTGCTCGGACGATGCAATCTTTATACAACACGGTTGGGATCATTTTGCATGCCGAGCAGGACATCCCACACGCACATGAACTGATTAGAGACTTACCAGTCATTGCGTATGACCTGCTCGGAAACACAAACAACTCGACAAACTCACCTGTTCAGCCTAACATCAGCTCGGATGACTTGCGAGTTCACCACGAATACTGCTCAGCGATCGTGTTTATCTGCACAAAAGACTGCTCGGAGAATCTGAGCACGCAAGAATTCTCGGAAAATCCAAACACGCAAGACTACTCAGAAAATCCGAACACGCAAGATTGCTCGAAAAGCTGAACACCCAAGCATTCGCGGCATGCTCGGCAACTCGCAACATGCCCAACAACTTATGGCATACTCGACAACTCGCAGCATGCTCGACAACTCGCAGCATGCTCGACAACTCGCAGCATGCTTGACAACGCGCAACATGGTTGGCAACTCGCAACATTTTTGGAAACTCGCAAGCGTGTTCGGCAACTCGCAAGCGTGATCGGCAACTCGCAAGCATGCTTGGCAACTCGTAGCATGACCGACAACCCAACCGGATAGCCCGAACAGATTATATCTGACAACGTCAAATCTGCTTCGGAAAAAACCACGCTCAGCTAGGCACGGTCGGAAAAAACCTGCCCGGTAAGGTATGTTTGGTTCATTGGATCCAAACGAGCAATGAAAAATAAAACATCAACATTTACAAGAGAAAAAAACAAAAAAAATAAATAAAAAAATCAGCTCGGATAAAACGTGAGAGCCACCTCGGAAGGAAAAAAACCAGCTCTAGCAAAATGTGAGCAGCCAGCTTGGAAGAAAAAAAAACAGCTCGAGCAAAACTTGAGCATCCAGCTCGGAAGAAAAAAATCAGGTAGGGAAAAACGTGAGTATCCAGCTCGGAAAAAAATCAGCTCGGGAAAACGTGAGCACCCGCTCGAAAAAAAAAAATCAGCTCAGAAGAAAGCGAGCATTCAGTTTGAGAAAAATGAGAGGAAGAAACTTTCTTTGATTCTCTTCTCATTTATTTTGTTTTTGTTGTGCTGAGCAAGTCCTTCCAAGCAAAGATGAAAGGTGTACATCCTCACTTCTTCATTTGAGCAGCCCCACAAGAAATATAAAGCCGATGGCTTGCAACTTTCAGAGCATGTTATGCTCGAAATCCACTCATATCCGAGCTGAATCTTCGCCGAGAAAAAGCGCGTCCAAGCGAAGAATAAATCCCTCCAAGCACCAATTCTTCCGAGCAGATCTTCATCCGCAATGCCGCAACTTGTCGCAGATCAGTTTATCTCAACCTGCCGAGCAGGATCCCTCACCTCCACCTGAGAAGACTAGGCTTCAGCTCGTCGTCCCATCAAATCAAGTAGGGCAGTAGAACTCAGCTTACAATCATATATCCTACCATTTCGTTAGGTCGAAGAAACATTTCGAAGCTCCAACGAAGCTAAACTACTTCACGCTCAACGTATTCGTAAGCTCCAAACCCTGGACAAGCTCATCCATAAAGCTCCATCAAGACCAAAATCATAGATGGTCGACTACATTAAGCTCAACGAGAAACAACTTGAACTACGGGATGGCTTGATCCCCGAAAGGGTACGTAGGCAGCCGATATTTTGATCGGTTCTGTTGTCCCCCCTTTTTCAAAAAAGGGAGGGGGGAGTGGGTCTGTATATATAAATACTTCCACATCGAAAATTCAAAAAATACTAAAAAACATTTCGAACCCAAATGCAACCTTTTCTCATGAAAATTCTCGGGCAAAGTTGCTCGGAACATTCAGACACACATAACTATCCACACAAAGATGCTCGGCAATCCGAACATACCAGCTCTGAGATTCCGAGCAAACTAGTTCGGAAATCCGAGCATACCAGCTCGGAAATTCCCAGAAAACTAGCTAAGAAATCCGAGAAGATCAGCTCGGAAATTCCAAGAAAATCAGCTCAAAATCCGAGCAGGTCAGCTCGAAAATTCCGAGCAAACCAGCTCAGAAATTCCGAGCATATCAGCTTGGAAATTCCAAGCAAACTTGGTAGAAAATCCGAGTGCAAACAATCGTTCGGAAAATTCAAGCAAACCACTCTTCTTGACTAACTACGAAACTTGTTGAACCAGTTTTGAGACCTACTCAGACATTCTCTTCCAAACATTCAGCTCACGAAGCACTTCACTCGACGCTCTTTCAAAAACTCTAGACATCAGATCACGATCACACGAACTCAACGTATCCACAGAGGTTCAACTCTTCAATCATATGTTCGGACAATCTCACAATATGCACAGAAAACATCGGCATAGTAGCTTGTCGAGAACCCTTCTAAACCAGTTAGACACTAATTCATCCGATCATATATAAAATCTAAGCAAAGTGCACGATCATCCCGCAAACTGATATTTGTGGCGTACGCCTCGTCGGCGCGTATGTTCTGCTCGGATGGACCCAAGCATTTTCTACTCAGCGAGAAATCTTCTACACACTTGACGACCGACTCGATTCGTCCTGTTTGGAAAGCATGATGAATCATGCTCGTACCATTTTTTATCCTATCGGTTCATCTTGCTCACCATTTCCGCGATCGATCTTGCTCGACATGCTGACTCTCCATGATCTACGACAAAGATATTCCGACAATCTTCCGTTGTGACTAATACGATAATCAAGAAGAAGAACGGTCAGACCAAACTTTTGAACAATTGGTCTCGCCTCCACTACTTAAAAGCTCACCATCATCGTACTCGAGCCGGGGGGCTAACTGTTGGGGTCAAAATCCCCCTCGATGAAAAAAATAGTCGAAAGCATGATCGAGCAATCAAATGGTCATTATCCACACTTTGTATAAACGACATTTTGTATGAATGACGTTTTATTCGAAACGCTTTCTATAAACGGAACTTCGTATGAAACATATCGTATGAATGACGTTTTATACGAAACACTTCGTATGAACAACATTTCGTATGTATAACTTTTTATACGAAGTGTACAAAACCATTTAGTTGAACATCTAGATGGATCAATCAGACGAACACTTCACCCGACAGAATCTACGGATAAGCTCAAACATTCGAACAAACTACACGAAAATCCGAGCTGACCAGCTCGGATTTTCCGAGCTCATCCCATCTCGTTTTCTGAGCATGACACATTCCCTCGAAAGTTCCGGGCTGAACGCACTCCTTAGGAACTTCCGAGCAAAACGTACTCCTCGAACTTTCCAAACAGACATTCTGGTTAGACCAGAAGCTTGGACATTTACCAATATCTCTCTTTGGATGTGCGACTAACCGCAACCCATCTTCGAAACAATAACTTATACGCTCCTATCCGTTAATAGGATTGCTGAATAAAGTTATACAAAATACGAACTTGGGCATAACCCATAAGACTCGTATTTCCGATACTTTGGGACGAATCAAGAAATTTACGCTCAAATGAACCCGGATCGTCTCTTTTTGGCCCATCCAGTAGAATAGGTTAAACTGCGGAAGGATAATCATAAAAATGGAAAGATAATCTCGAAGAAGAAACGGAGAAGATATCTCCGAGCAGAAGAGGAAAATCCGAGCAGAAAAGTAAATCCCAACGAAAATGGAATATACAATAACATGAAGATTTCCGAAAATCTTACAGGCGAAGATCCTCGAAACCAACTCGCCGCGACTATATAAGAAGAACGACTTTTTACGATCTAGCCATCTCAAAAAACTCTAGCATCTAGACTTAGAATTCTTTTAAGCTTTTTGCTTTTTGTACTTTGTTTCCGATCAACTTATCAATAAAATATCATCCAGATTTCTTGTCGTGTTGTTTATCGTTGAGATTTATGTTCCTTAAAAAATTTAGCTCTACAAATATCGATAATGTGTGTTTCGACTCTCACATCGACCCCAAGTGTTTATACTTCAATTTCAACGTGAATGTTATATATTTTCAACTTCAACTTGTATTATCGAATATTCAAACTTCGATGTCATAATCAACCACCAAATCTTGTATTTTTATAACGAATTAATTACGATGTTTATCTACAAAACTAGAAAAAAAATATTGAAAGAAAATGATATTTACGTAACTAACTCGACCACAAACTAATAGATATAAAAATTTATGTGAAAGGACATGAAACTTCAAAAATTGGCTCCTATTTTCCAATATTTAGGCTAGACGTATACGTTTTTTTTTGTCGACAGAAGAACTATTAAAAAGATTCAGTTAGTCAAGGTGGCTAGACGTATACGTTAATATATAGTTTTTTTTTTTTGTTAATCCAGGGAGGATCCTAGACCAAGGTCCAGACTAATCTTTCTGGGCCCAGTCAGGCCGCATGTCAGTTTCACCTGGGAGGGTTTTCCCTGGGCCTTAGGTCCAGTGCCCGCGTTATGAGCAGAGGAGACATTTTTGTTTCCGCCTGAAGTCGAACCCGGGTGGTGTTTGCCACCTCGGACCCTTCTACCACTTGGACTACCTCAACCGCTCTAATATATAGTTTTTATCACATTTATATATTATTCACTGCCTTTCTGTGAAGGAAACACTCGCAAATTATCAGATTGGTAACATAGAGTTAATATTTTTTTTTTTTTTGAACATTAGATAGAGTTAATATTTAATAAGAAACTTTAGAGGTGTTAAGAAAAAATTCAATCATGTTCCATTGTTCGACGATAGCTTACGTTTCATAAAATTAGCACAACGACTACTGTCAAATATTAGTTTAAGAGAACCTTGTTTCCAAAGAAAAATAAAAATATTAGTTTTAGTATAAACTAGAAAGGTTGGGGGAAAAGGAAAAAGAAAAGTTACATGTCAAAATATTGAAATATTGAACTTTAAGTGTGTAGTATAATTGATAATTAATTATTTCACGTAAAGCATATATTGTTTGCGTGTGTTGAAACGATAAGATTCTGAGTTATCTTTTTGAATAAGAAGATGATCTCGTTTATATTGAAGGTTATACTATATATAATTGAAGGTTATACTATATGAGACAAAACATGGTGATTAATGTAATACACCATATAATGAATTATATAATTTCTTCTTTCCGAATACATATGTAATTTTATTGAAGTGATTCAAGTGTCGTTGTCTCCAAAATAATAGTATAAAAGGAAATAAAGTCAAATCTTGAGTCGCATGTTGTCTCTTTCAGGCGGCTGTGGATATCCAATTTCCCTTGTAATATTATTCAGTTAATTATACCAATGAGATAAATAGAACCACTACAAGAAAACAGGTTTTTAACGACTACGTAAATAGTCGCTATTTAGTCGCAAAATATAGTTTTGCGACTAAATAGCGACTAAAGTAGTTAGTCGCTAATCTGTGGTCGCTAATTTTATTAGTCGCTATATTAGTCGCTAATTTGCGACTATTTAGCGACTATATATATTTTGTTATAATTAGTCGCTACTGAGTCGCTAAATTTAGCGACTACTGAACAACTAATTTGCGACTGATATGTGATTATTTTAGCGACTAATTAGCGACTAATAAAAATAATATTAATTTTTATATATACTAATTTTATTATTTTATGTTTATTAAACAAATTTAAAAAAAAAAAATCAATTCTTGATAAATATTTAAATTAGGTAAATGATTAAAATTAGATTAAAATATTAAAATTTATATATTAATTAATTTTGAAAAAAAATAGTGTTACCATTACAATTTGCTAAACCAAACCAAATAAAACCAAAACCCAAATCTATCTTAAACTTACAAACCAAAACAATCAAACAAAAACCAGAATCTAATTTACTGAACAACAACTTTGAGGAGCAAAACCCCAATGGAGTCCGCCGCATCTTCCTCCAATATCGGCCTCGCCGGTCTCGCCGTAATGGAGCAGAACCTCGCCGTGAACCTCGCTATGGAGCAGAACCTCGCCATGCCGTCGGGCTTCTGCCTCCGATATGGGATTCGAGACTCGTCTTCATCTTTGTCTTCAACGATTTCTTCAATGTTCTTCTTCATTGTACCGGAAAAAAAAAGGAAGAAGAAGACTCGTTAGTGTTACTTACGGCGTAAAGGAAGAACCAAAATCAATTCTTATTTCTCACTGAATCGAAACATTGGCATATAGACACGTTGGATTTAGATTGCAATACGGGCTTGGCTGCAAAAAATTTGGATCAATGAGTAACGTGAGAATCACAAAGGGAGAGCAAATAGCTTTTTTCCTGAATTTAAGGAAAGGAAATGAAAAACAAAAATCAAAATGAGAAATGAATCAATCATTCCAAAAACGGGAGATTTCTACAAGGAAAAATCACAACTATCAAAGAAAGAATACAAAGATTCAAACTTTACTTACTTTCCAGAAACAGAGAAATGGTCAAAGAAACAAAAATTACAGATGCAGAATCAAATCTTAGTTGAAAAGAAAAAAAAATTAACAAACTTTCAGTGAGGGAAACATCCAGTGTTATATTTGGAAACCGCAGAGACCCAGATGAAAAAGAGAGATTCTGAAGTTTTAAAAGTACGTTTAGATCACAAAGGAACAATCTTTAAAAGAAAAGAAAAAAATCGAATTTTCTCAAAAACCCAGAAAAATCCGCAGGATGGTGGGGATGTTAAGAGATGATACAAATTTCCATAACAATTTGATACCAAAAAAAAATGAAGACGAAGGTTGTCGACGGCGCAGGAAGAGGTGCCAAAGTAATTAATTAGGTTAAATCCATCGATGGCTAAGATTAAAAAAAGCTGGAGATCTAACGGTTCACAAAAAAGATCTGGATGTTTTACTATAATCGATATGAACCGCTGATATATTTTAATCAACGGTTCACAAGCTTATCCGTGTGACACACAACTGATATGTGTGTTTACTGAAATAAATCTGAGCCATTGATATTTTTAATCAACGGTCCAGATCTGCGATCCGCGTGATGGTGTATCAACCAATATAAATATTTCGAGATGTAATTAATATAAAATTATGAAAAATGACAAAAAATCATATAAATTGTTAAAAATATTAATTTCGTTTAAAATTTTAAAATATATTATATAAAAACTTTATTAATTTAAAAAGTGTTAAATTTTACTTATTAGTATATATATAATAATCTAAGAGATAATTAAAGACTTTTAATTAATGATTAGTATTGTAAATTAGTAGATTTTCAAAACAAAATCTTAATTTTATAATACAAATGGTTAAAATTATGTTTTTAAAAATCTTAAATTTATAATTTTAATAGATAATAAATTAAATGTGTTTGAGGTTTAGAATTTTGGGAATTGTTTAGGGTTTAGGGTTTAGGGTTAGTTTAGAGTTTTAATTTTTTATGTAGATTATATATGTAAATGTTTAAGTATTAATTTTATGTATATATAATTAGTTTGTATATTTTAGAGTTTATATTTTATGGTTTAGGGTTTAGTGTTTAGGGTTTAGAGTTTAGGGTTAAACTATTTTTATTTATTAGATTCGTTTAGAGTTTTAGGGTTTGTTTAGGGTTTAGGGTATAGGGTTTGAAGGATAATGTTTAAGGTTTTAAGTGTTGTACTTAATTTTATATGTTATATAATAATTGGGGTTTTATTTATTAGATTTTATTTATAATTTAGAGTTTTAGGGTTTGTTTAGGGTTTAGGGTATAGGGTTTGAAAGGTAATGTTTAAGGTTTTAAATGTTGTACGTAATTTTATATATTATATAGTAATTAGAGTTTTAGTTATTAAATTTTTGTTTAAAATTTAGAGTTTTAGGGTTTTTTTAGGGTTTAGGGTATAGGGTTTGAAGGGTAATGTTTAAGGTTTTAAATGTTGTACTTAATTTTATATATTATATAGTAATTAGAGTTTTAGTTATTAAAGTTTTGTTTAAAATTTAGAATTTTAGGGTTTGTTTAGGGTTTAGGGTATAGGGTTTGAAGGGTAATGTTTAAGGTTTAAATGTTGTACTTAGTTTTATATATTATATAGTAATTAGAGTTTTAGTTATTAAATTTTTATTTGTAATTTAGAGTTTTAGGGTTTGTTTAGGGTTTAGGGTATAGGGTTTGAAGGATAATGTTTAAGGTTTTAAGTGTTGTACTTAATTTTATATGTTATATAGTAATTGGGGTTTTATTTATTAGATTTTATTTATAATTTAGAGTTTTAAGGTTTATTTAGGGTATATGGTTTGAAAGGCAATGTTTAAGGTTTTAAATGTTGTACGTAATTTTATATATTACGTAGTAATTAGAGTTTTAGTTATTAGATTTTTGTTTAATATTTAGAGTTTTAGGGTTTGTTTAGGGTTTAGGGTATAAGGGTTTGAAGAGTAATGTTTAAGGTTTTAAATGTTGTACTTAGAAAACGTTTTTCTGCATCAATCCGGTTATACATCCATTCTCGACCATTAGTATATTTATAATATCCTGACATTTTTGACTTAGAAAACGTTTTCCTCTGTTTTTTTTATCTGAACAATATTGCAATCTTCATGTGTGGCTAAAAAGAAATCGTGTTGATCCATGTTTGTATATATATAAATTTTTGCGACTATTTAGCGACTAATTTTGCGTCTGATTCGCAAAATTAGTTTACAAATTAGGTACACCAGTTCATAACATTAAAAAAGTGTTACTATACCGACTTTTAGCGACTAAAAAAAATACGGTTTAGCGACCCACCAAATTTAGTCGCTAAATAGTCGTCATTTAGCGACTATTTAGCGACGTATAACTTGTTGTCGCAATTTAGCGACTAAAGAGCGACTATTCTTTATTAGTCGCAATATCAGTCGCAACTTAGTCGCTAAGTAGTCGCAAAATTTAGCGACTATAAAATCAGTCGCAACTTAGAGTCGCAAAAAGCCTGTTTTCTTGTAGTGAACTTAATAGAACTAAATAATGAAAATGGGGTTATCTTAATTTATGGAGTGGTTCCATAATTAATTAGTTAACGAGCGTGACACAACTCTTCTTATTTAATCATAAGTTTAGTTATTAATATGTATGTTTCAACTAAAGCGTTTCTTGGGTCACTAATTTCTCCCAATAATTGTGAAAGTGATATTCTGTTATCACACATACATCAATGCATGGTTGATGTGTCCTCTTACTAGAAAATGAAAGTAACTAAGTATCAACCGTTTACAGTTTTTTTTTTCTTTAAGAAGTTATAGTTTTGGCTGATTAGTAATGGAGCGTCACAGTGAAAGAATCGTGATTTTTTTTAATGTAAATAGAATCGTGATCTTTTCTTTACTTATTTTGGCTGAAATTAAGGTTGATCATGGATTGAAATCGGTATATATTGGTTTAAGTTTGTCAAGAAATTTTAGAAAAAGTAAAAGGATTTTTTATATATATATATATAATGATTGTGAGAATATGTCTTATATATTGTTTACAATGTATAACCTAATGAGTATTTATAACCTAATGAGTATTAATAAGATACAAGTTGGCGGTCCAAATATGGCATATTGTAGCTTGTAAATATTCATTAGGTTATATATTGAAAATAGTATATAAGGCATAGTCTAACAATCCTAATGTACATGAAACTTTTTTTATTTTTCTAAAGTTTTCTGACATGGTATTAGAGCATGAACATCGTTGTTTCTTAGGATAGTTTCTTAGGGTTTATAGTATTAAAAAAATTAGAAAAGGGTGAAAAAACTTAGGATCGGTCCTTAGCTTAGGATTTTTAGAACCGGTGTCTTAGCCACTTGTCACGTTCTGATTGGCTTTTAATTTTTTTTTTTCCGGAAGAAACACTTTGTCGGTATCGAAATGTTCTCTCCCATTTTTTATTTTCCTTCGTGTTTGAGAACGAGAGAGAGTTGAGAGGGCGATTTGGAGGCGATTAAAGGGTTAATCGAGAACCAGGTTCGATTTATGGGTTTCAATTGATTAATTTCTAGTTATGGGTTCTATTTCGGGTAGTTCTTCAATCTACGAATCGATTTGGGGTTATTGCTAGGGTTTGGGGTGGTTTTCGATTTAGGGTTGTTGAGAGATTTGGAATCGATATTGGGTTTTCTTTTAGGGTTCGGTTGCGGTACAATTTAGTGTTCTTAAATGGATTTAGGGTAAGCGATTAAGTGTTTAATTTAAACTTCCTTCGTCGTTTCATTCTGTGTTAATTATACGGCAGAGACTCCATCACGAAGGTCCATACCTTCCTTTGGATCAGAGTTTTGAAATTTAGATACTTCAGTTGAGAAATTTGGATTCTTTAGCGATATGTATCTTATAGAAACCAAAGATTGGAGAGCAAGGTATTTGAAAATGTACTTGAATTCCAAAACTTGTGAATTTCAGTTGGATAGTAGTTATGTCTTTCCTACATCATATATTTAGCTAGTTTTTCAAGAAAATAACAGGGATGTGCTATCTTTCATACATATTACCTCTCTCTTTATGTTTACAAATAATGTTTCCAAGACCATGAATCCAATTGAGCCGATACAATCATTCAGATACAAATCGATCATTAAGTTTATGGACGATGGGACTGAGAGAGAAGCATGTCCATGGGATAAGAGAATCAAGAATAGCTATAGTCATGCTTTCAAAATCATTTAGGCGTCTTCGAGCTGGTGCTTGGATGAGCAATACAGATGACAAGAAACCAAAATGGCTGCGATCTTCGACAGTATCAATCGCAAAACTGGTAACTTATTTGGATCTTCATGTATGTTCTGTTCTTCATAGTATTGACTTCACATTTTGATTGTGCCATCATCTTTCTTCCTGTCAGGGATTCTGAAGCAGAGTTGATTGATGGCTGGTCTGTACTTTTACACCATCAAAAGAGCTTTCTGATTGAAGTAAGCAGGTTTGGGGTATGTGGTCTCTCGGGGATTTGTATGAGAGTTGTATTTAGTTAATTACAATGTTTAAAAAATAAACAATTTTTTATAGCTAAGAAACTCTTTTTAAAACTCATCAATGGATGAGCAAAGGAACTTAAAGTTCTTAATTATTACAATCAACTTAAAAAAACATTAAAATATACTTAAGAACCCCTTAATGGGGTTCATCAATGGTGATGCTCTTAGAGTCTAACCCAAACTATAAAAAGATTATGGTTGAATCCTGGACTATCCGAATCTTGGATCACCCCATAAACAAATTACATGCTTTAGATGATCAAGAACTATGGGCGTGAGAAAGAGTGTTAGTGTCCCATATCAAAAATTGGAATACATCATATAATATATAAAGAGTTGGAGTATCTTTAATAGTGAGAACCTCAACTTAATTTTTTTACTAATATAATATTATTATTTTAGTTGTATAATTAAAATTTAGTTTAAAAATAAATATAAATTAATAAAAAGAGACTTGTACCACATGAGCTTCTTAAGAAGATATCAAAAGTTCTTAAATGAGAACTATTGATATCTTTCTTAAAAAAGTCTATGTGATTTTCTCTTTCCATTTAATTATTTTTATTTTCTAGTCTTAAGAAACTTATTAAAAATATCTTTGTTAGAAGTATTCGTAGGATCAATCAACTCATCAGTTAGTTTTACGTTGTAAGCCGTATAACTTAACAAAGTTATTAATCAATATATCTATTTTGTTAATGTTCAAAAAAAAAATATATATATATATATATCTATTTTGTTACAATTGATGTACTAACTTCGATCAATATGCTAACCCCATTGAACTATAATTTTTTTCAGATTATTATACGTCTTTGACATTCATTTTAAACTGAGAGTCATCCTTTTATTTAAGTAGAGTGTGTAAAGCAAACAATCAGAACCGGACTAGTTGAACTAAATAAACCGAAATTAATTTATTTTGCAAACTAATAAGAAAGTATATGACAAATGAAATCGTACAAGATATTATTACTATTTCAAAAAAAAAAAAAAAAGATATTATTACTTGCATATAAATCAATTATTTAATTGGAAGTAGCTAGAATATTTGTTATTTAAATGCCAATTATACTTTATAGCGAACTGCATTTGTTGCCAAAAAAAAGAACTGCATTTTTCCAATATTGCAAATGTCATAATTTCTTTTATTGTTTTTTGTAAAAAAAAAAAACAATTTTAGTGAATATATCTAAACAATTTAGTGAATAAGTTAGAAGAGATTCATAAATCTTATTGGAAATGAAAGCTACATATTACAACAAATAGTCTGTTATAAATATATGAAGTTTTGTATTTTTTTTTTAAATCAACATATATAGTCAGGTTTTGCTAACTTATTAGTTATTTTTTAACCAACCAAGCTAATTAAAAAAAAAAAAATCCGATTTGGAGAATAAATCCGATTGATCCAAATAATATATGTTCATTCCTCTATTCATCTTATAAAATTTTAAATTACGAGCTGATAAAGTTTTGTGATGTAAGGAAATATATCGGGCTTACTAAAGTGTTGTACTCTTAGTTAGTTGGATCAATTTATTGGACCAAACACGTATAAACCACGGAGCCAATGGTTCGTCGCCACACCCACAACCACATAACTTTGTTTCAACAACATGGCTCAATATTTTATTTGATCACACTACACCGCACCGCACCCACCTAAAGTTACCTAACCCACTAGGCATTAACCAAATCTCTCTTTTTCACATGATTTTAGTTTCTCTTCTTCTCTTTTTTTTTTTTTCTAAAGATTTTGTGTGTGTGTGTTTATATCCTTGTTGTTGTTGTTGCTTGTAGTTCATGCAATGTCATATATTGGTTTCATTTCTATAATGGTCAGCCATTGGTTGAGGATATTCCCTATAAAACTTTTACCGTTAAAAGAAATAGTTGGATATGGGTTTAGCACCCAACCATAAGCCTATTAGAAATCTTATTAAATCAACAATATCATTTCGGTCCAAGAAGACAAGCCCGTTAATGAGTCAACAGCCCAAGGAAAAGTCAACATCCAAGCGCTATAAATAAGACCCTTCACTCTTCATTTTAGAGGACATTGTAACTTGCGAGAGGCCGAGCTACTTCTATAAAGCTCCGACCTCAAGCACTGTTTAGTGAGCACGTCATTTGACAGACTCACACCTCGTACTTTCCTGTTCATAGCTCGGCTTCAGCCTTAAGATCAATAAAGAACAATTTCGTCCTCACTTTATATTTGTATCTCACCTCGTAGTTTGGATATCTCAGATCGTAGCCCGTAATATTGACTAGGTCGGATTTCCGTAACAGCAATTGGCGCCGTCTGTAGGGACGAGAAATTTTTTTGTATTTTAAAACGAAGCCGAGATGACAGGACCTCTTTCAGCTAGCGACAGTTCAGAAAAGGCATCAGGCCAGCCGCCGAACCCAAACCCCCCGAACTCGGAAAAGGGGACGGACCTACCGCACCCATCAGCTAGCTCGTCAAACCCTCTCATCACCCCAGGGCTCTCAAAAGTTGTCGGGCCCAACACTGCGCTAGTCCGCGCAAAAATGTCGACGGTCAACAGCCCAGTCAATCAAACCGGGACCACGAACACACACGGAGACGCCGAACCAACGACGACCGTAACCGCACAAGCCCCAGCCCGAGACCAGCAAGATACCATTTCTCTCATAAGGACCCTGATGGCGCAGATCGACGAGCTGACACGATGCAACAACGACCGTTTCGAACGACTCGCACACGCCCAAAACACATGCCACGAGCAGATGGATAGCCTCCAGGCAACCGAACAAATACCTCAAAACATGGGAGCATCCGCAGACACCTTCCCGAACACAACCATCGGGTCGGGCGAGCGACTAACCATACCTCGACTAACATCGGCATACGAGTCCGAAGCACACGAAGGAGAGCCGGGCAGCGAAATCGAGTTTCTGAAGGCACAACTGGACATCATGACGTCAAGAGTACACAAGGCCACCATCAGAACACGCCATTCACAAGCAAAATAACGGGAACGCCAGTCTGACATCAAGGAAAAATAGAATTACCCACCTACGATGGCAGCTCGGACCCGCGGGAATACCTGACAACTTTTAGCATTGCGATGGGACGAACTCAATTCCTTCCCGAGGAACGCGACGCCGGCTTCTGCCAGCTCTTTGTCGAGAACCTCTGCGGCGGCGCCCTCAATTGGTTTTCACGGCTGGAAGCACAATCAATCGACCGCTACCAGCAACTAACGACCACTTTCCTCAAGCACTACTCAATGTTCATTCATGAAGGAGCTTCCAGCGCCGACCTCTAATCAAACAACCAAGAAAAACACGAATCCCTAAGGTCATACATCGATAGGTTCAAGACCATCGTTTCAAAAATCTCAGTCACCGACAACGAAGGGCTACCCGCGTTACGGAGCGGACTCTGGTACGAATCGCCGGTTCGCAGCGAGCTGGACCTCAATAAACGGTAAAGCCTCGAAGAAGCCCTACATCGGGCCGCCATCTTCATTGAGATAGAGGAGGAAAGAGAACTGCTAGCCAAAAATTTTGGGACAGCAAAACCAACGAAGGAAAAGGAGTCAACGCAAGAATACGTCGAACCATGACAACACTACAATCAGGAGTACAAGAACTCGAAGAAGGAAGGCAAGAAAGCGGCGACCTACCTCGCTGGCGACCACGACCTGCAGGGCAACCCGAGGAGCCACACCAAAAGCAAAGGCTCAAACGTGGGAGAGAAGGACAGACCTTTCTGCACATACCACCAAAGATCGGAACACGACACCGACGAGTGTTGTCACCTGCAGAACCTCCTCCTCGGAGAATACCAGAGGGGAGATACGAACATAACAAACCGAAATGCACAAGTAATACCAGCCGAAAATAGGCGACAAATGACAGCGAGCGAGTCCGGCTCATCAGAGGAAAGAACAAAAGGTCCGAAAGCACATAGCGAGCCGAACATGATAACACCGACGCAGAGTCGCACAAGAAATCTCAAGGCCACAACGAACCAGGAAAGCCTTCACCAAGAAGGCGCATCAATATGATACTGGAAGGACTCACCAGTCACGACGACTCGGGGGACCTCGCAAGAACTTCAAATCAGAAGGAAAGCACGGAACTGGAAAAGAGTCACGTCAGCAAGGCCAAAGGAAAAGATAAGATTTCCTTCACCGCCAAAAACGGGGAAGAAACGGGCAAACTGAGCTGCGACCTACTCGTTATCAAACTCCAAATAAACAAACAAAGAATCGTTAGAGCCCTGATCGACACCGGAAGCTCGATTAACCTCATTTTCAAAGAAGTTTTGCAGGAAATGAAGCTCGAAAAGCACATGGTAAGAAGGCCAAAGAGAACGCTCACTGGCTTCAGCAGCGAAACGACAACAGTGATCGGAATGATCCTATTGCCAGTCCGTGCATGACAAATCACTCATACCACCACCTTCCTCGTCATAGACCGACCAGCGACGTACAACACAATACTAGGAACCCCGTGGATCCACGCAATGAAAGCGGTTGTCTCAACCTATCACCGATGCATCAAATTCCCGACCTCGCAAGGAACCCACACAATCTGGGGAGAACATAAGAAACCGAGAGCTAACCTCATATGTAAGAGCGACAAACTAACGGCACAAAGCAACACGCGAAACCCAACGCAGCCAGACAGGAAAATGACCTCAGAGAAAGCAGCAACCCAGGGTCCACGCTCGTAGATAAGATCCTCTATCGTTCTTTCATACATATATATATGAATTCCGCAAAATTCTTTGTAACAACGAAAGAACTACGCTCGACTTGATCTCTCATTTGAGGGTACGTAGGCAGCCTTTATAAGGCCCAGTCACCCCTTTAGCTCTAAAATTAAAAATGTGTTCTCTATCTGAAACGTACTCGGATTGCCCGAAATATTGACATCGACATTCTGGTCAAATGATCGATATAACTAAAACGCGTCCCAAGGCGCAGTGGCATCGTGCCACGTTGTCGGTTTCGACAACACCCAAGCCGGGGCCAGACCCGCACAAGTCCTCAGGATAGATTGATTAAGCCGAACCTCCTTCGCGCAATCCGATTCTGAGACTTCACAGGATAAGCCGGGCACATACTCGCACCTAAAATCTAACAAATGACAGGATAAGCCGGGCCCAAGCCCGCATCTATAAAACATTTGTGTACAAGGCGAAGACAATTTGTACTTAAAAAACCATAAAGAGGACATGTCAAAGACTGAACTTGACCTCGCTAATGCTCTAAAAAATTCGAACAAAAACGATCACACCTAAGGGTGAAAAACTACAAAAAAAAATCGAGATAACACCTCGTAAAATTACACGGGATCATCATAAATCCCAGACGAAAGAACACTACGCGGACTGCCAAAAAATAGGGAATCAAAGTAATGCACGACAAGTTCGAAACCTTTCCTCTCGCTATAAACAATAGTCCAAAAGCCAAAGTGTTTACAAAAAAAAAACGTCCAAAGACAAAAAGCAAAAAACTAAATCATTTGGAAATTCCCAAAGTTCTCAAACCAACAGCTACTTCGGGAGTAATGAGCACAGTGTTTGACACGTAAGGAAAATCGACCAACACTTCAGAATATACATCCTCGTACCCAGGATCGCCGAGAGGAGTCAAAAAGAAATCATCATTTCCAAGATCCGGAACCGGCAAAGCGAGCAGCTCGGCCCGCAACTAGGCGTCATGCTCCTTAAGTCGCTCAAAACGAACAGAAGGAACTTCAAACCCCTCCTCCACAAGAAGCTGAAAGGCACCCATCACGGCGGTAGTTTGGTGTATCTCCAGCAGCTTACTCGTCGCCAGAGCGTCGTCTTTCTTCTCAACCCTGATTTTGTAAAGACACTCGAAAGCTTTTTCGTACATCCTCCGCCTCTCAAGAAGAACATCTTCATCACACGAAGAACGCAACAGGTCACGCTCCGACTTAAGAGACTCGACCTCGGTCCTCATGGAGCCAACCAAACCACCATTCCGATCCTCGGATTCCCTTTTCTCCTTTTCAAGATTAAGGACCCGAGCCTTGAGCTCGACATTTTCGATCTCAGCTTCAGCGAGCTTCTTCTGAACACCTTCGGGCCCGCTCAAGAACCGCTGCAAGATCGCAACCTCCTTCTTAAGATCTTCCTCCCTGTCCTTGAACGCCTCGAGCTCCGCAGCGAAGGAATCATTGAGATGATTAAACTTAGCGAAGGCCTGACAAAACCAAGAGAAACACAACAACATAAGCAGAAGCACCCTAGTGTATCAGAAAGGGAAAAGACCAGAAGAAAACGCTTACCATCGCAAAATGAAAATTCATATCCTGATGGGTCTTGGTGTCGAACAACCGGTCGACAGGAATCGAGCTAGGACGGGGTTTTAACGACAAGTGACAAAAGAAATTCATACAAGAAATTCTGTCACGAACGATCAAATCAGGGCCATTATGACGAAAGTCAATCGAACCATCTAAGGCTTTCAAGCCCTCCGACACCTTCGAGCTATCAATCACCAACGGACAATCTCCGGTTAATGATCCTTTTGCCCTGCGTTTCCCGGCACGGGCAAGAGCCATCCGAACAACCAGATCAACGTAATCTCCCAAGTGGTCCAATTCCGCAGCAGACACCTCATCGGTTTCTGATCTACGCCTTTTTCCGCTCGAACGGGCATCACCCCTATCAAAACCAAGGTCGTTACTCTCCTCCTCGAAAGGACCGGTGTCATCAAGAGCCAACTGCTCGCTAACATCATTCCCACCAGAAAAGATGACTCCTCAATCTCAACGGAATCCCTATCATCAAGAGATAACCCCTCATAATATCAATATCACCCCTCATATCGAGAGACAGCTCTCCCTCGGTACCCGCGTTACCTCCTCCAGCGAGGGATGATTCTTTCTCAATGATAACACCGCTTCTGTCGACGCCGTCACCACTGTCGTTACCACTTGTCTCATCGACTTGGCCACCAAGTACGGTGATACTAACAACCTGAACTTCAGTATGGGCCATCTCTCCTTCCTCAGGCTGGTTCGGGAAAACCGACGACCTCTCTTCCAATTGAGCAACCGGCTGGGTGCTACGATTATCCTCAATCGGCTTTTGAACCAGAGGAGTGTCTATAACGGCAGCGAGAACCCTCTGAATATAATCCGGCAACGAGGCATCCCTCCAACTCATCTCCAAAATAGATTCCAAGCGAAAGGAAGGAAAAGACGGGGTAAAGAGAAATCCCAAACAAAGCCTCGAGAAAACTACACTCCCCAACCAAAGTAGAAGATAATCGAAGAAAGATGATAACTCGGAGAAACAGATGCAAACCCAAAAACGCAATCACCAAGAGAAGATGGAACTTGAAAGAGCTGAATCTGAAAGAAAAAGGCCTCTCCTCCGCGCAAAGAATCACGCCTTTCAAAGTTACGCCTTTTCGCTTTCCTAAAAAGCAAAACAAAACCCAATGACGCGAATAATAAAGATCGAAGCAAGACTGACCTAACAAGATTTCCGTCTGACTTAAATGCTCAAGGAAATCCGCCGAACTCAGCATCGCAGCTCGACGAACTGGGGGGGGGGACTAATTGTTGGATATGGGTTTAGCACCCATCCATAAGCCCATTGGAAATCTTATTAAATCAAAAATACCATTTCGGCCCAAGAAGACAAGCCCGTTAAGGAGTCAACAGCCCAAGGAGGAGTCAGCATCCAAGCGCTATAAATAGAACCCTTCACTCTTCATTTTAGAAGACATTGTAACTTGCGACAGGCCGAGCTACTTCTATAAAGCTCCGACCTCAAGCACTGTTTAGTGAGCACGTCATTTGACAAACTCACACCTCGGACTTTCCTGTTCATAGCTCGGCTTCGACCTTAAGATCAATAAAGAACAATTTTGTCCTCACTTTATATTTGTATCTCACCTCGTAGTTCAGATATCTCAAATCGTAGCCCGTATATTGACTAGGTCGGATTTCCGTAACAACAGAAATCTCCAAGCTAAGTGGTAGTTTATGAGGTTTATCCAAATGGTTAGGCCCAGACCCCATTTAATTTACATAAACAATACTTAAAAGATAAGGTGACATAATCTTTCAAAAGTAATCAAATGGTTGTAATCTAGTGATTCTCACTTGGTGAAAGAATCACTCTATTTGACAAGAGTTCAAGAGATTTAGAATGAATGTTTTGTTATTACGAGACTCGTAGGTCTTTATTTATACAAGTATCAATCCTTTATAGATTAGGATTAGAATACATAAAGATAGATCGAAATCTAAATCTTCTTATATCTTAGGATATAAGTATATCTTCTAATATCCCCTCTTCAAGTAGGAGTGTACAAATCTTAAATGTCCAACTTGAAAAAAATGAATCAAATTCCTTGCTGCCCAAGCTTTAGTGAGTATATCGGCCAGCTGATTCTTAGTAGAGATGTGTGATGCTTTCATCAATCCATCAAATATTGCATCACGAACGAAATGACAATCAAGTTCAATGTTTTTTGACCTTTCATGAAAAACTGGGTTGAACTAATGTGGAGAGCTGCTTGACTATCACAATGAAGTGTCATCAGATCTTTGTGATCAATTCCGAGTTCGCGAAGTAATGATTTGAGCCAGTGAAGTTCTCATGTTAGTGATGCCATCGCGCGATATTCAGCTTTGGCTGAAGAACATGAAATTGTCTTTTGTTTCTTAGTTTTCCAAGAAATTGGTGAATCTCCGAACTGCACCAACTAACCGGTTAAATATCTTCTAGTTAGTGGATATCTAGCCCATTCCGACTCACACCATCTTGTAATGAAGAGGAGAATATGCGCGTAAAAGAATGCCATGTCTGAGTGTTCCCTTTAAGTATCTCACAAATTTAGTGTTGCAGCCCAATGATTATCTCACAGCTTTTGCATAAATTGCGAGAGTGTATGGATGGCATAGGCGAGATCAAGTATAGTGTAAGAAAGATAAACAAGTCGTCTAATAAGTCGTCGATAGCGTGAATGATCTTGTAGTAAAATCTCTTTGAAAGAGACAACTTGTGGTTTTGATCAATTTGAGAGCATGTCGGTTTGAAAACTAGAGGTCCTGCTTCCGTGACGATGTCTATTGAATATTTTCTTTGGCAGACATAGAAACCTAAAGGACTCCTTGCGATTTCTAAGCCTAGAAAATACTTGGCGAGACCAAGATCCTTCATGTGAAAAACAGGTCGAAAGATACAGTTTAAAATCATGAATATCAGGAAGAGAGTTACCAGAGATAATAAGATCATCAACATAGACCAATATCTGAAGTGAAACATTGTCTTTGTAAACGTGAATAAGGAATAATCGGATCTTGTTTGTTTGAACCCATATTTCTTGAGTGCTTCAGCTAGTTTCACGAACTAACATCATGGAGACTGTTTGAGTCCGTAAATGGATTTGCGAAGACGACATACACGTGTATCTCCTAGCGTTGGAAATCGCAGAGGTGGTTTCATGTATACTTCTTCAGTAAGATCTCCATGAAGAAAAGTGTTATGAATGTCCATTTGGTGGACTTCATAGTTCTTTTTCGAAGCAATATCCAAGATAAGTCGAATTGTCATCATCTTTGTGACAGGAGCGAAAGTGTCTTTGTAATCAAGACCTTCCTTTTGATGGTTTTAAAGTGCTACAAGTCTTGCTTTATACTGTTCTAAAAAGCCATCCAATTTCAATTTGTTGCGAAACACCCATAGATTGCCAATGGCTTTCTTTCCCGGAGGAAGCGTTGTATGATCCTGATACTTAGATTTTATATATCCTTGAGGTCAGTATCAATCCCTCAAGTTCTGATCGATGTAGCACGAGGTATCAATCCAGTTAATGATTGGATCAATCACACAGAATGCACCATACCTATTAAGTCAAGCATACAATGTTTAAGTTGTAATTATAATATTCTAGGTGCAATTAAATCAAACATACAAGTGAACAAACACTAAACAGATGATCAACAGAAAAATAAGCAGATAAGCAGACAAATAATGATCAAATACTTAAGAATCAATATTAAAAGTAAGGACAATGGGGGTAGGTCAATGAATAGAGTGATCTAGAGCTATCATAGATGCTAAAAAAATCATCACATATACTAATCCTAAGCAGAGAACACTAATCAATAAATTAATCCAATTTCTTGGTACTAATTACTTTACCTAATTCTTAATCAAGAACAAACTCTCATTTGTAAATAAAACTTAGGCAAGCATTAATATAAAATTATAATTAGCTAATAGGCACTTTAGACATTCATTTTCATGAGCTAAACATGCAAATTCCTATAAAGACTCTATCTAACATTTCATCATACACTTGGTGTGCAACAAAAGCAAAAATATCTAAACCAACTTGATCAAGGTCAATCTAGCCTTAAGAACATCTAGATAGGTAGGATCAATAGTAATCTAGCCATAAGCATCCATGAATCACCCTAAATCACCCTAATCTACCTAACCCATAAGCCTCAAATGAAACTACTCACTAATCATGCTAAACCCAATAAAATCCATGAGAATCATGTTAAACATGATGATTAGTGAAAGATTAAAGGAAAGAGAAGATAAATCAAAGACAAATACAACTTAGATTAAGGAAAGTGCTTTTATATGAACAATGCTCGAAACCGGGTTAACCCGGGACAAACCGGGTATTCAATCGAATTAAATTGAGCCTTCGTGTTCGATAGAGGAATATCGGACTGCATGTGTCCGATATTATGTGTCTGATAAAACCATGTCGGGCTTGATACGTCGATGGAAAATTGTGCCTTGCTCGTTGGTATACACGGTCGAAATGTTGCTTGATAAATTCGGAAATATCGAACATGCACTGCCCGATAAGGTGCATTCGATGAAAGCACATCGACCTCGTCTAGTCCGATGGAACGAGGGTCTTCGTCCGATGAAATGCATGACCAGATCTCGCGATCACCAAAGTTGATGTGGGGGGGGGGGGAATCGCTGATGCTCCATCTTCGACGTCACGTTGCATGCATGGAAGCTGAGTCTTTGTTGGACCAGACACACGCCATAAACCAAACCTCACGCCATAAACCAAACCATCTTCGTTGAATTTTTGTTTGATCAGCATAACGACATAGACTCAACTTTGTTTTCCTCTGCTCTCATTATTTTCCAAAGTCATTTGAGCCTCATAAGAAACTCCAAAGCACCTAAAAATGACCAATACACACTCCAAAAGATGTCAAAGTATGCAAACTCTAGTCCTAAAAGCTCTAACTCCTAAATACATGATTTTATATCTAAATGCATGAAAATGAATGTAATATGCAAGAAAACCAAGTAAATTATGATGCTAAAAACTTATAAATTATGCATTTATCAGATCCCATGTGTTAAGATCTTCTAGAGACGTGACTTATGCTTTAACTGCCAATCGCAATTGTTCGTCTTTCATTGCCTCCTTGAAAGATTTGGGATCTATGTCATTCAGGGCCACGAGATAACTGCAATGTGACACAGAAAATTATTCGCAAGAAAGATAGTCATATAAAGGATATTCTGTAAGACTGAAGAGAAGGTGATAGCGAGAGAGATGACTAAGGAGAGACTGAAACTGTGTTAACAGTGAAACCATGTAGGGGTGTTGATCGTGTTTTTGGTATGTGTCCATGGCCTAATAGTTCATGGTTACTGTTAGTTGGCGAACAAGCATAAGGATCGATAATAGTGGTGACTTCTTGAGGTTGTGCGACATTAGTTGTGGCAATGTCTTATATGAACAAAATTGGTTGGGGAGAGGAGGATGGTAGGGCGTCTGTATGATCATCTGTGTCAAAGAATTTACTTGTTGGTGGTTAAAGTAAATTGAGAGAGCCTTCATTTGTCGAAGACAATGAATATGGAAAAGTTGTTTCTCTGAAAACAATATCTCTTGATACGAAAAATGTGTTGCGCTCCAGATCGTATAAGAGCCAGCCTTTCTGTGCGTAAGGATACCCTATGAAGATGCAGCGACGGCTTCGAGATTCAAACTTATCACCTTTATAATCAAGATTATGAGCATAAGCGAGGCAACTGAATGTACGAAGGTGTTTATACGCAGGAGCATGGCGGTATAAAATTTCGAATGGGGTCTTTCCTTTAAGAACCTGGAAAGGTGTTCGGTTGATTAAGTATGCTGATGTAAGAACACAATCTCCCCAAAATTTGATAGGAATCTTTCCTTGAAATTGTAGTGCACGTGCTACCTCCAAAATGTGTCGATTTTTCTATCAACACGACCATTTTGTTGAGGTGTATGAACACAAGATGTTTCATATATGATACCTTGTTCCTGAAAGAACTTGGTCATTGTGAAAAAATTTGTGTTGTTGTCACTGCGGATTGTTTTGATTTTCTTCGAGAATTGTCGTCTTATCATTGCCATAAAGTTTTACAGAGTTGTGGAGACTGCCACCTCGTCTAATAGTAAGTATAACCAAACAGATCGAGAACAGTCATCAACGATTGTCAAAAAGTAACGAGATCCACAGAAAGTAGGAGTGCGATATGGTCACATAAAGCACAGTAAATTAAATCAAAAACTTCTTTAGAATTATTTAATGAATCTGGCAAACATTGTCTAGTTTTCTTTGCGCGAAAACAAATATCACAATTCCTATAAATAATATATTTACTTTCAGAAGAGAAATCACGGAGACCAGGTATGTTGCCAAGAACGAGGGAAGACAGATATCTTAATCGTGCGTGCCACAAGGCCAAGTCTTTCTGAATGCTAGTTTGATTAGAAGACAAAGTCTCAATCCCTTGAAATCGGTAAATTTCTTCTCCCTCACGATCACCCGCTCCAATAAGCATCCCCGTACTGTGGTCCTGTAAAACCAAAAATCGATCAGTTATTTTTCCAACAAGATAGTTGTTGGTAATTAGTTGGCCAATATCAAATTCGTGTGGAATTATGGCACGAAATAAACTTTGAGGATTGTAATCGTGAGGTAAGATAAAAGGTGCCCTATTGTGAGGCGAGAACATCGTTGCCAACAGGCAACCGTACTGACACAGGTTTCATATGATGAGTTGCACCTATATCTAGGATCCATAAGTCATCTTTTAGCTTACCACTTAATCAATTAGAAGGATTCGTTGTGAACAATTGTTGAATAGTGCGCCATTGATCATCGGTAAAGCCAATGAGTCCTTGTTTGTGGCCTCAGTTAATGGTGCGGAAGCATGTGCAGAGACCATATTAGTGGTTGCAATCTGAGAAGCATTCGCACGAGGTTGTGAACCTTGACCGCGACCACGTCCGAGAGTGCAAGAATTTGTTTTATTTTGGCTTCGATCCTCCCACCAATCGGGATATCCAACTACTTTGAAGCAGGTAGAGGCTTCATGTCCATTGCATTTGAAAACTATGAAAAATCAAGAGGGATCATGGTTTGTTCTAGATGATTAAGCTGAGGCAAACGAGCGTAGCGGAAGTTTTTTGATGTCGAGACTTGAGAGGCAAAATTCATAGGATTTGCACTCTTGTTGGTAGCTGAATTAATAGTTTCGTTTTGAAGGACGCTTTGATATACGTTATCAAGATCATGCAACAGAGTTAGAGCGCACAACTGGGATCTTATAGCTCAATGTATGTGATCATCTAATCCTGCTAAAAAATCATGAATTTTCAGGTTGTCGAGTTCTACGTCGTGTGCTGCGTGTAAATCGCATCACACTTCCCGCAGCCACATCGTTTTGATGTTGTGCACTCAGCAATGCCATCCCACAATTTGGTCAATCTCCCGAAGTAGTCGTCAACAGAAGATTTGTTTTGTTTGTAGGTGGCCAAGACATTACGAAGTTGTTGAAAGCGATCTCCGCTTTTTAAAGAAAAAAGCTTTTTGATGATGTTCCAATATTCTTTTGCGATTCATGAGTTGAAATCGATGAACAAATTTTTGATTTAATTGTGAGTTTGATCCATCTGACGAGAAGATGATTGTTTGCTATCCAGTCCTCATAATTTTTGTCACCGATAGCTGGTTTTGGAATTGTTCCGTCTAAGAATCCAAATTTATTGCATGAACCTAATACCATACACAAATTTAAAGCCCATTCATCGTAATTGGAGATGTTGATAAGGGGCTGTGAAATTACTCTGCCTGGGTTATCGCATGATGTTAAGTCGTATGGCGAGATTGTTTTATATGTTGTTGTAGCTTCGGTTAATGACATGATGGATCGGGTGTTATTTGGATTGAAGAGATTTTGTTTTGATCGTGTTCTGTTTTGCAACAGAAAAATCAGAGACGTGATCTTGTTCGAGAATACAAAGTCGATAGGGACGTTGATGTTTTGATAGGGGTGAGGGCAAAAACAGAGAAGATGGTGTTTCAAAAATATCAACCGAGAGGCTTTAGGATTTTGAGAAATATTTTTCTTTATATCTAGAAATATTTTTCTTTATATCTCCTATTATGATACCATGACAAGAGTTCAAGAGATTTGGAATGAATATTATGTTATTATGAGACCTTTAGGTATTTATTTATACAAGTATCAATCTTTTATAGATTAAGATTAGAATACATAGAGATAGATAAAAATATAAATCTTCCTATATCTTACGATATAAGTATATTTCTTAATACTATTGATTTAGGCTAGTAATCAATTTTCCTCAAACATTGAATTATCTAACTATTTATAGTTGACCACCCATAAATGTTTTTAATGACAAGAAAACCCGAATTTCTATGGGTTTCGTGAGATTAGTCTTTGAACTTAAAAATTATTTAGGATTCTCATGGTTATAAACAAAACTTTCAAAAATCTAAACATATTTAAATATTGTCAAAATATATATATTGAACCTGAAAACAGGTCTTAAATTACAGCAAATATGTCTATATATATATACAAATTTTGAAAAATAATTGGAGCCCAGTTCCTTCTAGGACAAAAATAATGCAAAGTAGTTGAAAATGAAAGTAACGAGTCAATTACCTATGGAAAAACTAATTTTGCAGCGATCATATTTTCAACTTATAATAATCTTTCCAAGGAAACAACCAGTTGTCGTTGTTGGTGTAGATGTGATGTGATTGTGAATGAGATGTTTATTAGTTGGTCGTGTGTTATTAATGAATTCCACGTATATCATTATTATCTTATTGCTTTATTGTTAAGGATAAGAAGATACGACACTCCTCAGTAGGGCTGGGCAAAAAACCCGGAACCGAAATATCGAACCGAACCCGAACCGAAAAAGAGAAACCGAACCCGAACCCGAATCGGTAAAATACCCGAATGGATCCTAAACCTTTATACCCGAAGAACCGGAACCGAACCCGACCCGAACCGAGAACCGAATGGGTATCCGAAATATCCGAATTACAATTGTATATCTAAAATATTAGTTATATAAATATTTAAACTTAATATAACAAAATTATACAAATTATGACTACAAAATCAAATATATTAGTTAGTTTTAGACCAAAATAGCTAAAATACCCAAAATAAATAAAATATATGAAACTTCTAGCTATATTTGTCTAAATTTAACAAATTTTTGTTCAAATTAACTAATTTTTATTTTTGTTTTATGATTTTTCGGGTACCCGAACCAGAACCGAACCCGAATGGAACCGAACCGAACCTGAACCGAAATTATAAAATACCCGAATGGGTCTTATATGCCTAGACCCGAAAACCCGAAAACCCGAAAGACCCGAACCGAACCCGAATGGGTACCCGAACGCCCAAGCCTACTCCTTAGTTTCCTTTCGTAATCGTAACATACATCTCTCTTTTATTTTTGTTAACCATCGATCATAGCATATATATCCACAGAATAATTTCAAATCATCTTACGAAACTGACTTACGTTTTTAGTTTTGGATAAACATATTGGATAAACTAATCTTATCCAATGGTTTTGTGGATCACTGATTGCTTTTTAAAAATGTCGGGTCCATAAGCTTGTTCAAATTTGAGAAACATTATTGACAATATGTCAATATATATGATAGATCTATCTATAAGGCTTTGATGTTTCATAATTGTCTAGCATATATCTATATCTAAATCATTTGTAAAACTCTAGTTTGATATATAATATTTTGTATATAATTTATATTCGGGGTGAAGAATATCCAACTTTCTATAATATGGTATCAATTTAAAAACTATTAGTAAGAAAGTATACTCCCTAGCTCCTTTAATTTTATATGGTTTTTTTATTCCAACAAACAAAATTTTCGTAGAAATTTGATATTAAAAAATGAAAAACCTCTAAAACATGTTAGAAAATAGTACTTTAACATATCCCAAATACTCATCTTGTATCGAATAATTATGCAATAGTTAAAGATCAAAGGAATTATAAATGCAGTGAAGTGCATACTCATATAAATATGGGAAAATGCATCCTCATATACAGTAGTATAGGTTGGTCATAGATTGTGCCGTGCGTATAGTTTTTGTTTGTAAAACGAACTGGTTTTGATTCTTGTTCTTGGACTATTCAAAAATGATCGGGCTTAGAAATTCGAACTAATCTGGCTTCAAATTCCTTTTCGGCCTTCTGGGCCTGAAAACATCGTCCTTTATTGAGCATGATGAATTTTATGCCGCAAGCAAACTTACACGGTCATGTGATACCTGTAACTTCTGTCCAATCAGATTCATCTATAAACAGGCTTGTTCAATAATGCGGCTGTGGCGGCTGTTTAAGCAACTGTTATATGCTTAACCGTGGCGGAAACTGTAAAATAAAAAACTGCTTTTTTTTTTTAATACTGCAGAAGTTTTGAATCTTAGTAGGGGTTATTGGTTTATGCATTTTAATGGATTTTTAAATCCAAGTGAAATCAGGTGTTATTAGATCATTGATTTTAAAATCCTTTCCAAAATCATGTGTTATTGGTTTTATGATTTGAGAATCATAATTAAAATCTTATGTTATTGGTTCTATGGTTTCAAAATCCAAATTAAAATCAAGTGTTATTCAATAGTAAAAATGTATATACGGATTTGATTTTATCATGGATTTGAATGGATTTTTGTGGATTTTAAAGTTAAAAATGCAAAGAGTCAAATCCGAGTGAAAACTTACGGATTTCGCAAATATTAGTAAAATCTATCTATTAGATTTTAAAATCAACATATTTTTAAATACACGAAAAATATAAACCAATAATGCGGAAGTTTTGAATCTTTTAGATCCATAATTTCCTTAGACCCAATATCAATCTTTAGAAATTATGATTTAAAGAATAACATATCATACCAAATCTGGTTTGAAACCGAGATACAAAGAAACAAAACTTTTTTTCACTACACTAGATTACCAACGCTTATCGTTTATTTTTAAGTTTCTAAATCTAATGTTTCCGTTATAGATATGTTATACGAGGACAAAAATACAAAAATTATTGATAGAAAGCCAAGAAAAATACTAAAAAACTATGGCAGCGCAAACTTGGGTTACAGAGCTTGATACAATAGAAAAAGACGATGGCATATAATAAGGGGGATGAGAACAAAAAGGTAGGAGGCATCTCTGTTCCTTATGGCCTAACTCTCCACACCGTGAGCACTTTTTTGGAAGCCAAGAATACTCCACGTTCACCATAGAAACATTGCCCCTTTTGTCTTCAGCTGCAATCCTATGCGGAAAACCCTTTTCAAGCTCCACTTCAACCATGAGCTTAGCTTCACCCATTAGAGACGGGTCTAACCACGGCTTATCTGTGACCATAGGTTCACCTAATCCCGATGCTATCCAACTGATTCCCCAATGTGAGTAAAGACGACTGGGGATATTTTTAAGTGTAACCCAAACCGGAACTGAAGTGATTTCAGGTAAAGCTAAGGTTGCATCCGTAGACCGTGGAGCCACAAACATGATACAGTCATCAATATGCTACAAACCTCGTTGTAATACCCAAGCTCTAGTTGATGCATCCGGAATATGAAACATACAAGAACTTTCACCAAGTTTCCGAGAGAAAATCTTACACTTTTTCCCCCAAATTCGGTTTGCCATCGCATTGATAAGACCTCCCGATGGTGTGAGACAGCGGTAGAACTGACCAATCACAAATTCTTTTTGATTCTCCAATCCCTTCATCAAAACATGGTTTGGAATGTGTACTTTAGGAGTTCCATCTTCCATGTAAGTTGGTGTCGTTGTTCGATGGAGATTGCGGATGGAAGGATCCATTTTTGCAGCCCATGGAAATCGTAATTGGCCATCCTCTTTAATTGCTGGAGGGAGAATGTCCGAGCCTGATTTTCTTACACTTTTGTCAATTAGAGTTGACAGATTAGTAGCTTCGGGGATAATCTTCGGCTTTTTTGCCCAAGCTCCAAGAGATGGAACAAATGGGGCATCGGCGGCTGTGTCTCTATCAGCAACTGGGAGTACCACGGCAGGGTGAATCTTTGGTGTGGCTTCAGCAGCAGTAACAGTTACAGGAGATGGCGAATCAGGCGCCACCGTGGAGAGGAGAGGGTTTGTCACAGCAACTGACGATTGCAGGCTCCTCCTATCTCGCCCAGGTTCTTTCACTAATTTGGCCGCTAAAACTGTTGTTCTTCCAGTTGTTTTTGATGCTGAAAAAGGCTCCCAAACAACCATTGTTGAGGCTACAGCTGCCACAACTACGATTAATCATACTGTTCCACAAGGAATCAACATCGAATGTGCACCAACGGTTGCTACAATTGTTGCTAATGAGCCTGCTCCAGCTTTTGTACCAACCGAATTTGTTGAGACTAATGTCTCTTCATGCTCACCAGCTACCAAGGCTGGTCAAACAACTCCTACAGTCTTTCAAACTGTCGCTACTCAAACT
The DNA here is from genome assembly GCA_030180135.1 of Orychophragmus violaceus. Lineage (NCBI taxonomy): Eukaryota > Viridiplantae > Streptophyta > Magnoliopsida > Brassicales > Brassicaceae > Orychophragmus > Orychophragmus violaceus. The sequence continues at coordinate 19,057,957 of CM058237.1, forward strand.
ACTACCATCTCTTCTGCCTTGTGCGACACCTCTCCTACTACAGAAACTTCACTATCATTTGATTATCTTCCAACACAGGATTTTCCAACTCCTCCCCCTCAATCAGGGATAATGTTTTAGGTAGTAACCAATTTGCTGCTTTCGACATGGGATCATTTGCAGGTTATGAGATGGGTGATGCATCTTCTCAAAAATCTCGAGGAGGAAGGCCAATTAAACCTACTCAAAAGGTTCAAGAAATGCAATGGATAACAATACGTGGCCGTGGCAATCGTGGACGTGGCGGTCAAATTGGCCGTGGTGCACCATAGTAGAAGTTACTTAAGGGTTAAATCTTTTAAATCCCTAGTCTCTTCTCATTAGATTCTACTTAATTGTAAAATCTCTTCTTTCTCTTCTTTTAAAAACTATATGACCTCCAAGTCATATCTTGTAACACTTTTATTTTCTGCATTTTAATTTGAAAGCCTTTTGTCAAAAAAACAAAAAAACAAAAAGGTATAGCAGTAAGATGTTTGGTATTGTTTTACCAAAAATATGTTGGTATTACAATAATAGTTAGGAATGAGTGGCAATGTTTTTAACTTTCGACTATGAAATAGTCATATAAATAATATTATAAATTAATAAAAACAAATGTTAAAAGAATTTGAAAATCTTATAGTGCTTCTTTGTAAAACTGATTTTTTTACCGCGTCAGTAGTTTAGGCTTTTTATAACCGTTTCCAAACTAAATTTTTGTTTATCACCGATAGTCATTAGTCGCGATTCTGTTCTTTTTCTTTGTTTTGTTCGGGCAGTTCTTTGCATAATGACCTTCCTTTCGACATAGAAAACATTTTGTCGTTTTCTTGAAAGTTTGTTTTCTCCTGAAGAATCGCCTTCGTCTTGGTTTGTTAAAGTCCCTTCGAAATGATTTCTTGTATTTGTTGAAGTGTCGGAATTTTCTTGGCTTGCTCCGTGTATCACACGAACATGACCTCTTCGAGCTTGAGCATTTGATAGCTAGATCAGGTCTAGCACAGATCCTTGATAACTGCTTCGATTTATCCATGAATTCCATCCAGAATTCCTTCTGTTTGCAAAGTTTGTCGAGAGTTCTGAAAACATACTGCTGGATTTGTCCAATAGAGATATCTTCGATAGTTTGATTCTGATCTCTGATGTAGAGCTTGGTTTGTTGACTCAAGTAGTCATCTATGGAAGAAAGATAAACCTGCTTCAAGCTTGGATTGTTGAGACCGTCGAGAGCGTAGTATCTCTTTGTCTGTCGTTCGAAATGTTTGGCTAGATCTCTTTTCTTCAACGAACAACATTTTGCTGTGTAGAACTCTTCTTGCAATTGATCCTTTAGATGGCTAGGAGTTCCAATAAATTCTTTATGGATTTCTCCTAGAAGCACCGGTATAGTTGTTTGATAGACTTGCAGCTGTCTGTATTCTCCAAGTGAATTCCACCATTCTTTAAGTGCGCCTGATAATTTTGCTGTAAATTGTTGTATGACAAAAGGTAATGGCGAGGTCATGGCTTCCGAAGTCATCCATGCATGAAATTCATCAAGACGATCCTTCCATTTTTCAAAAGGAATATCGTCGAAGGTGAACGTCATAACTTTTGACGAGAACTGTTTGGACGGCATCTCCTGATTCCTGGGGGGAGAATATCTCATCTCTTCGTCGCTTGAGATAACTTCGTCAATATTAGGTTCTCGTTTTGGAGATCCGATTGCGAACTGTTTTGGCAGAGACTCGTCTTCGGAACTGAATTCATTTGTGCTCGAATCAGAATAATGATTGATCATTGCGATTGATTGAGAAGGCTTGGGCTGAGTGTCTATCGTCTTTTGTGTTGACTCAACAGAGGTTTTGCCAAGAGCATCAAGTAGTGAGGACATTGAAAATTCGATCATGGCAATATCCTTCTCTTTTAGTTTATCTTTCTCAACTGATTCATGGCTAGATGACGACGTAATAGCTGGTTTCTTGGGTGGATTATCTTGAAAATCCGATTCTTTCTGCCTCCTGTATTTATGTCGCTCTGTCTTCGGCTTGAAAATGCTAGGCATAGGTGTTGCATACCTAGATGTGAAGGCTTCGTCTGAACATAGGAACCCAGATGTGTTGGGTTTTGGCCTTCTTTCTTGGTACTCCGAGAGGAATCCTGGGGAGTAGGATCCTTGATACATGGGTGTATTGAGTGGCATGTTTCCCAGAGGTGTAGAGTACGCTTCAGCAGACCTCTGATTTTGGATCATACTTTCTAGGCATCGTTGAAGATCTTTGAGCTGGGTTTTGAGATTTGTCATTTCAACTTCTTTACTTCGAAAATGCGAAGTATTAGCCATCATATGCTGCGCCATAGTCATCATCTCTTGGTGGAGATTGTTGAGTCTTTCATTGATTTCTGTTATCGAATTTTGAAGGCTGGTTAACCTTTTGTTGTAGCCATCAGCAAGCTGGCCAACCTTATGGTTGATAGTTGTTAACAGCTGGTTTTGAGCGATTGCATTCTCTGTCTGCCAATTGAGAACCTTTTCCGCTTGGCTGAGTTGATCTGGTCCAGAGGGATTGACGGCTCTCGTGACAATTTTCGGACTATGAGAGATATTGTTCCTGGTGAAATCTTCGGGTGGAGGAAATTCTTCTGTTTGCATCATTAAGATTCGTTGAGTAGGTTCTTCCCTTTTCTCCGAATATTGGACAATGAAGTCGTATCTTCCGTTTCCTTCACCTAGGGGGCCGACAGTAGTATCGCCTTCGAGATACCTCTTATACAGAGGGTCTTTCTTCTTTCTTCGTCTCCGCTTAATATCTTCGTCTGATTCATAGATGTCTTCAATACAAGCAGAACAAGAGCATACATCAAAGTATTGATGTCCATCTTCGTCTTTGAAAGGATAGACGACTGCTCCATCTCGACCAAATGAAATAGGTTGAAGAGCTTGTTCCTTGTAAGAATCTTGGAGGTCTTGTTCGTTGAATTGTATAGCAAACTGAGTGAACAGTTGCTTTCTGAACGATGACGATCTTGGTTTTTCGAATTTGATCTCGGTTGTTCCATCTTCTCTGGAAAGAAAGCTGACTTCTGATGTTTGAACAGGCGTCTGTGCTGCTTGGTGTAATTTTTCATAGCTCGTGACCCATGATTCTGGTAATCGCCGTAGTAGTTCTTCTTTAGAGATCTGGCGAGGAATCTGAACAGCGTTGGGGGTTTGTGAAGCCGACGTTACTTCGAGATATAGCGCTTCATCAGATGAAGGAAGAGCTAGATCAAGAGCATGATCTTGGATCCGGTAGACGATCTGGTGGTGTAGCGTTGCTACGACACTTTTCTCTTGCATAGGCGCTCCAATTAGTTGTAGTTGGACTTTAAGCGTCTTCAGTAAATTTGGATCTTGCAAAGAAACATTAAAGTTTGGAAACAGTGTTATGAATACTGTTCCTGCGTTTAATGTTGTTTGGACTGTTCCGATGCAGGCTTGCTGGTATGATTTTAGTCTTGAGTCGACCAAAGCTATGCGTGCAACGACTGGTAGTCCCTTTCGAGCGTGTAGGGTTAGACCGATTCGTACAACACCAAAGTGGAGGTGAGTGTACCCGTGCTGCATCCATAATCTTGGTAAATTCTCCGGGATGGTGAGCGATATGAACTGCTCTTCTTCCGTTGCTGGGATTTGGCAGGAGGAGAATTTGCTAGATTGGACATACTCCATAACCCTTTTGTTTGCAGATGGTCTGATGAGTTCTCGAACACCTTTAACCGAGAAAGCGCTGGGTTTTTTAGCGAAGTATTCATATGGATTAACGAGAGGTAGAGTAGTTTCAGGTAATTGATCTCCTGGAACATACTCAATTTCATAAAGAGAATTTATGTCCGAGGAGGAAGATGAAGGAGATGAACGTGATTTACTTTTTGGTAAAGTGGAAATTGCGAAACTAGAATCGATTATTGAAGGCTGTAAAGAGAAAGGCTTTTGAGGTTTTAACATGGCTATGAATTTGTTTTCCAGAACATTCAAAACAATCAGTCATAAACAAAGATTCATTCATTCATAACATAAGTCTTTGGCTCTGATACCATTCTAAAGATCAAGCATCCCGATCGCACGTATTGACTAATCGTATTGACAAACGAGGGTTAAAGAGGTTCCAAGTAAAGGGGAGCAATTTGCGGCACCTCTGGCCTTTGGCTCAACCCACTGTTAGGAACGACCTCTATCCCCCCACGAATGTCATGTTGACCGTCGTATTGATAGATCGGAATCCTTGACTAAAGAAAAAGAACAGAATCGCGACTTACGAATGAAAGAAAGAAACAAAGCTTATGAAGATGCTAGGAAGTCTGGAAAACTTAAGCGTTTAGAGAGGCATAGAGAGAGAGAAATTGTAGAGAGAGGTTTTTATAAATTTTCTGATGATATTATACAATGGGGATACACACATATTTATAGGTGGAGGATAAGGTCGCTGACATAAGCGCTTACCTCACTTATTTAGGCGATGACATCATCGCTTACATCATTCTTACATATGCGCTGACATAAGCGCTTACATAATGCTTACATATGCGCTGACATAGGCGCTTACATTACTACTTAGTGATCCATTTCGAATTCGAGCATATGTTCTTCACAACATCCGTAATGATCGTCTGGGCATTCGTATTTTGTCTCCGATTCTTCAAAGTTTTGCTGTGAGTCTGAAGTGATGTTGAATCTTTTCTCGATGTCATCAATGTTCATCTCGTCATCTGGGAGCTGTGCATCTTGGAAATACTCTGGTGGACATTCTGAAGATGATGGTTTTTGTTTTTCTTCCTTGATGGTTTCGACCAGGTTATCTTGCCTTATCATGAAATATTGCAGATCTTCATCGAGAGACATTTGGTAGTCAATCGGGTAGTAACTCCAATTTGGTTTGAAGGGTATGGGGAACGTTTGCCTGGCATTGTTGAGACGAAATGCATGAATCTGGAAATCTTCGTATGCTTCATTGTCTTGGAGGTTGAAGTCTGGACGAATCCCCTTATAGTAATCGATGTGATGAATGAGGGTCGGCAGAGCATGGACCTTCTTTGATTTTGTGTTGGTTTGAACAGGACGATGGAAAAAGTAGATTGTGTGTGGGTTGAAGAATGGGTTGAGACCTCCTTTCTTCAGTTTCTTGAATGGGATGTTTGTTGCTTTTGCCGATCTTCTTAGCTTCCCGCTCCAGCTGGATAGAGGTGCGAACCATGTTAAGAATGTCGACAGGCATTCTTTCTGTCTTTGCTGAGCATTGACATAGTGATATAGCCACTGTATATCAAACGCGATCCCGATGGTATAGGCCGAACAAAGGTACCAGATGAAACAGAGAACTTCTTCCGGCATGTAGGTGTTTCCAATCCCGTAGAGGTGAGCGAACGGATAATCTGGGTGAATACCCAATGGTGTGAAGTAATGACAGCTTGCTCCATGCTTTGAAATTATCATCGACTGGTATTGGAAGATTTTCATATGGAGATGTTCGTGTAGGGCCTTCTTATCGATTAGTTGGTGAGCGTCTTCGGGCATATTGGCTTCGAAGTCAAAAAGATGCTTCTCTGATGCAGAGGATGTTGCCATCATGTGAATCTCTTTGAGAGGGTTCCTGCTGAGCATATCAGCTAAAGTGTTCTTTGTACCCTTTATATAGCAGGACTCGAAGTCATATTTCGAGAACCATTCGCTCCATCGCAACAGTTGTTGATGTGGGACCATCTTTTGCTTGAATTGTAACATCTTCGGAAAGGAAGACATATCCATTTCGATACGAAATTTATGTCCTATCAGATGGAACTCGAACTTCTCGATGGCTCTTTTGACAGCTAGGATTTCTTTGAACGTGGAGTGGTAGTGGATTTCGGAATCTTTAAAGCGTCCGCTTTTGTAGCCGCAGATTTGACGTTTCCCACTTATCTCTTCGAACAGTATGGCACCCCAAAATTTGTCGCTTGCGTCGGTTTGCAGAATACGCGTTCCCGTGGAAGGAATCTTTAAGTGCGGTAGGTTCTGTATCTCTAGCTTTAGCCTTTTGACCGCTTCTGTTTGTCGTTTTGTCCACTGTGGTGGATTCTTGGCCAACATCTTCTGGAGTGGTCTTGTCAGCTGGGAAAGTTTCGGAATAAAGTCACTCACGTAATTGATTACTCCAAGAAACTGCTGAACTTGTCTCCTTGTGAGATTCTCTTCGGGAAAATCCAAAAGTGTTGTGGCGAGATGGGCTTGTGGTGTAAACTGTCCTTTTGTGATTTGCATTCCAAGAAATTCGATATTGGGCTGGGCTATGATCATTTTTCGAGCCGAGAGCATAACTCCATAGTTCTTCACTATACTTTGGAATTGTTGGAGGATCTGAGTATGCTCCTTGTCATCCGATGAGAATAGGAGGATATCATCGATGTATATTAAAGCCGTGTGCAGGAGAGGCTTGAATATCTTTAACATCGCTTGTTGGAACAATGATGGTGCGGTTTTGAGACCGAATGGCAGGACGTTCCACTGGAGATGGCGATTTGGTAGGCAAAATGCTGTCTTGTATCTTTCTTCTGGGTTAACTCCCAGTTGCCAAAATCCAGATTTGAGGTCGAACTTTGAGAATACCGTTGCACTTTGCAGATGTTGGAAGAGTGCTCTTTTATTCGGAAGAGGAAATCGGACATCTTGTAGGTATTGATTTAATGGTTTGTAATCAATAACTAGCCTCAATTTTCCCCTTGCTTGCTCTGCTCGGTTGTTGACATAAAATGCTTTGCACGCCCATGGTGAATTCGTCGATGATACTATTCCTTGACTCATTAGCTGGTCACATTCTTCATTAGCTTGTTGCAATAATGCTGGTGGCATTCCTGCGTGACTCGCCTTCGTTGGAATTGTGTCAACACTTTCCTTGAACGGTAGCGATACAAAGAACTCTGAGTTTAACCATAGAGGGGTTTTGCATTTCTTTAAGAAGTCAGTGTGAGACTCCGCGCACGAGATCAACGTGATTTCTTCTTTGATCTTGTTGAATTCTAGACCCATAACATCTTCGACAGCAAACATACGTGGTATTGTTGTGAAAGGTTTGAACAGAGTCTTCCATCTTAAACCTCGTGGTTCAAGCGAGATGTCAAACTTCTTCTTTAATGAATAGTATGCATCCCAACCCAGTACTAAATCTTTTCCGGGTTCGGATGACCCAAGGACTTCCGTTGTGATCTGGCACCCTGGAAAGAGTTCGATGATGACTGGTTTCGATTTGAGCTTGATAGTAAGAGACCCAGAGTTTGCGACTTTGAACACCTGGTGGTGAGGTAACCACATAGAAGGCTCAAGAATCTTGGGATTCATTATGGTCGTATGAGCTCCTGTGTCAATGAACGCGATTGCATGAACTGGATCTTCTTCTTTTGCTTGATCGAAAATCGTCACTGGAAAGTGCGGTGTTTGTATCTCCTCTTTTCTTGGGATTTCAGTAATCTTGAAACAGCAATCTTCTTCTTCGTCTTCATATGATGCATCTGAGGAGTCATCATAATCCGAATAACTGCAGATAGCTTCCTTTTCATCACTATCATACGATAGTACCGATTCAAGGTCATGATTTTCGAGATCAATGTCTGGGGCTATCTTCGATATCGAGCCAATGAGATATTGCTTCTTCTTCTTTGTTTTGTTCGGGCAGTTCTTTGCATAATGACCTTCCTTTCGACATAGAAAACATTTTGTCGTTTTCTTGAAAGTTTGTTTTCTCCTGAAGAATCGCCTTCGTCTTGGTTTGTTAAAGTCCCTTCGAAATGATTTCTTGTATTTGTTGAAGTGTCGGAATTTTCTTGGCTTGCTCCGTGTATCACACGAACATGACCTCTTCGAGCTTGAGCATTTGATAGCTAGATCAGGTCTAGCACAGATCCTTGATAACTGCTTCGATTTATCCATGAATTCCATCCAGAATTCCTTCTGTTTGCAAAGTTTGTCGAGAGTTCTGAAAACATACTGCTGGATTTGTCCAATAGAGATATCTTCGATAGTTTGATTCTGATCTCTGATGTAGAGCTTGGTTTGTTGACTCAAGTAGTCATCTATGGAAGAAAGATAAACCTGCTTCAAGCTTGGATTGTTGAGACCGTCGAGAGCGTAGTATCTCTTTGTCTGTCGTTCGAAATGTTTGGCTAGATCTCTTTTCTTCAACGAACAACATTTTGCTGTGTAGAACTCTTCTTGCAATTGATCCTTTAGATGGCTAGGAGTTCCAATAAATTCTTTATGGATTTCTCCTAGAAGCACCGGTATAGTTGTTTGATAGACTTGCAGCTGTCTGTATTCTCCAAGTGAATTCCACCATTCTTTAAGTGCGCCTGATAATTTTGCTGTAAATTGTTGTATGACAAAAGGTAATGGCGAGGTCATGGCTTCCGAAGTCATCCATGCATGAAATTCATCAAGACGATCCTTCCATTTTTCAAAAGGAATATCGTCGAAGGTGAACGTCATAACTTTTGACGAGAACTGTTTGGACGGCATCTCCTGATTCCTGGGGGGAGAATATCTCATCTCTTCGTCGCTTGAGATAACTTCGTCAATATTAGGTTCTCGTTTTGGAGATCCGATTGCGAACTGTTTTGGCAGAGACTCGTCTTCGGAACTGAATTCATTTGTGCTCGAATCAGAATAATGATTGATCATTGCGATTGATTGAGAAGGCTTGGGCTGAGTGTCTATCGTCTTTTGTGTTGACTCAGCAGAGGTTTTGCCAAGAGCATCAAGTAGTGAGGACATTGAAAATTCGATCATGGCAATATCCTTCTCTTTTAGTTTATCTTTCTCAACTGATTCATGGCTAGATGACGACGTAATGGCTGGTTTCTTGGGTGGATTATCTTGAAAATCCGATTCTTTCTGCCTCCTGTATTTATGTCGCTCTGTCTTCGGCTTGAAAATGCTAGGCATAGGTGTTGCATACCTAGATGTGAAGGCTTCGTCTGAACATAGGAACCCAGATGTGTTGGGTTTTGGCCTTCTTTCTTGGTACTCCGAGAGGAATCCTGGGGAGTAGGATCCTTGATACATGGGTGTATTGAGTGGCATGTTTCCCAGAGGTGTAGAGTACGCTTCAGCAGACCTCTGATTTTGGATCATACTTTCTAGGCATCGTTGAAGATCTTTGAGCTGGGTTTTGAGATTTGTCATTTCAACTTCTTTACTTCGAAAATGCGAAGTATTAGCCATCATATGCTGCGCCATAGTCATCATCTCTTGGTGGAGATTGTTGAGTCTTTCATTGATTTCTGTTATCGAATTTTGAAGGCTGGTTAACCTTTTGTTGTAGCCATCAGCAAGCTGGCCAACCTTATGGTTGATAGTTGTTAACAGCTGGTTTTGAGCGATTGCATTCTCTGTCTGCCAATTGAGAACCTTTTCCGCTTGGCTGAGTTGATCTGGTCCAGAGGGATTGACGGCTCTCGTGACAATTTTCGGACTATGAGAGATATTGTTCCTGGTGAAATCTTCGGGTGGAGGAAATTCTTCTGTTTGCATCATTAAGATTCGTTGAGTAGGTTCTTCCCTTTTCTCCGAATATTGGACAATGAAGTCGTATCTTCCGTTTCCTTCACCTAGGGGGCCGACAGTAGTATCGCCTTCGAGATACCTCTTATACAGAGGGTCTTTCTTCTTTCTTCGTCTCCGCTTAATATCTTCGTCTGATTCATAGATGTCTTCAATACAAGCAGAACAAGAGCATACATCAAAGTATTGATGTCCATCTTCGTCTTTGAAAGGATAGACGACTGCTCCATCTCGACCAAATGAAATAGGTTGAAGAGCTTGTTCCTTGTAAGAATCTTGGAGGTCTTGTTCGTTGAATTGTATAGCAAACTGAGTGAACAGTTGCTTTCTGAACGATGACGATCTTGGTTTTTCGAATTTGATCTCGGTTGTTCCATCTTCTCTGGAAAGAAAGCTGACTTCTGATGTTTGAACAGGCGTCTGTGCTGCTTGGTGTAATTTTTCATAGCTCGTGACCCATGATTCTGGTAATCGCCGTAGTAGTTCTTCTTTAGAGATCTGGCGAGGAATCTGAACAGCGTTGGGGGTTTGTGAAGCCGACGTTACTTCGAGATATAGCGCTTCATCAGATGAAGGAAGAGCTAGATCAAGAGCATGATCTTGGATCCGGTAGACGATCTGGTGGTGTAGCGTTGCTACGACACTTTTCTCTTGCATAGGCGCTCCAATTAGTTGTAGTTGGACTTTAAGCGTCTTCAGTAAATTTGGATCTTGCAAAGAAACATTAAAGTTTGGAAACAGTGTTATGAATACTGTTCCTGCGTTTAATGTTGTTTGGACTGTTCCGATGCAGGCTTGCTGGTATGATTTTAGTCTTGAGTCGACCAAAGCTATGCGTGCAACGACTGGTAGTCCCTTTCGAGCGTGTAGGGTTAGACCGATTCGTACAACACCAAAGTGGAGGTGAGTGTACCCGTGCTGCATCCATAATCTTGGTAAATTCTCCGGGATGGTGAGCGATATGAACTGCTCTTCTTCCGTTGCTGGGATTTGGCAGGAGGAGAATTTGCTAGATTGGACATACTCCATAACCCTTTTGTTTGCAGATGGTCTGATGAGTTCTCGAACACCTTTAACCGAGAAAGCGCTGGGTTTTTTAGCGAAGTATTCATATGGATTAACGAGAGGTAGAGTAGTTTCAGGTAATTGATCTCCTGGAACATACTCAATTTCATAAAGAGAATTTATGTCTGAGGAGGAAGATGAAGGAGATGAACGTGATTTACTTTTTGGTAAAGTGGAAATTGCGAAACTAGAATCGATTATTGAAGGCTGTAAAGAGAAAGGCTTTTGAGGTTTTAACATGGCTATGAATTTGTTTTCCAGAACATTCAAAACAATCAGTCATAAACAAAGATTCATTCATTCATAACATAAGTCTTTGGCTCTGATACCATTCTAAAGATCAAGCATCCCGATCGCACGTATTGACTAATCGTATTGACAAACGAGGGTTAAAGAGGTTCCAAGTAAAGGGGAGCAATTTGCGGCACCTCTGGCCTTTGGCTCAACCCACTGTTAGGAACGACCTCTATCCCCCCACGAATGTCGTGTTGACCGTCGTATTGATAGATCGGAATCCTTGACTAAAGAAAAAGAACAGAATCGCGACTTACGAATGAAAGAAAGAAACAAAGCTTATGAAGATGCTAGGAAGTCTGGAAAACTTAAGCGTTTAGAGAGGCATAGAGAGAGAGAAATTGTAGAGAGAGGTTTTTATAAATTTTCTGCATCAAGCTGATTTTTACATCTCTATTTTTTTTACCGCTTCATTCAGTAATTACTGCCACCATTTATCATAACATATGTAGATATTTTCTTTTCTCTACGCGAGAGACAAGATATGATGGAAATTGAATGAAGTACTAATAATCAATCAGTGATATAATAAACGAATCATTGAGAGAGAAAGTTTCACATCACACACAAATCAATCTGTCACAAGACAGAGGATACGGTAACGAAGATCAGAGAGAAAGAGAGAGAACATCAGTGGTCCCTTTGGGAGAAAATTTATTGGCAAGAAACAAAAAAAAGACAAGTCATGAAAAATACCAAAATTTTGGACATGACTCCATTTGTGCCTGACACTTAAAATTGACATAAATTCATAATATACATATACATATACATATAGTCATATACATATGCATACATGCTCATCTCTGTCTTGCTGCTTCCAAAAGTGTTTACTTCCTTGGAGATTGTGATCCATATGCCGCATACGTAGCCCATCTCTCTATCGTTTATTTCTTTTTTTTGGATCTCAGTCTTTTGTGTATATATACTTTATATTTATCACGATCCTTTGTGTTATAATCTCTACAAAATTGACTAATTCCCCCAAAATGTGTTCCAGTGGGTGCAATTAATTAGGGCATATTTGATGTGCACCAGATGAAACCGACTTGGAATTCTTTTAGTGACCAATCCTTTTAGATAACAGTCAGTCTTAATCGGTGAGTGATTCATCTGGTAACATAATAACCGGTTTATTTATCCGGTTAAGATAAATCCAAATTTTCACAAATTAACATATATTTCCTCCGTATTTAAAAGGTTGATGTTTTACTTTTTGATTTGTTTATAAAAAATCAATTGTTTAGACTATAATTAATGTATTTTATTTTAAAATTTATATATAGTTTAAAATATAAAAATATGATTGGTGAAATATTTATTGGAAAACAAAAACAAATCAAAAATAATAATTTAAAGCAATGATTTATTATTATTTTTTTAATATGTGTGAAAATATAAAACATTAATCTTCAAAATACAAAAGAGTATCATTTAAGATGATTTGTCGAGTAACCATTTTTAGGGTTTTGAGTGAAGTTTCTTCCCGACTTTCTTCACTTTGTAAAAAAAAAAATTCATTTTTTTTTGAATACCATACAAATTTTCGACCTTAGGCTGATAATCTCTCATGAATCCGTAGTCAGCTTTAGATAACCTAATTTAAAGGTTATCTTTCCATACCAAAGGGGGTTTGGATCCAAGGCACAAGAGAACCAACCCCTTTATATTACCAATACAGGTTTGTGCACGTTTGAAGCTACTTTGGAGATTTTTGGAGCTTTTGAATTTAATCTAAAGAAGTTATGATTTCACAGAGTTCATTGCCACAAGCGAAGTTGGTGCCGACGCCATACTTAGCATCGATCGACACCACGTTCAAGCCCCACTATAGAACTCCTAAACGACCAATAAGAATGGTGAAACCTGTGATCGTACGACCAGACGAAACATTAACTTTAATTTACGAGACAAAGATGGTCATGATCGCACAACACAAAGGCATAGACTTGATGTGGAAGGAAACCGCATAGCTGAACAAGTCATTACATGTGAAAAGATGGGCAGTTGGTCCACGGTTTGGCAGTAGCAGGTGGTCGCATGAGAACCTTTGCTGATTACAACATGCCTAATCAATTCTACGTGAACATGTCTGCGGTTCGACTGCCTACTTTCTAGAGGAACGATTTTGAGTTGAAGACTGCCTACTACACTTTGGTCGAGCATCATCAGTTTCATGGACTGCCCAATGAGCATCCTATGGACCACACTGAGAGGTTTAAGGATCTTGTTACAAGCATGAAGTATGATGGAGTCTCTATCTACTATCTCTTCTGCAAGCTCTTCCCACTCTCTCTTGCTGGAAAATTAGCTACCAGCAGAATCTTTGAAAACCTGGGAACATACCAAAAATGCATTTCTCTGCAACTTTTATGATGATGCTAGGTTTGAGGAGCTAAGGAAATGATCTCTACATTCAAGCAAAATCCACAAGAAGCTTTTGAAAGCGTTTGGATCCGATTCAAGGCTTATCAGAGAGACTGTCCGCATCACGGACTTAGTGAAGTTCAGTTGCTAGGAACCTTCTTCAGAGGAATTGATTGGAGACACCAGATGGCTCAAGATGTTGTGAGCAATAGGAACTTGATATACCATGGATTTTAGGGTTTTTAACCATGGTATACATCTTATCTATCGAGTTTATTATTATGTTTTAGAGTCTTTTCAGGTGCTGATTAGGTACATGCATGTTTGGAGCGGAATTGGAGATTATGAAGCTTTCTGGGGTATTTTGGAGTGTTTGGCCGAGAGAGTAGAGTTCACTGTCGAGATCAGAGTTTTGTGTTGATCGACACATCTAGTGCATCGATCGACACACATGCGAGATGGGCTTTTTCTCGGCGAGTTATGAAGAATGAAGAAATTGCACAATTGCCCAGAAGTACCTGATATTTACAAAGAAGCCCCAAAACGTGATTAGCATTATAATTAGGTTTTACAGCCACTTGTTAGGAACGCTTTTATAAGTTTTATTTTATTTCAGAGAGAGTTAGGGGCTGATCTTGATCTCGAAAGAGAGAGGATTTCGAACCCCAGTTCTTTACTTGATTTTATGCTATTTGGTTTTCTATTCAAGATGTCTTCTGTTTCGATGAACACGTCTGAGTAGTTTACCTGTTAGGTTTAGGGATTCTCATTAGGGATTTCATGGAATTATAGGTTAATTAATCTGTAGGGATTCATATCTGCTAGTTCTTCGTCTAGGGTTATTCTTAATGCTTAATCTGAAGTAGCTATCCAGATTTATGATGTTAGGTTAATTGATGCAACGACAGTTGGTTAGTTAGCTAGAAAGAACCTAGATGAGGAATTGAATTACTCGCAAAGGAATTTGGTTTAGTTTAATTGTGAACATATCGAACTTGGAATTAATGCTGGTTTAATCTGTTAGTAATTGCAAAGGAATTTGGATTGCTGCACTTAGACTTAGAGAATTCTCGCAACGACAGTTGGTTAATTCTATATCTGTGTTTGAGTTCTAGAACAGTTCCTAATTAGATCCCGATTGATTGATTGTCTGTGTTCCTGATTTCCTGAGAACTCCGTAGACATAACACCTTCGCCTCCTTGCTTACAAACTCGCTTGATTTACTTTCTGCTGTCTGATTTACTGCTTTCATCACATTGCTTTCACCTAGTTTAATCTTTACTGTTCTTAATCTATCGTTGACCAGAGTCCCTGTGGATTCGATACCCTAAGTACTACAACTACATCACTGTGCACTTGCAGTTGATATATGGATTAAAACTCGACCTATCAAGTTTTTTTGGCGCCGTTTCCGGGGACTCTTTTGAGTCTTCGATAGATTTGAACTTAGGGTTTAGACTAGGTTTTTCGTTTTTATTTTTTTTGTTACTAATTTTTTCTTCTTTTTTTGTTCTTGCGTTTCAGGTACGCCTGTAATCGCCTAGCATCGATCGACACGTTCCTGTGTGTCGATCGACACGGTCCTGTGTGTCGATCGACACATCTTCGAGCTTGCATCGATCGACACTACTCTGCATCGATCGACACAGCGCGTAAGATGATGGTAATGATGGAACGGATGTTGGAAGATCAGCAGAATAACTCATTCTGCAGAGGCTATGGTTCATATTCATTCACCAGAGATTATGAATCTCCATCATATCAGCCTTTTCTTCCTCAAAATAAACAATCTGATAAGCTGATAAGCATGATGGAGCAGTTATTGGAGAAGCAGGGAGAAGATTTGAACTACATCAGTGGCTCTGGATTCCAAAGAAACAGGTTTGGTAATCAGCAAGGTAATTCTTATTAGAGAACCTATGGATCATCTTCTTATCAGACACCTCCTACTGCTAATGCTTATAAGAGCAAAATGGAAGCCATGATGGAGCAGTTGCTAGAGGATCAGACTAAGACTGCTGTAGACTTCGATAGAAAGCTGGATGCTATACATGAAAATCTGAATGGGAAGTTTGAATACTTGAGCACACATGTGAAGAAGCTAGATGTCCAAGTTCAGCAGACAACTGGAGCAATACAAAGGCAAAATGAAGCTGGGAAAGCTGAACAGTACAGATCCATCAAAGCTGTGACCTTAAGAGATGGGATTGACTTGCTGGGAGAAGAAGAGAGCATAATCTCAGATTTTCTGGACGAATTCTGTCTGTCTGAGACTTGCATCGATCGACACAGCTCAAGCATCGATCGACAAAGTCCCGATCCGACTGATGAAATTGGGCATAATCGCCTTGTGTCGATCGACACACATCGTGCATCGGTCGACACAGATCGCAGACGGGATCAGAAACCTGCAACAGTCCCAGAACGAGTCTATAAGCCCCATGTGCCGTATCCTAAGGTTCCTAAAGTGTCTAAACAGGAGCTAGAAGTGGCTAACTGTATGAAAGTGATGGAAAAGAAGCTGATTCAGATTACAGAGAAGCTTCCAGATCCAGGAGCATTTGTGCTAGACTGTTCAATCTCTAAGGACATATTCAAGCGTTCTCAGTGTGACTTAGGAGCTGATGTGAATCTCATGCCATACTCTGTGGCTGTGAAATTAGGACTGATGGATTTCCAGCCTACTAGGATCTCTCTTATCCTAGCTGATCGTTCAAAGAAGTATCCAGAAGGAGTTCTTGAGGACATTAATGTCAGAGTTGGGAACTACTTGATTCCAACAGACTTTGTAGTGCTGAAGTATGAGATTGAACCTGATGATCCTTTGCTGCTTGGAAGATCATTCTTAGCTACTGCTGGAGCTGTGATAGATGTGAGACGTGGTCTGATTGATCTTCAACTGGGAGATAAGCCATTGCAGTTCAAGATGGACAGGAAGCAGAGAGCCACCATTGATGGACAGAGCTTCAGTGTTGAGGTGGAACCAGAGGTTCCTATTGGAGAAGAGAAGATGGCGGTTCCTCTTGAACCTGCTCTAACATCTTCAGTGCCCGCAACTGCTCATAAGCAGAAAGCTCCAGACATCTCATTCCCAAAGGTAAGGCACAAATCATCTAAGCTTAAACCTCATAACCGCATTGCTTTGAATGCAGGTAAATACAGCATCCCACCCAAGCTTCGCTCCCGCCCTGATTCTATTCCTTCGTTCCTTGGGAGATCTCATGATCCGACTGCTTATACACCTCCTTGGATGAAGAGATATTCACAGAGACATTCCAAGTCTCTGCTGAAACCGCCATGAGTCAAATCTCCTTCCCATAGTCAAGCTAATGACTAAAAACAAGCGCTGAGTGGGAGGCAACCCACTGTAGGTTCGTTTTTGTTTTCTTAGTTTTTATTTTTGATGTTTTGATTTTTCTGTTTAAGTGTGTTCAGAGCCGAGAGTAACAGGAAAAATCGCATTGCATCGATCGACACACCTAGTGCATCGGTCGATGCAGTTGCGATTCACGGTTAGCCAAAATGATTGCGGTTCAGACATCGGTTATCTACATAACCGCGAGCATATTCGCCTTGCATCGACCGACACCTTTGTGGCATCGATCGACACAAGGCGACGACAGGTAAGTAATCTGCAACTTTTCGGTTTTTTTTTTTTTTAATTTGATTTCATTATTCTCACCGAGCTCTTGCTTTGATTACACTGGGGACAATGTAGTTTAAGTGTGGGGGGAGGAAGCTACTGACGCATGCTTTTGTTTTCTTAGTTTTCAAAAATTGTTTTATTGAGTCAAAATTTGTATGAAACTATGATTTTCCGAGGAAATTTTTTGCTTGAACAGGAACTAAGTGACCATTGGACAGACTTGCAGAGCCTCTATGACTGTTAGAAAACCCGACACGAATCAGCCTACTGAGAACACCCATATCACTTCAGGTATCAGAGGATCCTTTTACTGACTTCACCTTAATACTGACTTAATTTTCTCACCTAAGGGCTTGGAATACCTTGAGTCGGATTCCTTTGTTAGTTCTGACACAGCCTGTAAACCTGTCCTATTTGGTTCTCTTCTCCCCTTCCATAAAGTAAAAAAAAAGAAGTAATGAACTGAGGATGAGTTGGTAACTCCGAAGTGGTCTCTGGGAGTGGTAGCTACAACTATCATATCATGTGCATCCATGGAATGTGTCCAAAGTACACCCCATAACGAGAAGAACACTGATAAAAAAAATAAAATGATACCCAATGGGGAAAAATCAATTGTTAAGGAAGGGAAAAGAGAAGAAAGGGACCAGAGAAAGATAGTATGGTGGTCTAGAGCTGACAAGATAAGAGTCCATGTGCCCTTTGATCGATACTCCTTAGGTGAGACCGCACTTAAAATACTTATAGAAGTCAGTAGGGTGAATTTGAATGCGTGAATGTGATTGTGGAGTTTACTTAGGATAGTTGCTAAGTGTGGGGGAAGTATATTGTGGTATTGAGTTCTGTAGGAAAGTTTTCAGTGGATTACTATGTGAATGTGAATGCGAAAGTTCCTAGGACGAAATGAGTTTCTGTGTTTTCAAACTTCTTCTCTTGTATTTTGGTTCTTTACTTGCTTGAGGGCAAGCAAGAGCTAAGTGTAGGGGAGTTGATATACCATGGATTTTAGGGTTTTTAACCATGGTATACATCTTATCTATCGAGTCTATTATTATGTTTTAGAGTCTTTTCAGGTGCTGATTAAGTACATGCACGTTTGGAGCGGAATTGGAGATTATGAAGCTTTCTGGGGTATTTTGGAGTGTTTGGCCGAGAGAGTAGAGTTCACTGTCGAGATCAGAGTTTTGTGTTGATCGACACATCTAGTGCATCGATCGACACACATGCGAGATGGGCTTTTTCTCGGCGAGTTATGAAGAATGAAGAAATTGCACAATTGCCCAGAAGTACCTGATATTTACAAAGAAGCCCCAAAACGTGATTAACATTATAATTAGGTTTTACAGCCACTTGTTAGGAACGCTTTTATAAGTTTTATTTTATTTCAGAGAGAGTTAGGGGCTGATCTTGATCTCGAAAGAGAGAGGATTTCGAACCCCAGTTCTTTACTTGATTTTATGCTTTTGGTTTTCTATTCAAGATGTCTTCTATTTCGATGAACACGTCTGAGTAGTTTACCTGTTAGGTTTAGGGATTCTCATTAGGGATTTCATGGAATTATAGGTTAATTAATCTGTAGGGATTCATATCTGCTAGTTTTTCGTCTAGGGTTATTCTTAATGCTTAATCTGAAGTAGCTATCCAGATTTATGATGTTAGGTTAATTGATGCAACGATAGTTGGTTAGTTAGCTAGAAAGAACCTAGATGAGGAATTGAATTACTCGCAAAGGAATTTGGTTTAGTTTAATTGTGAACATATCGAACTTGGAATTAATGCTGGTTTAATCTGTTAGTAATTGCAAAGGAATTTGGATTGTTGCACTAAGACTTAGAGAATTCTCACAACGACAGTTGGTTAATTCTATATCTGTGTTTGAGTTCTAGAATAGTTCCTAATTAGATCCCGATTGATTGATTACATGTGTTCCTGATTTCCTGAGAACTCCCTAGACTTAACACCTTCGACTTCTTGCTTACAAACTCGCTTGATTTACTTTCTGCTGTCTGATTTACTGCTTTCATCACATTGCTTTCACCTAGTTTAATCTTTACTGTTCTTAATCTATCGTTGACCGGAGTCCCTGTGGATTCGATACCCTAAGTACTACAACTACATCACTGTGCACTTGCAGTTGATATAGGGATTAAAACTCGACCTATCAGAACTTCAACACGAGGTTTCCCAAACAAGCTTATGAGCTCATTGAGAACTTGACTTCTAGCAATAGTACCAAGAATGCAGACTTAAATAGACAGAGGCAAGCTGCAAGCATTGATAGCTATAAGATTGTTGCAGTGAATGCCAAGTTGGATTCAATCCACAATCATCTTTTGGGTTAGAAGACAGTCAATTTTCTCCAGAGATTGAAGCTATTGAAGTGGATATGAATTATATCAATGGAGCTGAATTTCATCAGAACAGAGGTGCCTGATAACAAGGATTTTGTAATCCTTAGAGGTATCAATTCCTCTTACTTATCGTGTAGTAAGAGGTATCGAACCACTTTCGGGATTGGATACGACCAACAAGAATACACAAAACCAGTTTAGACAAGTCAATTGATAAGATTCAAGTTCTAAACAATCCTAACCAAAGTAAATTCAATCAAACAACTAACAAGTAAGCAAGATTAAACAAACTAAGGCTCAATATAAGAAAACAAGGCTATGGGCTAAGGTCAATGATTAGAACCAATTAGAGCTAACAAGGATACTAATTCAATCAACAAGTTGCTAATCTCAAGCAAGGAACACTAAGCAATTGACTAATCAAATATCTTGGCACTAATCACTTTCCCTAATCATAAATCAAGAACAAATCCTCATTTGTGAAATAAGACAAGGCAAGCATTAAGATCAAGTTCCATTAAGCTAATAATCATTCTAAACATTCATTCCCATGAGTTAGAATATGAAAATCCCCTTGAAGACTCTATCAAGCATTTCATCGAACACATGGTGGGCAATAAAAACCAAAGCATCTAGATTAACTGATCATGGTCAACCTAGCATTAAGAACATCTAAAAGGATAAGATCAATCATAAATAAGCCCTAAGCATCCTTGATTCACTCTAATCAGCCATAATCTACCTAACCCATAAACCTTGAAGAAGACTACTCACTAATCATCATATGATTAACAAAACCCAAGAAGATAGTGTTAATCATGAAGATTAGAGAAAGGTAGAAAGATTAAGAGAAGAAATCACAAAGAAGTACTTAGATTAAACAAAGATTCAAACTTGCTCTTACAAAAGGGTTTTGAAACAAAAATAAGCTTAAGAACCATAAAAAATAGGTTTTTGGCCTTATATAATGTGAATGGGGGCGAACCGGGTCAATCCGGAACAAACCGGGTGTTGACCCGGTTCAATTGGACCAAATTTGGTTCGCAGAGAGATTCATCGGTTGAGTTAAACCGATGAGGCAAGTCGATATGGCGCAGAGGGATTCATCGGTTGAAACAACCCGATGAGGCAACCCGATGAATCCCTTGTGGGATTTTTCGCTTCAAGCTTCAGTACTCTCATCGGTTGAAACAACCCGATGAGGCAAACCGGTGAATTCTCTGTGGAACTTCGGACTTCTTGCACCAATCTTATCATCAGTTGCAACATGCCGGTACATGATCCCGGTAAACTCCTCTAGCCTTCATCGGTTGATATAAGCCGATGCATCAACCCGATATATTCTCTGTGGAACTTCGAACATTCTTCTCCTCCTCCATCGGTTACAACAAACCGATGTACATGGCCAATGAAATTGTCCTGCAACTCCCAATGCACTTCTTGGCTCCTCTCCAATGCTCTAAGCTTTCTCCTCAAATCCTTTCGCACCTACAAATGACCAAAAACACTCCAAAATGTACCTAAATGCAAATTCCTAGTCCTAGATGCAACTACACTCTAAGTAAAACAAAGAACAACAAAATAATGAAGAATGTAAGGAAAAGAAGTCAAAACATAAACAAATCACTATCCTAAATGCATGAAAGCACAAGTATATCAATTCCCCCAAACTTGAATCTTGCTTGTCCTCAAGCAAGCATAAGACAATCAAACGATTTGGGAGAAAGTTTTGAAGGCGGGAGCTCATATCCAAAAGTTTAACCAAGATCAACAAGTTTCACTTAAAGTCCATGCAACCAAGATGTAACCAAGTCAAGCTTACTCCAAGGAATAGCCATACTCATCAAGGCTAATTCTCTAACCCATTTCTCAACTTTCACAAGAATTCAAATCAATTTGCTCTTTGACATTGATTAGGCATTTCAAGTGGATCCTACTCACAACAAAGTGTTTAAACTCATTTGGCAAGGGTTAAGGTTTTGAGATATAGATGATCTCAATCAAGAAGAGGGGTTTCTCCATATGCATTTAGGTTCTCTCAAGAAGAAATGAATGAGCTCACAGTAAAAGGCTAAGAGTATAGAAGCAATTGGTGCATACTAGAATCGATTTCCGTCTACCCATTTCCCCAATGACTTCTACTCTTACTCTAGCCCACCTAGTTTGAGTCTACCCTTTGTCAAGGCTATTTTTGCATCATCCCTCTTTCTCAATCAAAACACTTCCCAAGAAACTCTCCAAGGATCATTCAAAACTTTTCAAAACAGTGGCAATTCTTTTCTTTCAACTTAGCTCAAAACCCTTCTTTCTTAAGCAATGACCTCATTTCATAAACTTTCTTTTCTTTCTTTAATTTGAGCACTTTGGCTTCTTTTCATTTCAAAACTTGAGGCACTTTTCTTTCTTAAAACACATAAGAGCTTTTCTTTTTAAAACACTTTTGCCAACAAACATAAGATCCCATTCAAATTCTCTTTTGTTCTTTCCCTTTCAAATCCCTTCCCCCAAACTTCAATCCTAGCCTAATGCAAGCTAAAAGTGGTAAAGCTTGCATCTACACGGAAATTTTCTTCTAGTCGCCTCAAACTCAACACCATTTACTTAGCTCATTCCAAGAGGCCAACCTCTCAAAAGAGTGTTTATGGGCGGAAAGAAAGGTGGTGAAGGGCGTGGAAACTATTCAAGCAAGCAAGTACGGTAAAAGGGAAAAGAATGCTTGAATATTTTGGAGGTATCCATGAGTTTAAAACACTAAGAAGGAGCAAGATAATTGCAAGTCAAGTTAAGGTTCTCACTTTAAATAGAGCTAGTTTCAATTCACAACTTGCTTCAGTTTTAAAACAAGGCTAAAGGTTAGCGTTCCAAGCAAGGTTCGTTCTAACTTTCATGCTTAACTCGGGTTACAATCCTAGTGCAATCACATAGCTTGAAAGCTAGCATTTGAAACAAGTTTCACCCAATTAAACTTTACAAGGAAATTCAATCATTGCTCCCTATGCAAAAACAACATATATGGTGCAACTAGACTCGATCCTACGATGCTATTGCAACTAAATGCTTTCTTTTTGAAAAGATTTTTTTTTGAATTTTTTTTGATTTTTTGGTTTTTCTATGCCATAAATGAAATGCATGAGACTCAAAATACAAAACGAAAAATAAGAGCAAAGAAAACATGATTAGTAACTGGTCTCTCCCCCAAACTTAAATCACACAGTCCCTTGTGTGAAAGAAGCGAGGAGGAAAGACCGAAAACAAACAAAATGCTATGAAAGAAAAGAAGCAAAATATTTACAAGGTTGGAGTGTGTTACTTGGAGCTTTAAGTGGAGTGAAATGGGATGGAGGAATGGGAGGTGGAAGGTATAGAGTTCCTCCCAACTTGGATGAGAGCCCGGTTCTTCTTCAATTTTGCCACGACCTTTCCTCTTTCTTTCTCCCAACGCCAAGACCTATATAGCCTAAAACCCTAAAAAGCTTAGCAAAAGCATTAACAGTGACTAGCTAAAGAAATATGTACAAGGATAAACATGGGAATGTCTCCCAAGTGTGCTTTTGTTTAAAGTCGGTAAGCTCGACTTTTGCAAACCGGTTTTTAGGCGGTTGAAGAGTGTGGCCTGCCCTCGAGATTGATGGTCAGGACCTGAGAGGTTAACTCGCTGAGATTAACTGAATCGCCTTGAGACCTTGGACTGATGAAAGCTTGTGCACTTGCAAATGGCCTAGACTTTCCCTTAGACTTGACCTTGTACTCAATGTAGTCACCCTTTAGACCCAATGGATGCAAGCTTAGACAATTGAGAGATGTAGGAGTTTCAATAGCCATTAGCGTTTGCATCTTGTCCTTATGTCCTTTCTCAGCTCTCTTAACTCCATCTAGTCCATTGGTTAGAGCATTTCCATTATGCTCATCAAACAAAGGTTTTAGACTCTCACCATTCATCATCTCCTTTTCATACTCTTGAGCCTTTGGGTGCTTGTTGACAACCTTATCCTTTCCAGCCTTTGCAACCTTTGGAGTCCTCCTTGTCAAAATATCCACAACCTTCTCTTTTGGTGCTTTCTCCTCATTGGTTTCCAGCTTCATTGAGGAGATGAAGCCAACATACTCAATCCTTTGGGTCATAAGAGGAGTTGCAACAGCTCTATCCACCCCCTCCTTTTGAGCACGTCCCATGTGCTCACTCAATGATCCATAAGTAGTGGGTTTAGGCCGAGCTTCCTTACCTACATTTGCAAATAGCCTTGCTTCCTCTAACACATCATCCTCATGTGGAGATAGGATGACACCACAAGTGTGGAGAGTCGTGCTCCTCAAAGGATAGAAGAGCTTGTTGTCAACATTATTAAGCACATCACGTTTCTTTTTGAAGTCCATACAAGCTCCAGTGGTGTTGAGGAAAGAGGTACCAAGTAAGAGAGGTAGTTGGGTACTCTTCTTCATCTTCATGACAATAAAGTCAGTTGGGATAGTGCACTCACCAATCTTCAGTGGATAGTCCTTGAACATTCCCATTGGAGTTTTTGAGTAAGAGTCTCCAAATGTAATAGAAGATGGGTATCTTTCAATGCTCTTAATCCCAAGGGTTTCCACCATGTCAAGAGATATCACACTCACAGTAGAGCCGGAGTCACACAATGCATCCTTAATCTCCAAGTGTCCCAAAGTACAACTGATTGTAAATTTACTCGGATTGCCAAGCTTGGGAATTACCCTTGGTGTTGTTCGGACGGGAGGTAAAGTATCTTCAGCAGAAATTTCAGTGGCACTCATCTCCTTAGCTGGTGCAACATAGAGAGGCTTAACTACTGTGGCCTTCATCTCCTTGAGAGGAACCGGTGCAACATGCGGAATTGCATAACCATAGAGAAGTGCTTCTATCTCATCAACCTCTCTCTCATGGTCTGGTTTCACATGACCAACAGTAGAGAAGATTGCATTGCAATACTCTTTGGGGTTTTTATCCGGGTTTCCGGGCAATGTACCGGTAGGTCTAGAAGTAGAAGCGTGCGTGTTTTCAACATTGATCAAGCGAGAGGTCAGATGTTGCAGCTCATTCTTTAAGTTCTTCACTTCAAGCGAGAGGTCAGATGTTGCATCATTCCCTTTAACTCATTATCCAAACCCAAAGAAGAAGAGGCTTGTGGCTGTTGTTGTCCAAAACCGGGTGGAGGGTATTGTTGCTTTGGAGCATAGCCTTGTTGGTTAGTGTAAGGGAAAAAAGGCTTTTGATGAGTAGCTTGATTGAATCCATGTTGTTGAGTAGCTTGAGGTTGCCCTTGTCCTTGATATTGAGCTTGAGGGTAGACTTGATCTTGAGGGTTGGCCACATTTGGGTTTCTATAGGAGAAATTGGGGTGATTCCTATAGTTAGGATTAAAACCTTTGTTGAAACCACCTTTCCCCGCAATGAAGTTCATCTTCTCTTGTGTCATTTCTTCTTCCACACTAAAGAGGTAGGGCTGTGTAGCATCATAGTTGCCCACAAAGTTGACTTGCTTTTGGCTAGAGGTGATCAACTTGTCTATCTTCTCATTTAAAGCTTTGATTTCCTTCTCGTACTTCTCATCCGTAGAAGATGATCCTCTATTTGTCCGCTCATAATCCTCATTGTAGTTGCCATCACTAACAGCTAGATTTTCAATGAGTTCCATAGCCTCATCAACTCCTTTTCCAAGAAAATGACCATTACATGAAGAATCAAGCATGGCTCTCATCTTAGGGAGTACACCTCTGTATAAGTTGCTGAGAAGAGTTTCCTTGGTGAACCCATGGTGAACCCATGGTGAGGGCATTGGTTTGTAAGCCTCTTAAACCGTTCTCAAGCTTCTGCAAAACTCTCGTTGTTGCGTTGCACAAAGCCGGACAGCTAATTGCGGAAGCGGGCTGTCCTAGTAGCTGAGAAGAACTTCTTTAAGAACGCTTTCTTAAGCTCTCCCCATGTAGTAATAGATCCCGGATGGATGTTGCTTTCCCACTCTTTAGCCCTATCTGCCAAAGAGAAAAAGAAGAGACGCATCTTTAAACCATCATCAGTCACACCATTAAGCCTCGTTGCGGCACAAATCTTATCAAATGTGTCCAAGTGTTGCAAAGGATGCTCAGATGCAACTCCATGTAACTGATTATTTTGCACCATGTTGATCAAGATAGCCCGGATCTCGAAGTTGTTGTTGTTTACCGGCGGTGGAATAATCCCTTGGCGGTTTGCGTTTGTGTCCGGTGCATCTCCATCACCAATGGCTCTAGCTGGTCTCTCAGGATGAACCAGAATCCGATGACCATGTCCATCATCGCCCTGAAGGTTTTGCTGCTCTTGGTGGCCCTATTGGCCCTGCTGTTGATCCTGATGATCCATAACCGGCTGCTCAATACCCACAAAGTCTTGTTGAACCTCTACAACTGGTTCCAACCCAAGTCTCTCTAAGTGAACAGCCCTCTGAAGTGCACGTCGCTCCTTTGCTAATCTCCTCTCGTGTGCCTTGATATCCTCAACTCTTGCAACTAAGTTTGTTGGTCCGCGGCTGCATAAGTTCATACACCTAACATCAAAGAGAGAGGAAGAAGCAAAGTTAGTAACAAAGACTTGAACTAAATAGGATTAGAAATCGAATTGATCTATCCAAAATCCTAAAATGGCAACGGCGCCAAATTGATAACAAGGATTTTGTAATCCTTAGAGGTATCAATTCCTCTTACTTATCGTGTAGTAAGAGGTATCGAACCACTTTCGGGATTGGATACGACCAACAAGAATACACAAAACAAAACCAGTTTAGACAAGTCAATTGATAAGATTCAAGTTCTAAACAATCCTAACCAAAGTAAATTCAATCAAACAACTAACAAGTAAGCAAGATTAAACAAACTAAGGCTCAATATAAGAAAACAAGGCTATGGGCTAAGGTCAATGATTAGAACAAATTAGAGTTAACAAGGATACTAATTCAATCAACAAGTTGCTAATCTCAGGCAAGGAACACTAAGCAATTGACTAATCCAATATCTTGGCACTAATTACTTTTCCTAATCATAAATCAAGAACAAATCCTCATTTGTGAAATAAGACAAGGCAAGCATTAAGATCAAGTTCCATTAAGCTAATAATCATTCTAAACATTCATTCCCATGAGTTAGAATATGAAAATCCCCTTAAAGACTCTATCAAGCATTTCATCGAACACATGGTGGGCAATAAAAACCAAAACATCTAGATTAACTGATCATGGTCAACCTAGCATTAAGAACATCTAAAAGGATAAGATCAATCATAAATAAGCCCTAAGCATCCTTGATTCACTCTAATCAGCCATAATCTACCTAACCCATAAACCTTGAAGAAGACTACTCACTAATCATCATATGATTAACAAAACCCAAGAAGATAGTGTTAATCATGAAGATTAGAGAAAGGTAGAAAGATTAAGAGAAGAAATCACAAAAGAAGTACTTAGATTAAACAAAGATTCAAACTTGTTCTTACAAAAGGGTTTTGAAACAAAAATAAGCTTAAGAACCATAAAAAAAATAGGTTTTTGGCCTTATATAGTGTGAATGGGGCGAACCGGGTCAACCCGGAACAAACCGGGTGTTGACCCGGTTCAATTGGACCAAATTTGGTTCGCAAAGAGATTCATTGGTTGAGTTAAACCGATGAGGCAAGTCGATATGGCGCAAAGGGATTCATTGGTTGAAACAACCCGATGAGGCAACCCAATGAATCCCCTATGGGATTTTTCGCTTCAAGCTTCAGTACTCTCATCGGTTGAAACAACCCGATGAGGCAAACCGGTGAATTCTCTGTGGAACTTCGGACTTCTTGCACCAATCTTCTCATCGGTTGCAACATGCCAGTACGTGATCCCGGTAAACTCCTCTAGCCTTCATCGGTTGAGATAAGCCGATGCATCAACCCGATATATTCTCTGTGGAACTTCGAACATTCTTCTCCTCCTCCATCGGTTGCAACAAACCGATGGACATGGCCGATGAAATTGTCCTGCAACTCCCAATGCACTTCTTGGCTCCTCTCCAATGCTCTAAGCTTTCTCCTCAACTCCTTTCGCACCTACAAATGACCAAAAACACTCCAAAACATAACTAAATGAAAATTCCTAGTCCTAGATGCAACTACACTCTAAGTAAAACAAAGAACAACAAAAGAATGAAGAATGTAGGGAAAAGAAGTCAAAACATAAACAAATCACTATCCTAAATGCATGAAAACACAAATATATCAGTGCCTTTACAGGAAATCAAAACTCATATGGGTTCACTACTAATCCAGCTTATCAGAAGCCTTTTCAGAGCAGTGGGTACACCAGCGATTATGGTAACTCTTCTTACCATTCACCACCTCTACCAGGACCAGACAATGAGATGAAATCGATGTTAGAGCATATCTTTCAAGGACAACAGAAGATGACAGTGGACATCAATGGAAAAATGGCTACATGTATAAGGATCTTAATGGAAAATTGGAGGCTCTCAGAACTAAAGTTGATAGTACGGATGCCATATTGACTATAACTGAAGTTGTTGTCAAAGAGAATATGGTTCAGAATGCACATGTCAGTGCCATCTCAGTTCAAATTGAAGATGAGTTAGATAAAGAGCAAGAAATTGAAGCAAAAGGTGTGGAAATCGTGGAAACAAAATTGAGCGTATGAACCTGCCGAGAGGGTATTGATCGACACCCTACCCTAGTATCGGTCGACACCACTTGATTTTCCCAAATTTTCAAGTTTTGACGGACCTAAATCGAGTAAGATCGACATTGAACTACTGTTTTCAAACATTGGTGTCGATCAACACCCCTCTCTCCAAGACAAATTTCAAGTTTTCATATACCAAAATCGACCTTCTTCAACACACGGAACTCGACATGCCTCAACATCAATTGACACCCATATGGTGTCGGTCGACACTCATCAATGCCAAATCCAGAATCGTCTTCTTTGATACCAGCATCGATCGGCACACATTTGGTGTCAGTCAACGCCAGTCCCATACGATCCAACATGCATGCACCATCAACAAAGAGAGTGTACAAGCATCCGATACCAATCCTTAAGGATTCTAAGAATTCCAAACAAGAGCTGGACATATGCAAAGCAAATATGTAAAAAGAGTTGATTGAGATTCCATCTCCAAGGATGGAGATCAAAAAGGAGGGGTGGTGATGGTCTCAAATAAGTCAGTGTTGTGCTGCAAAACAAGAACCCCTAAAAGCTTCCAGATTCATGACTCTTCGTGCTAGACTGTTCCATATTCAAAGACAGTTTTAAGCATTCTCCGTGTGACTTGGGATCTGGAGTAAATCTTATGCATACTTTGTGACTGTAAGATTGGGGCTAATGGATTTTCAGGCGACTATGATATCCTTGATTCTAGCTGACCGCTCGAAGAGGATTCCACAAGGATTTGTTGAGTACACTCCCATAATAGTTAGAGATTAGTTAATTACAATAGACTTCATGGTGCTGAAATATGATGTTCAACCTGATGATCCTCTGATACTTGGTCGATCCTTCCCGGCTATGGCTGGAGCAGTGATTGGTCTGAGGTGTGGTGTGATTAATCTCCATCTGGACGATAGGCCTATGCATTTCAATATGAACAAGCTGCGGAGATCCATTATAGATGGACATACATTCAATGTTGAGGTGGAGCCATAAATTAAGCTTAATGAGGAAAAAGTGGTTTATAGCGGAGTAGCTAGTAGAGATGATAGTTCAACCTGAGTTGACGAAGACATCTCCACTACCTGCAAGTGCTTTTAAACAGAAAGCAAGGGATAAAGTGCTCATGAGTCTGTTCCATCGGTTTAAGGATGAGATTCATGAAAACTTCGCCAGTGATCGAATCGGTGAGTAATTCAATGGAAAAAATCCGAACATCAAAATTTCACCAAAACAAAAGTATGTGTCTTTTCAACCTTCACCTCCTGACCGCATTGCTTTGAATGCAGGAAAATGTTCTATCCCACCCAAGCTTCGCTTCCGTCCATCTTCTCTTCCCTCATTCCTTGGTAAATCACATGCTCATGATGCTTACACACCACCATGGATGAAGAGACATTCACAGAGGTACTCTTTGTCTATGTTGAATCCATGAGCTTGATCTCCTGCCAACGTCGAGCTAATGACTGAAATAAGCACTTAGTGGGTAGAAACCTACTGGTGAGTCTGTTCTAACTCTTATATTTGTTTTAGTATTACTGACTTTTGTGTTTTCTTTGAGTCTAAGAAAAAGAACGAGTGGCGACCAGTATCGACCGACACCACTTGGTGACGGTTGAAACCAATGATGTAGAGACAGACCTTATTCTAGCGTGTTGACACATTCAGTCGACACAATTCCTCAGTGTCGATCGAAACTACTTGATGTCGGTCGACACCCCATGCGAGGTACAATCACTTTTTCTCTCTGTTTTGTCTTTGGTTTCTTCATGTTTGGCTTTTCTTTCTTCATGATTAATAACACTAAGGACAATGTTGTTTAAGTATGGGAGAGGTAGTTGCTAACATTAATTTTTTCTTAGAGTCAATTATGTCATTTCGTTTTGATTAAAACCCTTGTGCAAGAAATAATGATTTTTCGATTAATAACCACATCTGCAGGAACTTAATTGACCACTGTAACAAGCTTGACAGAGATCTAAGACTAATGAAAAATCCGCACGACCAAACCAACCTACTGATGTTACCCATATCTTCTTGGGTATATGGAATATCCATTACTGACTTCGCCCATAATATGACTTCAGTTCTCTCATCTTGGGGCTTAGTATACACTGGATCGGATTACTCATTCAATCCTAAAAGACTTGTCTATGTGAGTACGATTTCCCTCTTCCTTCCCTTCAAAATAAAAAATGAGAAAAGTATGAAGACAAACTAGTAGCTTGGAAGTGTACATGAAAGTGGTAGTAACCATGTTATCTCTTGTATTTCATGGAAACATGTTTATGAAGTCGAAACTCTCACTGTAGATTTTTGTAGAGAAAATTGTTTAGGGAACAAAAGAATCTAAAGAAAATGACACGAAAAGAGACCTGGAGGATATTTTATTGATTTGTTTGACAAAAAACATAGTACAAAGCGTAAGGGCTCAAGAAAAGTCTAAGTCTAGTTGCTAGGGTTTTTTGAGATGGCTTGATCGTAGGAAGTCCTTCGTCTTATATAGTCTCGGCGAGTCGGTGTCAAAGATATTCGCCCGCAAGATTTCTAAAAATGTTCTTGTTATTTCATATTCCATTTCCATTGGGATTTAATTTTTTACTCGGATATTCCTCTTTTTGCTTGGATTTATCTTCCTCTTTTCTTCTTTGGGTTTATCTTTCCATTTTTGTAATTATCCTTCCACGTTTTAATTTTATCTACCGAATGGGCCGAGAAGGGACGATCCGGTTCCATTTGAGTGTAAATTTTCTTAATCCGGTCCAAAGTCTATGAAATACGAGTCTTTTGGGTTTGACCCAAGTTCCTATTTTGTATAACTTATTTGACGATTTTGTTAACAACTAGTAATGTATAAGCCATCGTTACGAATATGGGTTGCAGCTAGTCGCGCATTTAGAGGAAGATATCAGCGAGTGTCCAAGCAGTTAGTATAAGCAAAGTGTCCGTTTGGAAGATTCGGGAAATACATTCTGCTCATAACTTCCGAGAAAGTGTGTTCTGCTCGGCACTTCCGAGGAAATGTGTTCAACTCGGAACTTCCGAGGAAATGTGTTATGCTCGAAAACTCCTAGGAAATGTGTTCTGCTCGGAACTTCCGAGGAAGTGTGTTCTGCTCGGAACTTCTGAGAAAATGTGTAATGCTTGGAATTTTCGAAGAAATGTGTTCTGCTTGGAAAATCCGAAGGAATGTGCTCGATCAAGCTTTGATTCACATCCGAAAATACCAAAAAGAACCCGCTAGTATTACAACTCAAACATACGCAGCCCAAGATTCCGCGAAGGTGACCAGGTCCTGCAGAAAGTATTTCAGAAAACCGCAGAACGAAACGCAAACTGGGAGCAAACTAGGAAGGACCATATAAAGTTACGAAAGTGGTTCACCCAAGAGCATACAAGTTAACCAACATGGACGACGTCAAGGTCCCTAGGATTTGGAAGGCAACGTACCCGAATAAATACTACCAACAAGAACCCACCAGGTATTACATCTCAAACGTCTGCAGCCGAAGATTCCGTGAAGGTGACCAGGTCATAAAGAAAGTATTTAAGAACACCACAGAACGAAATGCGGGCAATCTGGGAGAAAACAGGGAAGGATCATACAAAGTTACGAAAATGGTTCGCCCAGGAGCATACGAGTTAACCAACATGGACGACGTCAAGGTCTCAAGGAGTTGGAATGCAATGCACCCAAAGAAATAATATCACTAAGCCAAGACTTCTAAGCATCTAAAAAACGATTCGAACTACATGACGGCTTGATCCCCGCAAGGGGTACGTAGGCAGCCAATCTTTTGAACGTTTCAGTTGCCCCCCCTCTTAGAAGGGAAGGGGGAGTGAGTCCATATACACATATACTTTCACATATTAAATTCAAAAAATTTCGAAACAATTTTCGAACTCAAATGCAACCTTTTCAGAGATCACTCCTCGGACAAAGCTGCTCGAAAAATCCGAACTCGCAAAGTTGCTAGGAAAATCTGAACTTGCAAAGTTTCTCGAACTCCTAGGCACACAGAACTATCCGCACGAAGCTGCTTGAAGATCCAAGCAGACATGCTCGGAGATCCGAGCAGACTTGCCCAAAAAATCCAAGCAGACATGCTCAGAAAATCTGAGCGGACTTTCTCAAAAATTCCGAGCTGACATTCTCGAAACTTCTGAGCTGACATTCTCGGAAAAACCAA
The DNA here is from genome assembly GCA_030180135.1 of Orychophragmus violaceus. Lineage (NCBI taxonomy): Eukaryota > Viridiplantae > Streptophyta > Magnoliopsida > Brassicales > Brassicaceae > Orychophragmus > Orychophragmus violaceus. The sequence goes on from CM058237.1 coordinate 19,090,117, forward strand.
GCACACACGAGGCTGCTCGGAAATCCGAGCACAAACGGTTTCTCGGAAATCCAAGCACAAATGGTTGCTCAGAAATCCGAGCACAAACGGTTGCTCGGAAAATCTGAGCATGCCACACTCCATAACTAGCAGAAAAACTTGTCCACTCACTCGTCCAACCAGTTTCAAGGCCTACTAAGATAATCTACTCCGAGCATTCGATTCGCAAAATATTTCACTCAACACTTCCTCAAGAGACTCGAGACACCAGATCGCGATCACACAACTCGACGACTCCACAAGGGCTCAACTCCTCAATCCTACGGTCAAAATTATCCGGTAAACGATTAATAACTTTATTCTCACTATTCATTCAATTTACTCGTCTTAAAATCAAATTTAGGATTCAAACTTCATAGTTTAGTAAACCAATCAAATTCATTAACCGTCATATCATCTCGAGTCAAATCTTGTATGTTTGCATAATTTCTTAGCATTCTCTATCTCGTGTGTTGCTGGCCACAACAAACGAATAAATGAATCCTTTACGGATCTTACCAACATATCCTATACGGATTGAGGTTTTATACATCCAACAAACGGATAAAAGAGCGCTATACAAATTTCTAATACATGCTAGGTATGTTTGATATCGATGATGGGAATATAGTCGAGAAGTCTCACACTAGGACCGAATTCGAAGTAAACCTCAAAACCCAGTAGACGCTGCTTACCACACAGGTTTATGACGTCTCAACCAAGTATGCCTTGGTCTGGTATCCGCTAGGTATATCCTACATGATATCAACTTACTATCAACGATGGAAATGTAAGTCGAGGCGTCTTGGAAAAGTACCAAGCTCAAAGTAAACATCTAAACCCAGTAAACGCTGCTTAGCACAATGGCCTAAACGACTTCTCGGCTAAGTACACCTTGGTCTGGTATCCGCTGATATTAATTTACTATCGACAACTGGAATATAAGTCGAGATGCCTTGCACCAGTACCGAACTCGAAGTAAACATTGAAACCTTGTTTGACGCTTCCGAGAATACTGGTCTTAATCATCATAGGTTCGTAAGTCGAGTATATCTCGCTAACCTTCAAACTTACCTCGAAACCCAGTTAGACGCTTCCGAACACACTGGTCTTAATCACCATAGGTCTATAAGTTAAGTATATCTCACTAACCTTCAAACTTAACTCAAAACCAAATTAGACGCTTCCGAGCATGCTGGTCTTAGTCATCATAGGTCTGTAAGTCGAGTATATCTCGCTAACCTTCAAACTTAACCCGAAACCCAGTTAGACGCTCCGTAAGTCGAGTATATCTTGATAACCTTCAAACGTAACTCGAAACTCAATTAGACGCTTCCGATCACACTGGTCTTAATCATCATATGTCTGTAAGTCGAGTATATCTCACAAACCTTCAAAATTAACTCGAAACCCAGTTAAACGCTCCCAAGCACACTAGTTTCAATTATCATAAGTCCATAAGTTGGGTATATCTCGCCAACCTTCTGAGAAGCTTGGTTCGAGCGTTTGTGCTTGTCCATAGATTCTTTCAAGTGATATGCTTGTCCACACGATTTATCCGAGCAATCTGATTGTTTGGAAGTTTGACTAAATGGTCTCGTACGTTACGTACAAAATACTATTCATACAAAACATTCCCCATCTGAAATGTTGCCCATTCGAAAAATGGCTATTTATGATTCCTCGATCCATTTTCGACTATTGATTTCATCGAGGGGGATTTGGAGTCCAACAATGTCCAAAGAAAAGCTGATAATAACGAAAGAGCAACCAATAGAAAAAATAAAATGATATCCAATGGAGAAAAATTGGTTGCTGAAGTGAGAAAAGAGAGAGAAAAGGAATCAGAAGTTAAGACAATCTATGTGATCGGGTTTTGACTAAGTAAGAGTCCATGTGTCCTTTGGTCGATATTCCCTCGATGTGACTGCACTTAATATTAAAGAGATCAGTAAGGTGAATTTGGATTTCTCACTTGGATTGTGGAGTTGTTTGGGACAGTTTCTAAGTTCCAGGGAAGTATATGGGGTCTAGATTCTGTCAGGTAGATTTTTCATGTGGCTTCTTATGGTGCTTATTGATGTGGTGTTTCTAGAACGAAATAAGTTTCTAACTTTTTCTTTCAGGTTATAGTTTTATGTTTTCTTGAGGGCAAACAAAAGCTAAGTCTGGGGGGAACTGGTACATCATGGCTTTTATGGGTTTTTAACAAGGATATATGTCTTTGTTATTGAGACTTTTCAGTGTTTTTGGAGTTTTTCTAGTCTTTTACATGTTTATGCACGTTTGGAGCTACTTTGAAGATTTTCACTACAAGAAAAAGCTCTATTCTTAGCACACGAAAAACGCCATCGTATGTATATGATGGCGTTTGTGATAATGCTATGTCTGCCCCAGCTATAATAGGTCGGTCATAAGTGATAGCACTTTTGCCGTGCTATAATATTGTGCACCTACGATAGCGATAATTTCCCTTGCTATAGTTAGATACGAGCCAAGCCGAGCCAAGCCGAGCCGTATTAATTTTTATTATTATTATTATTATTATTATTATTATTATTATTATTATTATTTGTATCAATTGAATTTATATAAAAGAAAAGTTTGAAACAATTTTATTAGTAAACCAAAATGTTTATACAAAGAAACTCTAGCTAACTCAGAGATTATAAGAGAAGAACAATGGAAAAAGGCACTGCTGATTTTCCTTATTAGTTTCATTCGAACCAAGATACTACAACAAATGAAAGACAAACACCATAGTCTGCTGCTATGCCATGTGTTCTCTTGATCCAATACGATCTTGTTTCTTCAGCATCAACCCACATTGCCTTTAAGTAACGTGTATTCTTGATCTAATACAGAGCTGTCAAAATAAACTAACACAACGATTCAGAGTCAAGTTTATATGAGAATATAAACAATGCAAAAGACACAAGAACAAAGTGTTGTGTAGAAGTTTACACAACAACTCTCGTTAACAAACAATTAAAGCTGATATAAATATTTACATATATATACCTGTAGGAGCATATAAAACTCTCGTTAACAAATAATTGCCACAACACAAACACTAACATGTAGGAGTATATGACTTCGCTAGAGTAGATGTACCTGATTTGTCTGTTGCTAAGAATGTCTATCCTTTTCTTGAATGAATTAGTCTATATATTAACATTGATTTCATCTGAGAAAATGTTGTACCTCAAATCCCAGATCCTAACAGATCCGAAGACGATGTTCTGCGACAGAATAACACGTAAGGCGCATGATGCCGGATACGATACGACAAGGAACCACCACATCAGCCACCGTGATCAGAACCTGCAACAACGAAGCTAACAATGAAGCTGAGGACGAAACCTGTTTCAGAAACAATGCATACTTTGTGTCAATCCTACTATATAACACAAAGAATCAAGATTTAGTTGGAACTTTGTTAACATTTTATTGTTCTATCTATCATACCAAAAGCACATAGCCTCCACAATGTTATGAGGTAACCGTACTCAGTTCCGACTCCGAGTATAACAAAAGGTGTCACCTGAAATCAAAGTCAAAACAATTTGTTAGGGCAAAAAAAGAAAGATTAGACACAAACATCAAAGAGACAAGAGGGATTCACTCAAAGAGTTTTAAGTAAAGAGACTAGTAAGCTAGGCATACAACAAAAATATGACCATATGATCCATACTTATTATAAATTGAACATAGTGAGAGAGAGAAAGAAGATATATACTTGTTTAGGTGAAGGAGGAGAAGCTGGACATTTTGACCATATGATCTGTACTTATCAAAAATTCATCCTGCAAAACCAATATCACCCCATATAACCATCAACTTAATCCAAAAAACAAACAACAATATGGAACGAGTGAAATCTTCAAAGTCAAATTGTGGCAAGTATTTAACGTACATGAGCGGTGGCGTCTTTCTCTGAGTTTCCTAGCTAACTTCCGATTTGGCCTCATTCTTAGATTCAGTATCAGATTCATCTCTTCATCTTCCTCTGCTTCATCTTCAGCCTGGAAACAACAATTCATACACAATGATATCAGTTCAGAACCTTGACAGAATAAACAAAGAAAGATTCTGAAATTTTAATAAATCACAAAATGACTTACATCAGATTTGGCAGGATCATTCTTGGATTCCTGTAACAACATAGAAAAAGAAACATGATGTCTTAATTTATCTTTTTTAAAAGTAACTCAAATCATTTGGTTTGTTCAAACTCCCCAACTTGAAACTAACTGTTTAGATAAGAAATCAAGAGAGATATTTGGTTGGGAAGGTGTTACCTCTTCCCCTTTCTTCTTCTCAAGCTCAACGAAGGCTGCTTTCTCTGCCTGCAATACGAGAATAGATTGCCAGTTCTGATCAGTAACAAGAAACCAACGGTTTTGTTCCTTCACATGGGGTATTTCTCAAACACGTACACATCTATAACCTGAACCTGAATTCAGCATATGATAAGCTAATTTCATATTACATAGAATTCAACGATAACAAAGAGGGAAACAACTTTACCTTTCTGGATGGAGTGACATTTACATTCGCCGGAGTATTTACCTGTAACAAAGAAGACATTAGATCTAATGGATGGATTCAAGTTCTAATCCGATAAGGCAGGAAATTAGTTTCTACTGAGGCGTCCTTCCCAAATTTTCCAATGCGTAAGTTCATTCCGAAGCGTAAGTTCAACGAGTTTCTTCACGCAAGAGATCCTCCCGTATATGGCAGCCAACATTAACCGAGTCTACAAGAATCAAATCAAGAAAATCTGCTCAAAGATATAAGTAAAATACAACCAGATCAATGCGAACCAGATGTTAATTTTTAACCTGCTTGTGACGATTCAACATATCTGGATTCATAAATCTTTCCAAAAGCAAGGACAAAATCTACAAAACGAAACATCAGAAATGCATAAGTAAAAACCGAATCTAACAAGAGATTTGGAAAACCAAGTTCATTAATCAAGCTTAAAATCCACAAATCTCCACCAGATTCCAGCGAAATCACCACTGAGAAACCGAAGATATTGAAAACCCAAATCGGCAGACATACGGAAATTTACGGGCTTCACACTCGTTGGGGAGATGGGGAAGCAAGGGTTTAAAGCCGCCGAAGAAGAAGAGCATAGATCTGGAATTTTTTTGTAGATGAAATCTAGGGTTAGTCGAAGAAATCTGATGGATACAAAGATGAGAAAACTCTGGTACCAACAAATCGTCAGTGATACTCTGTGAGTCAAAGAGACGAGAGAGACGAGAGAGAATGAGTTTTGTGAGGTTAAAGGAGTGAAAAAAAAAGAGGGATTTTTATTTCTGTGTATTAGATAAAATTCCGCCAAAACCAAAATTTACTAACTATTTGGCGCTTATGACTAAAATTTAGGCTCCAAAAAGTTAATTTTGTTCCCGCTTACTAAAATTTCGGTATAGCATTATTTAAATGCTATAATACAGTAATCAAAATCAGAAAATCATCTTTTATAGCACTTGTAAAAACCGTGCTATCATAATGTGCTATCAATGCCTCTTATTTTTGTAGTGTTTGTGAGCTTTTGTGAGCTTTTGGAGTTATCTGAAGTAGATGTTATTTCACAGAGTTCATTATCCACATTCGAAGTTGGTGTCAATCGACATTTCCTTTGGTGTCGGTCGACACCAGTCATGCATCGAGAGATCACGCGAGTTTTCAAAACTTTTGGAGATTTGAAATTTTTACCTAGAAATTTCCATATTTACAAGAAAACTCAAATCGTGTTTAGACTATTTAATTAGGTTCTCAGCCATTTTTAGGTTACACTTTATTTTAATCACAAAGAGATTTGTAGCAGAGATTTGAGGATGTTTTCTAGAGAATTGGAACCCCAATTTTTATCTATTGATTCTCTTATCCTTTCTTACTCAAACATGTTTACTGATTCAGTCTCCATGTATGAGTAATTGGATAGTTAGGTTTAGGGTTTCTAATTAGGGATTTCAGAGATTTTTATGTCTATTGATTAGTTAGGGATTCATAACTTTTAGTTTTTCACCTTAGGTTGTTCTTAATATTTCATTGATATTAAGTTGATTAGGCAGCAAAAGTTGGTTCATTAGCTAAAAAGAACTAGGGTGAGCGAATTGTCTTCTCGCAAAGAGATTTGGTTTAGGAAATTTGTGAACAAATCGAACATGATATAAATGTATGTTTATAATTTAGAACTCACAAAGAGATGGTTTTCTATGTTGTTTGACATACATAGTATTCGCAACGACAATTTGTTCACTTTATTATTGTGTTTCGAGTTCTAGAACATTGATTTGATTCATGACTGGTTGATTGATTTACATTCCCGATTTCCTGAGAATTCTCCGAATCTAACGTTTCTTCCATCGTTTACACTCTAGATTTATTTACTTGATTGCTTTTCATTACAATTATCTTGCTTAGTTTAACTCGAATCGATAATCTATTGCGCATTTCTGAGACTCAATGTTTGATGCCTTAAGTACTACATTGATATAAATGTACACTTGCAGTTATATATTAGTGATAAACTAGACCTATCAATTTTTTGGCGCAATTTGTGGGGATTTGTTCACAAATTTCCTAAACAAAATCTCATTGCGAGTAGGCAATTTTTTCACCATAGTTCTTTCTAGCTAGTTAACCAACTCTCGCTGCGCTAATCAACCAAATATCAATGAAAGATTAAGAACAACCTAAGGTGAAGAACTAGAAATTATGAATCCCTAACTAATCATTCATCCTAACAATCCCTGAATCTCTAATGAGAAACCATAAACTTAACTAGCAAGCTACTCAAACATGGAGATTGAAGTAATAAACATGTTTGAATAAGAAAGCATAGGAGAAATCAATAGATAAAATAGGGGTTCAAATTCTCTGGAGAACAACTTCAAATCTCGGCTCCAAATCTCTTTGAGAATAAAATAAAACATAGCCTAAACAATGGCTGAAAATATAATTAAATAGTCTACAACACAATTTGGGTCTTCTTGTAAATATGGCAACTTCTGGATTAAAACTTTAAATCTCCAAAATTCTTGAAAACTAGTGTGATATCTCGATGCATGACCGGTTGAACTTGATAGGTCAAGAATTAATCCCTATACTAACTGCAAGTGCACAGTAATGTCAATGTAGTACTTAGGGTATCGAATCCACAGGGACTCTAGGTCACGATAGATTTAGAACAATAAAGATTAAACTAGGAGAAAGCAATATGGGAAAGCAGTAAATCAAACAGCAGAAAAGTAAATCAAGCGAGTTTGTAAATTAGAAGGCGAAGGCGTTAAGTCTAGGGAGTTCTCAGGAAATCAGGAACACATGCAATCAATCAATCGGGATCTAATTAGGAACTGTTCTAGAACTCAAACACAGATATAGAACTAACCAACTGTCGTTGCGAGAATTTTATAAGTATAAGTGCAGCAATCCAAATTCCTTTGCAATTACTAACAGATTAAACCAGCTTTAATTCCAAGTTCGATATGTTCACAATTCAATTAAACCAAATTCCTTTGCGAGTAATTTAATTGCTCATCTAGGTTCTTTCTAGCTAATTAACCAACTGTCGTTGCATCAATCAACCTAACATCAATAATCTAAGTGGCCAATTCAGATTAAGCATTAAGAACAATCCTAGATGAAGAACTAACAGATATGAATTCCTACAGATTGATTAACCTATAATTCCATGAAATCCCTAATGAGAATCCCTAAACCTAACAGGTAATCTACTCAGACATAATCATCAAAACAGAAAACATCATGAATAGAAAACCAAATATCATATAACAGAATAAAGAACTGGGGTTCGAAATCAAGTCTCTTTCGAGAACCCGATCAGCCCCTAAAACTCTCTCTGAATAAAATAAGACTTAGTAAAAGCGTAGCCTAAACAAGTGGCTAAAAACTCTAATATATAGTCTAAAACACGTTTTGGGCCTTTCTGCAAATCTGAGAAGTTTCTGGGCAAAAACTGTAATTTTTCCAAAATACAGATTTTTGGGCGCAGGAATTTCGTCCTGTAGTGGTGTCGACCGATGCAGACTCTGTGTCGATCGACACAGTGTACAGACGAACCCAGTGAACTCTGTGAAATCCATGTAAGCTGCCAAATCACTCCAAAAGCTCCCAGAATCTCCAGATAAGCTCCAAACGTACCTGAACCTGTAAAAATAGATAAAAGACTCCAAAACATAATAAAAGACTCGATAAATAAGATATATACCATGGTTAAAACCCTAAAATCCATGGTATATCAGCCACCACCTCTTACATAATTCAATTTAAAGATTACCCTCCTTACCAAAGGATGTTTGAACTCGGAACAAGTTTCATTTTGAAACAAATCTATCTTTTTCAGTGAATCACAATTTGTTCACCGTTTTTCTGGTGTTTCAATAATTCCGGTTGTAATCATTTAAAACTCATTAGACCTTTGATTTAATATAATTTTTGTCCCCCCAAAAATATATTAACGAGATAATATATTATACAATTTTCTTTTTTTTTGTTAAAAATATTATACAATTTTCACATATGTGTTTTCATATTAAAAAACCCCAAAATACCATAATTTATAATTTTAAGAAGGGATTCCTAAAAGTTTAGTTAGTATTTCAAAATCAAACAATTCTCATTCATAAACTTTCAAAAAAATTGATCCAGAGGATCACTATGTTTATTTAAATATGGATTAGACCGAGATTTCAAGGGTAAAAGTGATAGGAGTGGTTGTAGCGGAAGACGAACCAGTTTATAAAGGGTTCAACATTCTGATGGAGGTTATTCGATGCTGAGCGACCTTGAATCTTTGGGAAAATGACATCTGACTTGATGAGAACATAACATACCAGGCTGACTGGAATTTCCATCATGGTATGGGATTTTAGGGTTTTCGAGAAGTTCCCTTTATTTATTATTTCTGACCTTTGTTTTCTCTTTTTTTTTTTAGTTCCGCACTCGGGTGGCTTTGGTCTGGATGAGTACCTCGGGATCCTTGCGGTGCTTAAGACGGTGGTCAAGCGTTCTTGGACATCCCTCACGCCAGAAAGGGTGGCAGCGGATATGTCTCATGAGTTTATGCCTCTGAATTGTCGCCTTTTTTAAACGTTCTGTTGCGCTTACTTAGATTCGGGTTTTGCAGATATTAGAGCAAGGTTTAGGATACCTAGTTCCTCTTCTGATATTTCAGAGCATGTCAGACCTCCGCCGCATCTATTGATGGGTCAGGATGGGGATGATTCTGCGGATCCTCTACGAGTCGAGGCTGTGAGCGTTGGTTTGGTGTCTGAGGAGGAGCCAACGTACGCTGATGTTGTGCAGTCCCCGGGGTCTTAGTAGGTGAGATCGAACATAAATTATAGTCGTGGAACTAGTGTTGGAGCGGGGCGATGTTTTAGCTGCTGAGTTGGATTCTGGCTTGATACCGCTTCTTTGGGACTGGAAGTACGATCTGATATTGGTGCTGTCGAGCAGTGTGTTGCGGATAGCGCGGAGGGATGTACGATTTTCTAGAGCGGTCTACAGTAAGAAGCGAAGAGGCTGCATGGGAGGACTCAAATAAAAGAAGATTTGGTCACGAAGGGGAGCTGACCGAGGTGGTCATAGAGGGTGTGGGTGATGCACTCTTTGGGGAGAATGTTGGCATTCGTCATAGATTTAATCATTCGAGGGTGGTACATCTTTACTGGGTGATAGGAAAGCATGCGCTTGTTCGTGTTTTCGCATTTGATGATTCCCCTCCTTCTACTATTGAGGAGATGGTGGAGTCCAAGAGCTTTGCAGATGTTTCTTACTCAACGGTGCAGGTACGTATATACTCCTCCCGCCACTCCTCCCCCCTTTTTTGAAGGGTGAAGGTCTTACTTTCGTGTAGATGTAACTTTCGGTCGCGAGTATTCCGCGAGGTTGGAGGCAAAAACCAAAAAGGCTTGTTGTGAGCTAGATCGTGTGCATCGAAAAATGGTGGACAACTCGGATCGAATTTCGCGTCAAGTTGAAGGAAATGCTTGCGAAGGAGAAGCATCGGTCGACCGAACTGGGTAAATTTAGGGAGGAGATCGAGCGAGAGCGCGTTTGAGCTAATGAAGCAGGAGTACTTCATGCCAATCTTGAGGCCGAGAAGGCCAATTTGTCTGTGGTTATTCCCAAACTCTTCGTGCTTAAAGAAATGTCGCTAATCTGGAGGAGGAACTTATCGTTGCCCAAGGGAAAGCTGCGGATGTCGGTGTTGAGATAAATGATTTTCAAAATGAGAAATCCCACCTCCAAACTTTGGTTGAGAGGATGAAAGCCGTTTTGATCCAAGAGAACAAGGAGGTCGCGGAGAAGTGGTCGGACCTGAAGAGTAGATGTACGGAGCAGTTCCAGAAGATCCGTGCTCATTTGGCTGGTCGGAGTAGGGTGCCCACCTCATTTTTGACCCTAAGTCAAGTAATGGGTACGTGGGAGTGCCTTGATACCATGGAGAGGGAGGACCGTCTGGATATTCCCGCCTATTGGATGGAGAGGCTTAATGTGTCTGAGGTTGGTTTTACGGTCAACCTAGAACAAATCGTTTATCCCGAGATTTTGGAGAAGATTACGTTGTTTTTCTGATCCCGCTCCGTTGATTCGAGCCAAAGGGACCTTTCCCTCATCTTCTGATGGGTCATGTTTTGATTGGTCGTCCCGAAGCCACGCCCTGACTTTTATTTAGACTGCATGACTTTTTAGTTTTCTCTTTTCTTCTTTTTGGTGTAAGGATGTTGTTTCGATGATAATCATGCCTCCTTTTTATATCGCGAGCACCGTGCTTCCTTGGTTTTTGAATGCTGAATTCTTCTTGTCTTGTTCGATGTGAGGTGTTGGTGCGTGCCAAGCCGAGCTATGAGCTTGGGGAGTAGCACAAGCTTTAACATCCTATGTTTTGGGTGCGAGGCATGGCTCATATTTTAAGCATCGAGAATGTTTTGGTATGAACTTGGGGTCATCTTAGACATTTATAGCTTATGTGCGGGGTGAGAGTGCGAAGCTTATACTTTTAAGTATTTATTGGTTGTGTGCTTTGCGTGTCTGGAATCGGATTAAGACACTTATAGCTTGTGTGTCGGGGTGCAAGTGCGGAGCTTCAACTTTTAAGCACTGATTGGTTGTGTGTTTTGCGAGTCTTGACATGGCTTCAAAACTAATTGGTTGTATGTCGTGGTTCGAGCTCATAAGCTCAGATTTTTCACTGATCGTTTGTGTGCCCTTGGTTGCGAGCTAGGAAGCTCGACTTTAGCTCTGAGACTTGTGTGATTTGCGACACTGGGCTCGACTTTCTTTTTGAGCTCGGAAGCTGTAAATGACTTTTGTTGTGATTGGTTTTGCGAAAGAGGTGATTGGTTATTTGGTAGTTCGACCATGCCGTTGTGATTTTCGAATCGTCTGTGCCGCACATCTTTAAAGCCATGACTGCCTTTGTTGATGAGACGTCGCACGCGTATCTCGGGAGACGAGACACCATATTTTTCTAGGCTCCATTGGTAACTATTGCTTCTTTATTATCGGTTGCGTCTCATTTAATGCTGCGTTATAAATCATAATTCTTTATTAAAAGCGTCTTGGTAACCGTCGCTTCCAAATAAATGTCGCTTTAGTGACTGTTGTTTTATTCACTATAAATAGGGCCTTCTTTTCCTAGCATCTTCATATCTCTCTCACACTTCTCCTTTAATGTATATTCCTTCTTCTTATGATTCCTGATTATTCTCTTCTTTGCTCTTGTTTCGATCTTGTTATGAGTTGGTGCCGACCTCCAAAGCTGTTACGTCTTCTGATGGCTCTCGCTGGTGGGCTTATGCTTTTTTCGCTAAAGGGTAGCTCGTTGGTAGACAAAAATATACGGTTGCATATCCCCATTTGCCGCCTTTCCGAACTTAAGGACGGCGCCAAGATCCTTCGTTCGGATCGATTTTGTCGTTAGCTCACCCTCCCTTTGTCCCGACCATTGTAGCACGTGTGTCGCTCATGGCATAAGAGGCATGATGCACGCTTTTATTGTTAGACAAGATAATCATGGTATTGTTGATTAAACTAAATCAATATGGAATGGGTAATAGTTTTAGTAATATATTTTGTTCTGCTCCTTCCGGGGTCGGTTGCCTCCCTCATAGGTATTTATTTCTTTCCTTGTTTCCTCTTCGAGTCCCATTGCTCGTAAATTGCAGACCTAATTTTCTTTGTCTTGTTTGCAGAGCAACTGATGGTGTATCGGAGCGGACACGCCCTGTAAGATGGATAACAACTCGTACTCCTGGGAAAGCCCTCTAGGACGGGCAGTATGGCGCATATGGTTTTGGAGACCATTTGACCTTTTGGGGTGCTGAGGTTGACTCCCTCCGAGCTCTTCTTATCCCCACGAATATTCTCTGGGGTTCGGCCTCATCATGGTTCCCATCTGTGCAGCTAATCTTCGGGAGCAACTTTGCAAGGAAGTCGTCTTTCAAGAAAGAAGATTGGCTCCTTCAGGGCAGAAACCGATCTTGCAAGTCAAGATTCGGCCTTAGACAAAATCGTCTTTCAAAAAATTAGTTTGGCTTTAGCTTTTTATTTTTTTTATTTTGCTCAGATGTTGTTTGCTCCCTTGTATTTTGAAATGAAATAAACGATTTCTTATAAATCCTTGTTTCTTTATCTAGTCAAATCTTCATGCGTTTGTCATTCCTTTCGTCTAAATTTGCCAAGGGTGAGAGAGTTCTAGTGGTCTGATCAAGGTCTGGTTGTGTTGGTAGTCTACTCCATCGAATGACTGGAGAGTTGTTTCGTCGGGGATCCGAGCGAGGTCTTCACCTACGCTCAACAAGGTCGTAGTTTAAACAATTCGGTAAAGGTCTTAGTTTAGGCGACGTGAGTTCGTTCGTAGCTAGACAACGTGGGTGAGGTCACAATGATGCTCGAGCAAGGTTGTAACCAGACGATGTGGGCGAGGCCATAATCAGAGGTGCTGGCTAGACGACGCGAGCGAAGTCGTAACTCGGCGGTGCGAATATCATGTCTCCGGATTATGGGAGAGAACTGGGAAGTTCGTTCCTCGTTGGAGAGCTGGCGGGCTGGTTGCTCCGCAATTGAGAAGGTTGCGGTGTTCTGGAGGTTGGTGATCTCGTCATTGCCGAATCTTTCTTTGAGTATAGGATATCTGATCACTCTTCTTATAGTGCCAATTGTTGATCAAAAGAATCACTAAGTATATTTAAATATGGATTATGCCGAGATTTTCAATTTAATTAGAAAGATTTGACTTTGACGAGATAAGATAATTAAGAACACGTTGGAATATGGGAGGAGAGTAGGCCGAGAGCCTGTGTTTCTATTGATATAGCCGAAATGAGGCGAAGTGTTTAGACTTTTGAACTGATTCCGAAGGAAGAACAGTTTGTTTTTCTAAACCAAGCTCGAGAAAGTAGATCGGATCTATAAGATTACAATGTAGTAGTGGTTGTGTGTAATAAACTCATTGTGTCATAATAAATTCACTGTGTCGTAATAAATAGCCTTCGATGAGTATTTATAGGAGATGTCATGGTGTAAGATCTCCTCCAATCTAGGGAAACGTGTCGCTCTCTGCATCTTTTTAAAGCATGGTATCTCTAACCTTGCATCCGAGTTATCATGCGGCGTATATCAAAAGCCATCATTGAAAGACGCCGAACTATTACTTAACTAGTTCACTGTTCGTCGACCCACCTCGCCATGCATCATCCTCTGGTCAAACTTAAGACTGTAGATCGGCGTTGTGATAGTGACAGATCAGTGGGTCAACAAAAATTGGATCTGAACTACCTTTAGTCGACTTCCGCTAATTAGTTTTCAGTTATTGAATTGGACCTAACTAATCGAGGGTGCCAAACTCAACTCTAACAAAAGCTTTATCATAAATATATAGTTTATGATATTGATGATAGTGTTAGATTCTGATAATAATTTTGAAAAATAAAACATAAAAGTGGATTTGTTTTCAAATTTTAGTCCATCATTTGTTTTTACATCATATCATATGTATTTTCATCTATATTTAATAATATACTAAATCTATTATTTTATGAAGCCTTATGTAGTAGTTTTTTTTAATTAGTATATTTAAAAAATATCAAAAAAGCAAGGTTTTGATATGCTATCTATTTTTTTTTTTTTGATTAGACATGTAATATTTAATTGGTTTTTTAGATTTCAAAATTATAGATTACGTGAGTATCCCATTTCATCGCAGTTTTTTAGAGTGGCCAAATGAAACATGTAGGAAATGTAAATCAAATCATCAGTGTGATGCACACAGATCTAGTCTCTTTACCACTACACTTGATTATGCTATATAATTGTTAGTTTGGTTTTACTATCGATTTAGCCGATCAGGTTAATGCTGGTCGGTAAAGAGAAGCGTGTGACCGCTTCTCAAATATCAGATCATGTTTATTTGGAAAAGAGACAAGAAAAATTGCTAGAAGAGTTAGATTCGTATGCTCCATTGCCCATTGCTTCTGAGTCAAAATAAATAATAATACTCAAATCTAGTTATTTACAACTTGTCATGTGTGATCTTCTTGGTCACTTCTGGATATTTTGTTTTGTTTAAAATATAGTTATAACTTATTATCTGTTCATTTTACAAAATTGGGGATCTATATGAAGTAAGGAACAAAATCTCTCTCGGAAATTCATCATTGTATGTGAACCTTTTATGAATAAATTGCGGCCGTCCACTGTCTCTTATTTTTCAGTCCTTGTTTTTGTAATCTTATATTCAAATATTTTATATACTCTTTAATAAATAATTTTTGCATGGTCCCGTTTGATATCTAGCGTCTTCTTTTTGTTTCGAGATATATTTACAACAATAATATCCAGTTCATATCTAGTTTTGTTTCTTTAAAAAGAAACGAGAAGAAGTAAGAATGCTTACCGTTTATCGATTTTTTTTTTTATGTTGAGATTATTTTGGTTTGTGGTGTAGGTAAGGCAATCAAAAGCCTTGGAAATTATTATAATAAAAATTTCTTCTTAGTTTATATTAAACGAACAAAAATATTCTTTTGTGTTAGCTAGCCTTTGAGAGAATCAATTACGCCGGAAATAAGGTTTGACTGTACTATAAATTTTTGAGAGTTTTAACATTATAACATTTTTGAAGTTTTAAGGATCAACTCGTCGTCTGATTCTATCCAACTTGTGACTGATCTGATCAACTAATTGGTAGTCAAATTTTAATTGATATCACAAAACATTCCAAACTTGAAATAAAAAGTATGGTGATTTTCCCGAGAAAAGTCTATACTATAACATCTCAGTGTGTTTCTACTAATATTGTCTGGATAGCCGATAGGGAGAGAGTAAAAACTAAATTTTTAAACTAAGCAATGGAACGTAGTTTTGTGGTCAAATCTACGTAGGTTTAAAAAGTGATTACTTTTGGTAGAACCAACTTACCTTCGATTACTGAAAGTTTTGATAGTGGCTTAAACTTCCCAAAAGTAATATGATCCTCCGGCCACATGTAGAAATCTGGATGTAGTGAATTTAGTTTTATTGTTTATGTTAAGTATAGTTGAACCGGCATATCACTTGGTCAACCAAAGGATAGTGTCGGCGATATCCCGAGTTCAATTATCAATTTCGGTAAGGACTGGAATGTTCATTTTAATCCAGAGATTATGGGTAAATAAACATAGTTGAAAATACAATTTCATGAAATGCATGTGATGTTCACTGTACGTTACATATTATATATGCACCATATCTATGTTTTAAAATATTGGAGTTTAGCTAATAAAAACGTTGAATATACAAGATAAGTTAAGCTCTGTATATTTATATATTGTAAACTTCATTATTGTTTCTGAGAGCAACGTGTTGTTTTTTTTTTGTATGTATTTTCTTTTGAATAAATGAAACAAGCTGATGGTATTTCTATTTTTCTCCAGGTGAAATAAGAGTGAAGATAATGGTAATACGTAAGTGCGAATGAGTTTTGAGTTTTTTTTTTGTTATGGAATTGCTGGTGAGTGCACGTTTTGATTAGTGCACGAGATTGATAGATCCTTCTTTGATTAGTGCATGAGATTGATAAATCCTTCTTTTAGAACTGGATATCCGAGATCCTATTTAAATTTATTTTCCTACACTTTTATTTTTATACTAACAAAATTTATATATAAAAATTATACAAAATAAAAAAAAAACAATATAAACAAAATTTAAAAGAGATAAAAACTAAAAAAATATAATTTCATACATTTTACAATTTATATAATTTTTATTTTTAAAATATTTATCATAAATTTTCTATAATAAACATATAAAAAATATATTTTTTCATAAATTTCGATAAATTTTAGAACTTTATTTAAAATGGAATCTTTTCTTTTGGTCAAATATAAAACGGAATCCAATTTAAATATTTTATAAAAATGTGCTAAGATCCGGTTATACCTTGTTTGTTTGTTTGAGTATAAGAGCAGCTACATCAGCGTACTCGAGGTGAGTTTCTTAAAAACTTTTTTTTATTATTTTTTTTTACAAATGCCAGAAAAAAAATTAAAAAAAAAAAATCGACCAATTGGAATCTGACACGTGGCGAGACGGATACAAGATGCGTCTCTTATTTAATATTTTCTTTTGCTAAGAGACACACGCAGTCTCACGGCTGGACGTGCTCTAAGAGCCTAGAGATACCTATTTATTAGGTCTACTAGATTTCTGTATTTCCTCTATGGCTCTCTCTCTCTTCTCACATCTGTCTCTGTAAATAACTCTCTGATCCAACGGCTCTGATTAGCTCGCTTTTCAAAGACCCAACGTCAAAGAGAACAAGTCAAACAATCAATGCTAGGTTTTTTTTTTTTTTTTGTCAACTGCTAGGATTTAATCCATGCCTTTGCACGGTGGAGATTTTATGATTTTTTTGGTGATTAAATTTAAAATTTGTAATAAAAATATGAATAAAATTATGGGGTTACAGTTGCCAAAATCTACTGACTCTATTATGGTGGGATTATCTAATGCGTAGTTTGGGACTGATTAAATTATGTTAAGGTATATCGTGGTATTGTACGTTATTTAGTAAAATGTTGAAGGAGAAAATATACTCATTTGTTTTTAATCATTTTATTCTTTTTGCATTATACTCGATTATTTTGTATTCGTTTAACAATTTGTATTTAAATATTGAACTGTATTATAAGATGGAAAATACTATGGGTGAACCCATTTGTTCAGCCCTCATTTTTAGCCAATAAATTATGTAAAATTGTTTTTAAATAAAATTACAAAATTAAAATTAAGTAATTAAACACATTCAAATATTTTATAAAAATAAATAATATATATATATCAATATATATATATTTTTAAAGTTTACAAATTGGGATTTAAGATTTAGGGATTATGGTTTAAATTTTAGGATTTAGGGATTAGGGTTCAGCTTTTGAGGTTTAGAATTTAGAGATTAGAGGTTCTTTGGGTTTAAGACGTATGAAGTTTAGGGTTTAGGATTTAAGTCCTTTGGGGTTGAGGGTTTAGGGATTAGGGATTAAGGTTTAAGTCCTTTAGGATTTATTTTTTAATTTTTAAAGTTTACACATTAGGATTTAGAGATTAGGATTTTAATTGTTTAGGGTATATAAATTTTGATTCATTCTTATTTTATAATTGGGTTTGGTTGGGTTTGAAAATTTTGGATCGGGATTTTTTTTAGTTTTAGATAATATATCCCATTCATGATCAAAATAATTTTGTTCAGCTCGGTTCATGTTTCTTGGGTTTCAGGTTTCCGGATTCTAAAAATAAGTTTTATTTGTGATCAAATTATATTTTTGAATTTTAACAAAAAAATAAAACATATAAATCTACTAATTTAATGCATCTTATAGATTTTAATATATTTTTATATTTATAACTAAAGTTTTAATTTTAAATGAATCATAACCAGTTTGGTTTTTATATACTTCAGTTCAGTTCGAGATCGATTAATTTAGTATATATTTTATTCTATTCGGGTTACTTTATAATTTAGTTTGATTTAAGTTTGAGAATTTTAGTCCGAATTCAGGAATTTTGGATCAATTCGTAAATTTTGCACAACCCTAGTTATGCTTGTGTATTTGGATTTTGTTTTAAAAATCAAAGAAATTGAGATCTGCAGCAATGTCAATACTAAAACCCTGAATTAGTCAGGATAACAACAACAAGAAAAAAATAAAAATAATAATCAATTATGAGATAAGATGCATTGTCATATATTGGAAATATAAACGACATTTTTAAATGAAAAGAATAATAATTATAATAAAAGTTTGTATTGGACCAAAGCTGAAACAAAAGACAAGAGATGTGAGAACTTATCTAAATTCATTTTGCCTAAATGGGAGCCCAAAATAATACCATGGGTGAAGAAAAAATAGTGAACTATTTATCATACAAAGATATGAAGATTAGATAAAAGAAGTTGCATTTGAATGAATAGTGAGAAAAAATCTTTATGTATTGGTATAATGAAATTTTGGAGAATTGTAATGAGTCATAGAATATAGATACAACAAATTCAAAAACATATGTAAAATTATAAATTCAGATGAGGTACATTAGTTATTTATAATAAATATAGATATATGACATAATATACATGAGAGGATTTTAAAAAATTAAAGTGACATATATAAATTTTAAAAGTTGAAAAAACAATAACATTTTTTTTATTTTTGAAAGATAAACGGTTATAAATAAATTAGACTAATCATAAAAATTAAGACGACATGAAAAATAATAAAACATGTACTTGGTCGTGTTATTAAAACACATATTTAATTTTATTTACACTATAATTTTATATATTTTTAAATAGTTATGTTTAAAAATTAAATATCGCATCATAAATAATTGTTTTTATTGATTTTATTTTTTTCAAAATATAACACCACAAAATTTGTATTCTAAAAAGAATATATAAAAGATAATTATATCATAATAATTATATTATATCATAAAATAATTTTTTAATAAAGACATGCAGCGTTACTAACCTAGTTTATGTAAAAGCATAAATCATTTCTCCTCACAATAAAATTTCACTTGAACTTGTTTTGCATATTGAAAAATATTTTCTATCTAGAACAGCTAAGTAGTGGATCCATAGCATATATATGACTTCGAATCTGATAAGATATACAGACAAAAATCTTGAAGTTATTGGTAAAAGAAAGAGTGGTAGATCATATTCATCACATACAATTAAAAACTACCAAAGTATATAGTAGATCATTGCTGTCTCTTTGATCATTTAGCCTAAGGAATTAATTGATATATACAAATATAAATTGATGGGCCGATTTAAAAAAAAAAATCAAAATAAAAATGGATTGTCCTATGTGTGGGGGTCCTCAATGATCTGTAAAATCTGATGAGAAGGAATTGAATAAGTTTGGCAATACTACTATGGTGGGGATCTTTTCTTCCTTTGCCATTCTAAACCTATCTGTTCTCTTCTGTTATTCTCTCTCTTCTCTCCCTCTGCCGCACTTCCCATCTCTCAAATCATCTTTCTCTCTCTCCACTGGGAGGGATTATTGACGAATCACATGCAGTTGAAAGGATCACGAGCTATTAAGTACACAGTATACTGTATACTGATAGGGTTTCAAGAGATCTTGAGTTTGTTTTCTCCACTGGGTCAACTTTTATTATTATTAGTAAATAAAACAAAATAAGCAATGTTAAATATATTAGATACTTAGCAAGTCATGCTAGGGCTGATGGCCGTTACAACAAACTAGCGGTTTAATTGTTGCCAAAGTCATGCTATGCTAGGGCTCATGGCCCTGATGACAGTCCGTCCCTTCATTAGTCAAGAGATTAAAGAGTGGAATTATCTCCTCCTACACGGATTCTTTCATCCAGATGATATATCTCTTATATTAGGTCTGAGACCTAGCAAGAGAGTCACCCCGGATAGTTATGCCTGGAATCATACGAGAAATTGAGTTTATACGGTTACATCGAGATACGATTTAATCCGTAAGCATAATACGAGACCTTTAATTGAAGAAGTTGGTGAGCCAAATATTACAGTCCTGAAAAAGCAAGTTTGGAAGATCAGAATAGCCCCGAAACTCAAACACTTTATGTGGCAAACCCTTTCGGGTTGTGTTCCGACGTGTGAGAGACTCACTTATAGGCATCTGGCCACTGCTAGGACTTGTCCTAGCTGTGGTAGCATAGAAGAATCTATAAACCACCTTCTTTTTGAATGTCCACCAGCCCTACAGGTTTGGGCCCTATCGGACTTCCCGTCCAATTCGAGAAATTTCCCCAGTTCCTCTATTTACCATAGTATGGACTTTCTCTTTTGGAGAACAAGAGATCTGGGTCTCTCAGAGCCTCAAAAATCCATATATCCATGAATTTTATGGTTTATTTGGAAAGCGAAAAATAATAAGATCTTCAACGGGAAATAAATTTCCTCCAGGACCACCCTCCAACTGGCTTCTCTTGAAGCGGAAAGCTAGAGACTAGCCCGCGCTGAAGATAATGAAGAGGAGAGTGAAGTGACACAAGAGTCTATTGCCCCCCTTATTGACACTCAAACCTTGATATATCAAGTTGATGCATCATGGATTGACCATGGTCTTATCAGTGGTTTAGGGTGGTGCTATAAGGATTGTATGGGACGAGAAGTAAGCGGCCTCCAAGGATGTCGTAGAAGCCTCTCGGCATTACACGCCGAGTTAGATAGCCTTCTTTGGGCAGCTTCTTGTCTCCATGAGATGGGGCTCTTGAGGGTACACTTTGAGACTGACTATTCTTCATTGGTAAAGATGATTGACGATTCTGAGGATTGACCATTATTCTTGTCAGAATTGGATATCTTACTCTCTTTGAAGCAGAGTTTTGAGTTTTTCGATCTTTGTTTTATCCCCCGTGCCCAGAAACTTTCGTGCTGATTACTTAGCGAAGGAAGCTCGGGCTCGAGGCGTGTTATTCTCCCATATAAGCCAGACTGTCTCGACTGAAAGAACTTTTCGGAACCTTCCTTCCAGCGGATTAAACTTGGCTTAATTAAGATGGGTCGACGTCTCAAAAAAAAGATCCAGAGACATTGTGTGTGTATTTTTTTAAAGATAGACACAACTAATTTGCTTTGTTATATTTCAATAGGAAAATACTAGTTTTAGGCATTTTAAAATGCTAATTGACTTTTTCAGTTTTGTTGGCAATATATAGACAATATTTATAAAAGCTAGTTAATTATTCAGGTTAAATAAGAAAATGTTGTGATTTTTAATTTTATTTTAATAAATTTATTCTAACTGTTTTTTTAATGATACTAGTATTTGACACGATCACAAAGTAGGAAAAAAAATCACCAAGTTGATAATATATCTAACCTTTTAGTTCTTTTATGGTACAATATGTTTTTAGTTTTGGGTATGAAAAGAACATGAGAAATCTGAATTTTGACCTTTTTCTGTGATAGAACCTTGAGATCTAGGAAACCCTAGATTTGAAAAGACTACAAGTAAAAGGATCTTATTTGTTTCAATTATTATCATGATTTGTGTGGCTCATGCCCTCCAACTATTTATATAAAATAGGGTTTTATTTTCAAATTTGTATGTCTCTCGAGTATTGTAAGGAAATTACAGATAGGGTTTGTTCTGAATGGGGTCAGCCATTACCATTCCACATACACACTGTTTGTCTCATGTGTTTGGTTTCGTATGGGCGCCATGGACTCACGTGAACCTCTAAATTAATTAATTCCATATATACATATATTTTCTACTTTCTCTTCATTTTAATAACGATATTCCTATATAATAATCAGTCCAAAGATTAGCTATTATCCAGTGTTCACACTAGCAAAAAAATCATATAAAAGAGCATAACTTTTCATCTTGGATTGGACATCCGAAAACATTGGATCGTCCAGTATTGTTATATAATTGTTTACGTATAATAATTTTTTTTTTGAACCTTTTGTTTACGTTTAATAATTGCAGAAACGATAAATTTATTTAAAAAATTCTTATTCACATGATTGTTTTTCTCATAAATTATTATTCAAAAATATTCATTGTAGTCATATACTTTATAGAAATCTTTTTAAAAAAAAATCAATATAAAATATAACTTGAACTAACATTTGTTGGGATTACTTGTTACAAAAAAAACATTTGTTGGGTTTACGATCGGACTGGTCCGGAAGTAGAAATTAAAAACAGTATTTTTATACATGTCGCCGTGAATTCACTGTACAAGTTGATGTAGACATAGACAACTAAAGTAACTCTAGACTTACATAAACAATATATTAAATATAAATAAATATATATATGTATAATAAAAACCAAGTGTGTTTGGCTCGTGTCTCATCTCATGGCCTTTAAAATGGATCAAACATAGTATAGCTTGGACTCTTTTTGCCGTCTATGATCTCTCACAATCTATCCTCTAAGATCTCTCTCTCTATCTCTCTATTTGTGTTTTAATCTCTCTTTCTTATCAATGGGTTCGAATTTTCATTACTCTATAGATCTAAACGAAGATCAAAACCATCCTGAACAGCCCTTTTTCTTTCCCCTTGGATCCTCGTCGTCTCCTCTTCATAATCATCATCATCAAGTTCCTTCTAATTCTTCATCTTCTTCATCGTCCATTTCATCTCTCTCCTCTTACATCCCTTTCTTGATCAACTCTCAAGAAGATCAACATGTTGCCTACAACAACGGTTATCATGCTGATCATCTCCATCTTTCTCAACCCCTCGAGGTATAAACACACACACACACACACACTATATATATGTTTATGATCATATATCAACCTTAATTGTGCGTATATATGATTTTCTTGAAAATCTTTCTTTTTCATTATTTAGCTGTTGAAATTATGCTATTCTTGAATGATCATGTAAATTTTTTGCAATGAATATTAGTTTTTGAATTGATCTTGAGAAAAATTGCATAAAAGAAATTTCAATTATCCAATAAAACGGAGAATCACAAAAAACCTATAATAGTTATTTTGTTTTGTTAATATCATTGATCGTTGTATATATCAGGCCAAGATGTTTGACGGTGGATCATCATCTTCATACGATCACATGGTGCCAAAGAAGGAGACAAGACTGAAACTAACAATAAAGAAAAAAGATCATCACGAAGACCAAACCGATTTTCTTCATCAAAACCCGACAAACCCCAATTCAGACTCCGACAAGTGGTTGATGTCCCCAAAGTTGCGGTTGATCAAGAAAACAATCACCAACAATAAATATCCCACTTATCAAACTAACAATAATAATCATAATGAAGATCACCACCCTTTAAATCATAAGACTAGTTTCAGAGAAGATCGCGATGAAGATCTCAAGAAAATCTCGACCAGGACGACTGCGGCCACCACCACGGAAAATCGCTACAATACTATCAACGAGAATAGTTATGGTAACAACAATGGCGTGATTAGGGTTTGTTCCGACTGTAACACCACCAAGACTCCTCTTTGGCGAAGTGGGCCTCGAGGTCCCAAGGTAAATTAATCGATTTTTATTGATATTATATCTCATAAATATATACCTTAATTCAATTTGTAAAAGACAGTCATGTGTCAAGAACGAAGAGATATTTGATTTATTCAAGCCTAATGCATCTTAATTTAGACTTAATGGCGCTTTTAACCTTAAAGTGAAAATAGTAATTTTATTGTTTCATCAACTACAACTTACACACCACACACATTAATTTTCACTTTTTTTTTACAGTCTCTTTGTAACGCATGTGGCATAAGACAAAGAAAGGCGAGGCGGGCCGCAATGGCTGCAGCCGCAGCTGCGGGCGATGGCCAAGAGGTGGTGGCGGCGCGGGTGCAAAAAATACCGGCGAAAAAGAAGCCAAACAAGAAAAAGCGAACTAATGAAGGTGACAAATACAATCTCTCTCCCCCGGTGGTAGCAAAGATAAAAAAATGCAAGATCAAAGAAGTAGAAGAGGAGGACGTCGCGGCAATGGTTGCCGGAGATTCAGAGATCAGCAAATCAGCAACTTCCTCTGATTCTTCTATTTCGTTGAACAAACTTTGCTTTGATGATTTGACGATAATGTTGAGCAAAAGCTCAGCTTATCAACAAGTGTTCCCACAAGATGAGAAGGAAGCTGCGGTTTTGCTCATGGCTCTGTCGTATGGAATGGTTCATGGTTGATCAGATATTACAATATCTTCTGATTACAAAAAGGAGGTTTATCTTTATAATCATATATACCATAGTAATCATAATAATGTTGATTTTTAAATCTTGGAGTGGTTTAATTTAGCTTTTGCAGTTGGTCTAGTATAATAAACTTAATAAGTGTGTGAGATTTTAGTATAATAAACTTAATAGCTCTATATATGTTTTGGGAGATTTTGGTTTAGGGGCTATGTTGTGTTATTTCCCGATGAAGCATTAATCATCCGATAATGTGGGTGTCCTTGTTTATTTACATCTTTATATTGTGTTACCTGATTTGAGAAATAATATTATCAAAGATCAAGTGTTTTTAAAAAATCTTTTTTTTTTTTTTTTTTTATCGTTATACATGTCATGACAAGCTAGATCAATCATAAATTGATGACCGAGTTTATATGTGACATAACCAAGCCATTCAATTTTCTTAAGCAAGCTTAGAATTATCTATTAATTACTTTTATTTTTTTGTAAGTTTTAATTGGATTTAATCATTTATGAAAAATATTCAGCACACGAGACTTTATGAATGGATGAGAGAAAAGATGGTTGATTTATATGAGAACATATGAATGTGAGTATATGACAAGCTATCATGTGTGAAGAAGATAATGCGTTTGTGTTGCATTTTAAGACGACGACATATCAATTTAAAAGAGATCTTCAGAAATTTGCAAGCCCACATATTTTATCATTCTTCTAATTTTCATAAATCAACTTACTAATTTATATTTTTTTCAAAAAAAACTTACTGATTTATTTTCGCTGTTTTTAAAACATATACGAGGCTGACCTAATTCAAAAGGTGTTTTTTTTTTTGTTCCTTTGTCTTCAAATTTTTATGCTACAAAGGGTCACTGACTCACTGGTATGGTACTTTTCCATGCTGATCATGGATGTACATCAAAAATGTGAAGTGTAAAATCGAATTGTTTATATATCATTTAGCCATCAATATTATCTTTTTTTAAGATAAATTTATACGTTAAATTTTACAAGTTTTAAATATCATTTTCTGAAACTTACGTAAAATAATATTTAAAACTTGTAAAATTTAACGTATAAATTTAATTAAAAATACTTCTTTTGAATTAGGTCAACATTATTATTTAATTGAATAAATCTGATTTTCACTGTAAATCAAGTTCTTTATTGTTGACAAAAAAATCAAGTTAAAACTAAACGCGCCCCCGCCCCCCCCCCCCCCTCCCCCAAATCCTCCTCTCCAAAAGCGAAGAAACCCTTAGAATCTCCGATCTCGTCTCGACGTGTCCGCCGCCGGTGCGGAGCCGTCGCAAGCTGGTTCTCCTATCAATCTTCACGAGAATCAATCTTCATTCTCAATCTCTCTCTCTTTTTCATCTCTTCCTTACGCCATGGATTTGAGAAGCTCATCCTCGGGTAATCAAGTTTCGCCGCAAACCAAGTCCCTCTCTCTCTCATCTTCGTCACAGCTTTCGCCGGAGCATGACATATCTGGGGAAATCGCAGGAGTGAAGGGCGTTGTTGCAGTGGACCCTCGCTGGCCATTGTTGAATCGCTGGTCTTCTCCAATTTCTGTAAAGCCCTCACCAATGGAGTCTCCTCTGCTTGAATCCAAGCTAGCTGCTGTCACTTCGTCTCTCGTTTCAGAACAACCAGCAACCGGCCAAAAAACTGGAACTTCACCTCTGTCTTTACCTTCGAATTCTGTTGAAGCGGTTTGTGATTCAACTTTGAATGGTGATGATGCTACTATAGCCAAGAATCTCGGGGCTGTAGAAACTATACCTTTTCAAGAAGACATGAATAAGCAGAAGGAGTCAACATTATCCACCCCTTTGGGAGCTTGGTCAAAGCCTCTACCGATCCTCACTACTTCTCTTCTTCAAGGTGCAGAAGTGCGACAGAATGTGGAGCCCTTACTTTTTCGGTGGCCTCCTCTCTCAGTTGGTAAATCTGGAATCCATGGCCAGCCTCCCATTTTGTTTCAGGAGTCGTCTAAAGTCTCTAAAGATTTAGGAGAATTGAAGGCTCAACAAGCATCTTTGAAAGTTCAGTCTAAGGAATATCCATGGGCAGCACGAATGAATCAATCGATGAGGAATCTACATAGAGTTACAATTCCTGAATATATGGAAGATGGAACTCCAAAGGTACGAATTCCGAGCCATGTTCTTCTAAGTGGTTTAGATAATCAAAAGGAATTTGTGGTTGGACAATTTTACCGTTGTTTAGCACCGACATGAGGGCAGATTCAAGCGGTAGTTACTAGGATTTGGGGTCGAAAATGTAGGATTTTTACCCGGAAACTAGGAGAATCAACTTACTTATTTCATATCCCTGATGAGTCAACCCGTAAATGGGTCCTACAGAGAGGTTTATGGCATGTTGATGACTGCTTGTTGTTTGTATCGCCGTGGTCTCCGACATCTACTATTTCTATCCCAGAGATAACTACTGTGCCTGTTTGGTTGACTCTTCTTAATATTTCGGACCAACTCTATTCGATTTTGGGTATCAAGTGGATTGCTTCAGGTATTGGTGAACCTTTGTTGACTGAGAAGCCATGGCTAGACCCAACTCTAATGGGAAAAGCAAAGATATTAGTGGAGGTAAAGCTAGATAAACCCTTCCCTAAAAGAGTGGCATTAATTGATAACAGTGATTCAATCACAATGGTGGATGTGTCTTATTCGTGGCTGCCAACAACGTGCACTGGTTGTGGACAATTAGGGCATAAAGCATCATGTTGTCTGCTTCTAAATACAAAAACAACTTCTGCTCCAACAATTGTTGTTAACTCTAAGTATTCTTCACATTTCAGAAGTCATAATAGTAAGGTCCCTATTGTTGCGTTGCTTCCTATTGTAGAAGTGAAAAGTTCTGATCAGAGAAGTATTAGTGTTCCAACCATGACCTCTCTGGTTTGTGCACAAGAAACTAATGCTTTGATCTCTACTCCGCCGACAACAGTTGCCACACCAATGGCAGAAGGTACTTCAGCTAATTCTTTGCTAAAATTATCTTCAAATAAGATCGCTCCTCCTACTTTAATCAACAACAATGACTTGGCTATATCGAATGAGACCATCATCACTAAGGAGGTATCTCCTCTAGCTACTCAAGTAGAGCGTCCTCTTCGTAGGTCTTCTAGTGCAACTTTGGGAAACAACAGGTTTTCGTCTTTGTATTCTGAGGACGAGGAAGATAATGTGGATGTTGTCGTTGAACCGGAACAAGAGGATTTTTTTTTTAACCCCAGCGGGTAAGAGAATTCTTCGGGAAAGACCGGTAAAACCATCTACAAAGGTCAAAGAGATGCAGTGGCATCCACCTGCGTCTAGTCGTGGAAACCGTGGTCGAGGTAATAGAGGTGGTCGTGGCTAATATGATTAACTCTATCTTCTTCTTATTGTAGTTGAGGCGGAAGACTCGAGTACTATCTTTTTAACTCTAGTCATTTAAACTTTTGTGTTTTCTTTTAAACTTTAAGTTTCTGGTTTATGCTCTCTTAAAATACTTAGCCTTTAGGTTTGTAATCTCTTTTATTTTCTTGCAATTTAAATATGAAACCCCTTTTTACAAAAAAAAAAAAAAAAATCAAGTTCTTTATTAAAAAAAAAAAATATTAATACAACATACAATAGAACCTCAATAAATTAATAATGCTAGGATAATAATAGGTTTATTAATTTAAAAAAGTATTAATTAAATCAAAAATATAATTTGGAACTGAAAAGTTATATTAATTTATTGATTATAATTTATAGAGGTCTGTATTATAAAAATTTGCAGTTTTGAAAAGGTTGAAAGATAGTTAAGAAAAACCTACACTATTAATTAATGTATTTGATGGAATGAGGCAAAAAGCATATAATTGGCACTAAGAGGATGTTTAGCGGTTGTCAAAAAAAAAAAAAAAGAGAAGGTTTAGTACAAGAGTTGTCAAAGAAGAGAATATTTAGTTCGCCACCGTGAAGAAAAAAATATAGTAATGGGGTCCCCTCTAAACATTCAAAATCAAATTCCAACCACAGACATATATTTCCATCTAATCCTCCAATTTTGATTTTCCCTCACTCTTTCTCTTCTTCCATAACAATTTCAACACTTGAAACAAAATTCCTTAAATCAGCTTTAACGATTCTGCGTGTGTGTATACACATTCAATAAATGCCAGGAACTATACAAGTTTCAGGTAACATCAACTTTCCATTTCGGGCAAAACCCTTTTAATTTAACACGATTTTAGTACTACTAACTGAATTCTGTCTTGCTCAAATCCTCAGTTCTGGGTCTTATTGATGATGTTCAGACAGCATCTTCAAACACTTCCATTAAAGGTCTTTACTTGATTCTGTTCCTTAAAATCGCCTTTTTAATTTCTATTTTCAACGAACACGAAAAAATCGTTCTTTTTTTTTTTTTTAATTGTCGTCAGTTGCTATGGGGAAGCTAGAGTATCGAACTTGGGATTCAGGAGACTACATTTTGTAATTTCTCTACTATAATTTGTTCCTTTTTGAATTTCTATATTTTGAATTTTGTTTTGATACTTTCTTGTTTCTTTGACTCAATGTGGCCACAGTCCAGTCACAAGGCTCCGAGAAAATTTGATTGTTACTTTGTTAGATGTTAATGGAAACGGAATATTACACAGAGGTAAGAAACTCTAGAGATAAAAAAATGCGGTTTTATTAGTCAATATATATTGGGTTTTCTGAATTTGAGGAATGTTAGAGATAGAGACCAGAGTGATAATAGAGAGTGGCTTCTTGGAAGAGAAACTTTCATTCAATGGCTATGGAAATGTCCAACTGAAAATGCAGTTTGTTCTCAGTGAAGAAGATCGAAATCGCATTCGTTTCCTGGTAACCATCTTGTTGATATGTTCTGTATTTTTTCTGTTCATTGAGATTCCAATCTTGATTAATCTGATTGCTTTGAAAGAGACAATCTGCATTGAGAAAGAAGCACGAGGAGCTCGTCAATGGCAGTTTTTTTAACACATCTAAAATCATTGCTTCAGGTTAGTCTATGAAGAGATATAAGAAATTTTACATTGATAAGTTTGTGTTTCTAAATGTTTGCTTGCTCTTGATGTTATGAGAGATCTGTCTTCTCCAAGTCCAATGCAAACCCGAGTCACCGTGGCTGCTACTCCTAGTCCAAAGATAAATCTTGGTCCGTCTCAAGAAACCGAACATAAAGTATGATTAATAGTCACTTTGATACCGAGTTCGCTTATACAAGTTTCAAAAGATTTCATCTTTGAGCAACTGATTATTTCATATGATCTAGATTAGTGCAGATAGAGAACCGGTTTCGTCAAATCTTATAATGTGGAAGCCTGAAGGAAAGGATACAGTTGAGAAGACCAAAAGTCAACCGGATGTTTCTTCAAGCAAGAAGCTTTCCGAGGCTAAGAAACTAAAGAGTGTATCGTTACTGAAGCAAGAAGATAATAAAGGTTTGAGCAAACCGGAAAAAATCTCTAAACCGAAGCCGATGAGGCGGAGTATGTCAGAGACAAATTTGAGCAATGTGCGGAAAATGATTAGCAACTTTGAGATTAAAGTGACTCAGGTATTTCTTTTGAGTATGAATCTTTGTGATCAAGACTTTCTTTCTGGATTAATATTCTCTAGATGTTTTTGACAGGATATAAAAATTCAGACAACGGCAAAGATTCAAACTGAGTCTTGTAAAGATGTAGATGAGAAACCGGAAGAAAGGAAGATAAGCTCTGAGGATATGGAGAAGACAGTGAGATGTGATGAGTTAGCAATAGTTTCAACTGATGAAAGGACAGTAGTTATAGAGGAGAAGAGCCTTGAACAGGACACTAGAAGAAGTGACTCGGTGGTGGAAGTAAGGAATGATGAGAAGAAGATGAACAAATCTGTGCGGTTGAAGGATTCTGAACTTGAGAATGCACGAGGATCCCGTCTCTGGATATTTCCTGATGAGGCAAAGGATTTGTTATGCAAAACAGATTTTGGAACAAGAAATTTGGAATTGGTAGAAGCAAATGTGTTACAGAAGAAGACGGAAAACATTGGTGAGGTACAAAAGCAGTGGCCTTAGTGTTTTTTTATACAATCTTTGTATGATAATACCTCAGATTCTGCGTTTACTTGAAACATTTTTCAGAGGGGTAGCAGCTGCAGAAGCATCAAGAAAATGAATAGCAACAACAAGTGGAAGAACATTGAGAGATCAAAGAAACACAAGTCTCAGAAATCATCTGCAGATTCAGGAAGTTCAAGAGGACCTGTTGGGCAGGTGGGGTTATAAACAGACATGTTTTCCGGCTTATTGATAAACCGACAAAAGATAAAATCTTTTCATCATATTTATCGTTATTTTCAGGTGATGCGTGCATTGATTGTGGTGGGTTTTGCAGGCTTAGTGTTTTTAACACGGCAATGAACTTAAACAGGTTTGTGTTCTGCAGATAAATGAAGCCTTTTCGCATATTGTATTGTAATAATGTGTAGAATGAGATATATTCCTTTAGAGAGCAATGCATGCTCTGATTATATATATACACACGATAGGGACAATAGAAATGGAAGGAGAAATAGACACAAGTAATGAGGGGAATATGGCCGTTGGAGATATATTGTGTTTCCATATCCTAATATATTGTTCCTTTTTTCTTGTTACGGAAGGAACTTAAAGCAGGTTCCTTGTGCTATAAGCTTTCCATGATATTTCTTTCCTTTTTGATACATTCTGCAGATGAGGCAAAGCTACATTTGAGATTGTATGTCGGATCGATTCTTTTAAGACCAGGCTGTAAAAGATGTATTATTGCACATAATAATATTTTACAATAATATGCATATGGGCGATCACAAATATATGAAGCTTTAAGCTTGATGATTGATCACAACATAGTTGAAAGAAAAATATTGTTACGGTTAAAATCAGACTCTAGTATTGGATCAACATTATATTCAAACCAGATTATAATAGTATGTTACCCTCAATTTGATCACTCTCTCTCAGTTCTTTTTTTTTTTGATAACCGTGGGGGGAGGGGGGGGGGGGGGATTCTAAAGGCTTTCTAGGTCCAAAGACTAATCTCACGAGGCCCATAGAAATTCAGTTTTTTTGCCACTAACCGTGGGGGGGGGGGGGATTCCAAAGGCTTTCTAGGTCCAAAGACTAATCCCACGAGGCCCATAGAAATTCAGTTTTTTTGCCACTAAAGACGTCTACGGGTGGCCAAGTGAAAATAGTTAGAGAATTCCATGCTTGAGGGGAATCGATCCCTGGCATAGACCAACAAGGCAATTCCTCCACCAAATGGGAACCACTAGACTACACCACTTGGTTATCTCTCTCTCAGTTCTCTCTCTCGCTCTCTCGTTTGTAACGATTTCGTTTGAGTAAGAATGAAAGAAATTGCACAACACAAGTATAAAGTTCCCCAAACACTGGGTACTTCTTTCTTTAGGATCGAAACCTGCTAATACACTATGAACTTTTGTTACACAAAGATTTTGAGCTTGATCGCAACAATTGAGATTAATCAGCTCAAGAAGACGAATGAGAAAGTTTGTTACCACGGATAAAACGGCTCGTCAACACGAGCTCGTTTTATACGAGTAGTTTTGGGCTTGCATCAAGTTCACCGAAGCCCAACACACTTTCCCGTCTTTACTCTGTCTGAATTTTTAATGGTCTTGTAATATTAAGTAGTGAATCAGCTCATCTTCTGTTTATTGATTAAACCGGTACGGATTTGAAGTTGAAAACTCGAACCAATGTTCACAAATCTCCACCTTTACGTTTTAAACATTAACGGTCATATCTCTTTTGTCTGTATCCAATCTTGGTATCAGTGACTCTTATACGCCTGAAATCACTTCTCCAATTGCTTATCCTTCTATCTCCTACAATCAGACTTTCATGTACTTCCTGGCCACCAGAAGTACATTCACTGAAATATCAATTCCTGAGAATTCATATTGAAACTCAGTACCTTGTTCTGTAAACCTTCAAAACATACACATTTACCTCCTGGCCTCCAGAGATAACTTCACTTGTTGCTTCCTTAAGCAATAACCATCTTTAGAATCCTAAGGCATTTGATAAACTTACTAGTAGGCAACACTTTAGTAAGCATGTCAGCATGATTCTCTAAGATGTGAATCTTGATCACGTCCACGTCTCCTTCTGCAATTATATCTCTGTACAATTTGAATTAACGGCCACATATTTCTTCCTTTCATGAAACATATAGGTGTGTGCAAAGTATATTGCACTCTGAGAGTCACAATTTACCTTTACAGCCTCCTGCTTGAAGCCCATTTCTTCACAGATTAATTTGAGCCATAAAGATTCTTTCACTGCCTTGGTTAAAGACATATACTCGGCCTCTGTTGTTGAACGAGAAGCCACCTTCTGTAAGCATGATCTCCAGCTAACAGTATTACCCCCCCCTCCCCAACTGTGAAGACAAAACCTGAAATTGACCTTCTTCTATCTAAATCCGCTTTGTAGTCTGAGTCAAAATATCCCTGAACTTTGAAGTTTGATCTTTTCGTAAAAGTCAAGCTTACTAATGAATCTCCTATCACATACTTCATGATCCACTGAACTGCCATCCAATGATATCTTCCAGGCATACTCATATATTTGCTCACACAACATAAGCAAGATCCGGTCTTGATCCGACCATTGCGTACATCAAACTGGCCACATCACTTGCTTATGGAACCATAACCATCTGCTGCTTGCTTTAGTGATTTATGTTTCAGCCTCCTTCTTGTCATTTACAGCAATGACTTCCTTGAACAAGCATTCCTCATGGAATACCACATCCTTACTCATGACAACTTTTTGATCTTCAAGTAGTCATACCTTGTACCCTTTGGTGCCTTGAGCATATCCCAGAAACACTCCATTAGTTTCCCTTGGACTGATCTTGTCTCTGATTAAATGGACATATGCTAAACACCCAAAGCTCCTCAAGTGATTATAATCCGGTTTTCCTCCAGTCCACACTATCTATGGAATTTCAAAACCTATAAAAGTTGCTGGTGACATGTTTATGATATAAAATGTTGTAGAAGCTGCGTCTGCCCAGAATTCTCCTGATAAACCTGTCTCAGGTAACAAACTCCTTGCCTTGTCCATGATCGTCCAGTTCATTCTCTCAAAGATGTTGTTATGTGATATATCATGGTTTTTACTAGTTTTAGACCATGATATAAGTGTGTTTTAGAGTCTTTTTGTGTTCTTTTAGAGCCTATTATATGTATAATCAGGTTTGGAGCAGAATTGGAGATATTGGAGCATTTTGGGGATTTTTGGAGTGTTTGGCCGAGAGATTGAGCTCACTGTCCAGAAAGCAGAACTGCATCGATCGACACACGATTGTGCATCGATCGACACACTAGCGAGATGGGCCAGACTCGGCGGTTTAATGAAGAATGAAGATATTACACTTTGGCCCAGAAGTTTCCAGTATTTACAAAGAAGCCCCAGTCGAGATTTAGCCTATATAATTAGGATTTTGGTGTTTTATTTAGAGACGCTTACTTACGCTTTTGAAACGCTTTCATACTTAGAGCTAAGGGATTTTTAGAGCTTTTGGGGCTGATCTGATCTTGTACTTCATCTATTTTGGAGAAGATTTCGAACCCCTTTATCTATTTAATTTCTTATATGCAATCTATTAATTCTATGATTTCTGTTTCATTAATCATGTCTTAGTAGATTCATAGTTAGGTTTAGGGTTTCTCATTAAGGATTTCATGACTTGCTAGACTTGTTTAATTCAGTTAAGGATTCACATGAATAGAATGTTCTTCAATCTAAATTGAGTTTAATGCTAGTTCTAACCTGATCAATTAGAATCCAGATCTTAGGTTGCTAAATACGACACGAAAGTGTGGTTTAGAATCTGAACTATTTAGGTTGAGCAATTAAACTTCTCGCAAAGGAATTTGGTTTAGTTTAATTGTGAACATATCGAACTTGAAATTAATGCTGGTTTAATCTGTTAGTAATTGCAAAGGAATTTGGATTGCTGCACTTAGACTTAGAGAATTCTCGCAAAGGAATTTGGTTAATTCTATATCCGTGATTTGAGTTCTAGAACTGAGCTTAATTAGATCCTGACTGATTGATTTGTCTGCTTGTCTGATTTCCTGAGAACGCCCTAGACTTAGCGCCTTTAATTGACTGCTTTCACCACCGATAATCTGCTACTTGTTTACTTTCTCGCACTGCTTTTTAGTTTACTTCACATTGCTTTCTTCTTAGTTTAAATCTCTACAGTTCCTAATCTATCGAGACCATAGTCTCTGTGGATTCGATACCCTATATACTACAATCACTTAACTGTGCACTTGCAGTAGAATAGGATTAAAACCTGACTCTATCATTATGCTGTGAGTATACGAGCATTCCTTATGTCTCTTGATCAATGACTCTATGCATAGTTTATCAAATTGAAGATCGCAAAACTCCAAACCTTTGTCTATCCATAAACATTTAAATTTATTTCCTGTATGATTTTCTACTAAGACTTTCCAATCTGCATACCTTTGGAAGGCTTCATCCGTTGTCATGGGAAAGTAAATCCATAATTTCTTAGAGAAGCCGTCAATAAAGGTCATGAAATAACGATTTCTTGAAAGGCTTGGAGTGACGGTTGAAGAGCCCCATAAGTTTGAATGGACATAGTCTAGAATCTCCTTTGTGGTGTTCTTAGCTTTGGGAAAACTGTTTATGAGATTTTCCCATAGTACAAGCCTAAAAAAATCCCAGAGTTGTAACCTCTTCTCTTTTTATATAGCCTTTCCTTTCAGGTATCTCCATTGAAGACACGCTTATATAACCTTTTGGTTATTTCTGTGTTGTCCTTTGCAAGGTTAACTTGCGGCTCTATCACCTTCCCTTGAAGATAATACAAGCCATGTTGATATTTACTAGTCAGAACCTTCTGAGATCCTTTGTAGAACTTCACTTCAAATCCTCCACTTGAGTAGATGCACCCTGATTTTTCTAGTGTGCCATAGGATATCAAGTTTCTCCCCATTTCTGGCATTTATCTTACGTCGCTTAGAGTGATGACATTTCGATCATCATTCTCAATTGTTATAGTGCCCATGTCTTTTACCATACAATTTGTATTGTTTCCCATAAGAAATTTATTCCCGTTGAACTCTTGAAAGTACGAGAACAACTCCCTCTTTGGTGTGATATGAAACGTGCACCCTGAGTCAAGAACCCAATCATCCTTTGTGTCCTAGATGCTTGAATTTAGTGAAATCGGTTCTGGTAGCCTTACTGAACATTAGCTGAGTTTCTTGTTCTTTGGTTTTGAATCGTCTTAATTATTTTAGGGCAGTCTCTTTCCCAGTGACTTTCACTACCGTAAATCTAGTAAGCTTTTGGTCCAAACTTTGGTCTAGACTTTGACCGATGTTTGATGTTTCCCCTATTTATTTTCCCTTTGCTGGATCTATTTCTGATGTTCCTTTTCTCTGATCTGCCTCTAGCTTCCACATACAACTCTTCTGAGTTCTGTTTAGACTGGTTGGCAATCACGGTGATGCGCTCATTTGCAGTTTTGCCCATGCTTTCGACTCAGTTTAGGAGCGTGTGGTGCATCTCCATTGTGTTCTGGCTCCCAACACTGTTGGTTGGCACTGTGGCATTCATCATGTGCACTGATCTCGCCGGTGGCTCTATATCGCCTTCGCGCCAGGCGTTGGTCATGGCTGCTAGTTGTGGTAGCCTCGCCGCAGGTGCGGTTAGGGTGCTCGAATCTCCCGTGGGTGGAGCGCTATCATGTGATCCTGAGTTCGTCGGTTGGTTGCATGCTCCATTGCCTTGTTGAGGAGGGATGGATGGGGTCCGTTCTCCTCCTATTTCGTTGTTGACGTTAGTGACGTCGCCTGCGTCGCCTGTTATTCCCGTCTCCTGCGTCGAGAGTGGTGTTTTGTGATCGCTGATCTTTCTTTTAGTTTATCGAAAAAATCCAAAGTCCCCACAGACATCGCCTATTATTGATTCAAAGAGAATCACATAGTAATCAATTTGGTAAACTGATTAGAAAATAAGAGACTAGGATAATAAGATTAAAAGGAATCTAAAGGCAATAACAGATTAGACCGAAAAATCTAGTCTTATTAGATGAGAGCCGAAATCAAGATTATTCGCTAGCTCTTGGGTTTGAGTACAAAAGTATTGAATGTTTCCGCTTAGTCTTTTCCTGCGCAAGGGAATAATATTTACAGCAGAGGATCTAGGGTTTTTCCCTAGACTCTCTCCGATATAATTTACAAAATCCGAACAAACCTAGATTATGTTTCCTTAAAGGAAGATTTATGTTTATCTTCCTTTATTTGATAAATATGTTAAATTAACATATTCATCTTTCTCCATGCAGGTCGGCCGGAGCATTGTCGTCCACTCCATGCATTATCGCTGAGCTGCTTCGTAATCGACGTGCTACTTTGTAATGAGCTGGCATCATTTTACTTGGACCGGATCTCCTGTCGGACCGTTCAGCTATTGGGCCAGGCCATGGAGGGGTGTTAAAGCCACCTCCAACAGTAACCAACATGAACATGTTAAGATTCTTGACTTGTGAATTTGAACACTTTTTCTTTTTCTTTTGGGTGTCTAATTAGTAAATCAGGTAAGTTACTGATATCGGGTTTGTACTTTTGTGATTTGTTACGCATTAAAACATAATATTGTTGTAACTATATGATCGAAGTTAAACAAGATTCATTTGAATTGTTCTGTTTACGCATTCAACAATGCTCTCAACAATGTTCATGTTTTATCCTCAAACCCACAAAGTTACGGATAACTATTTTGGTTACCTAACAAAAGAAATCACAAAGGAAAATGAGTGACTATTGAACACCAAATAGTTATATAGACATGGTATATGTATGGCTCCTTTGATGGTTGTGGCCCTTTTGTGTTTCATTAAGACAGTGGTGGTTCTTTAGCATTAGAATTGTGTTTGACATGGTAATTTATGCCGGCATTAATGATTTTTCTGTTTTTTTCTATTTTAGTGACTTTGATTTTAGTTCTTCGACTTGTTTCTCTACCTCATTGTATAAAGATTTTGATGTTTGGAGTCCGGCCATGTTTCGCTTTGGGTCCGTCTTCCTAAATGAGTTTTTGTTACGGGAGTATCTACATGCTTATCCTTGTTTCCCGTTGGGTATATGATTAGTTTTTAACGTTGGAGTGGATTTTCCTTTCATATCCTTTTTTCAAGGAGATGACCTGTCTTTTGAAGGTAGATCGTTTGAAACGGTGAGTGAGTGTTTGCATGTAAGAATTGGATGTTTTAAAAAAACGGTTTTCCCTCTCAGAAGTCAAGAGTAGGGGAGTCAATGACTATTCATAGCTATTACCTTGACACCAAAGAAGAGTTCGACCCAATGCTTTATTGTTTGTGCTTAGTCTTGTGTCGGCTTCGTTTCTTTGGTGTTCTCATGGAGGTTATTTCTGCCATGTTTCTTATTGATCTTTTCAGTGTATTTGTACCGATTGTGGAAGGTTGTATTCTTTGTCGTTCTTTTTTTGGTTTGGATCTTCTCGAGCTCGTGTTTTTTTTTTGTCCTTTTCATCATCACCAGTTCTATGGGAGCATTGTTGAGGTATTTTGGTACAGTTTGATTGTTTGGATTATAAGTTCTTCCCTAAAAAATTTTTGTCAACTATTTCTTCCATAATTCAGCTTTGTATTTTTTTCTGTCTTTGTTTTTAGGTATTTTTCTGTTCCCATATGTGGGCTTACACTGCGTAAATATGTGTTTGTTTTATTGTTTTTCGTTCTATGAACTACTCGTTGGTTTTGTCTTTGAATTTTTTTTATTCTTGCCGGCTTTGTACTGTGACGTTTGGTCAAAATTTTCAATAAATCCAGATGACAAAAAACGATTGGATTTAAGTTGTTTCCTATTGTTTAGGAAGTATGTTAGATTTGTTTTAGTTGCCTATGCCATGTTTGACCACGTCTATTGATTAGCTTAAGTTTAGGAGCAGTTTGTTTTCCTTTCACGTTTCCTGTAAGGCTATATAGCCATTGTTTTTCCATTCAATGAAAGTGCATTTTCCAGATTTGTGTTCTTGAGTTAAAAATCTGGTATTAGAGCAAAACACTTAGATAAAAGAGAGATAAGAGAGGTCTCGCAAATGGGATCAGAAGGAGGAAATGGTGGTTTCTCTCAGCGGTGCATTCCGAAATTTGATGGTGACTATGATCATTGGAACATGATCATGGAAAATCTCTTGAAGTCTAAAGAGTATTGGGTGGTTGTGGAATCAAGATTCAGACAACCAGGTGTTGAAGAAGTGCTAACGCCTGCACAGAAGAAGACGTTAGAGGAGATGCAAATCAAAGACTTGAAAGCGAAGAACTACCTATTTCAGTCCTTAGACAAATCAATCCTGAAGACAATCACAAAGAAGGAGACTTCCAAACAGGTTTGGGATTCGATGAAGATGAAGTGTCCGGGAAATGCTCATGTGCAGAGATCTTAGCTTAACCGTCTGCATCGAGAGTTTGAGATTCTTTCGATGAAACAAGGTGAATCAATGAACGATTATTTCGAGCAAAGTAATGGTACTGGCCAATGATATGTGAAACAGTGGAGAAGACATGCCCGATATCAAGATTTTCGCTAAGATCTTGAGAACTCTCACTGAGAAATGGAACTACATTGTTTGCTCCATTGAGGAATCCAAGGACATTGATACACTGTCGGTTGATGCTTTGCAGAGCTCTCTATAGGTCCATGAACAGAAGTTCAAAAAGGGAGGAGATGAAGAACAAGCACTTATTGTCTTACACAATGAAACTTATGGTGGAAGAGGTTGAGGAAGAACCAGTTTCAGTTCTATGTACCGGATCTCAACAACAACTTGTTGAGTCTTAGACAATTGCAAGAGAAAATATTGGCCATCTTGATCAAGGAGAATCAATGTCGCATGTATCACCCAACAAAAGGTCTAATCGTTACAAGCGACATGACAAGCAACTGTATGTTCGGTCTAACATCCGATAAAGAGCCAATGAAGCACGATGTCAAGGAAGCTTGCTTCCAAACTAGGACTCAAGACTGTGCTCAGCTATGGCATCGCAGATATGGCCATCTCAGCTACTCGGGTTTGAAAACGTTGCAAAGCAAAGGAATGGTAAGACGTTTGCCCCACTTGATCAAGTTGAAGAGGTGTGTACTGAATGCTTGAAGGGAAAGCAACATAGAGACGTTATTCCTACACAAAGCACTTGGAGAGCCTCACAAAATTTGGAGTTAATTCACTCAGATATATGTGGTCCCATATCTCCAACTTCAAATGGACAAAAGAGGTACTTCATCTCCTTCATTGATGACTTTAGTAGGAAAGCGTGGGTATTTTTTCTCGCCTATAAAGCTGATGCATTCGCTGTCTTTAAGCAATTCAAGAGTTGTGTAGAAAAAGAATGTGGATTATCTATCAAATGCTTAAGAACAGATCGAGGTGGATAGTTTACATCAACTGAGTTCAATGATTTTTGTAGAGAAAAGGGGATCAAAAGGCAGTTGACTACAGCCTACACACCACAAC
Organism: Orychophragmus violaceus; assembly: GCA_030180135.1. NCBI lineage: Eukaryota > Viridiplantae > Streptophyta > Magnoliopsida > Brassicales > Brassicaceae > Orychophragmus > Orychophragmus violaceus. The sequence continues at coordinate 19,129,982 of CM058237.1, forward strand.
AAAACGGAGTTGCGGAGAAGAAGAATAGAACTGTGATGAATATGGTGAAAAGTCTGCTGGTGGAGAAGAATGTACCTAGAAGTTTTTAGCCAGAGGCTGTAAACTGGGCTTTCTATGTGCTCAATAGATGTCCAACTGCATTAGTCAAAGACATCACTCCCAAGGAGGCTTGGAGTGGTATGAAGCCGTCTGTCGCACACTTTCGAGTCTTTGGATGCATAGGACATGCTCATGTTCCTGATGCAAGACGAATAAAGCTGGAAAACAAGAGCAGGAGTTGTGTCTTGGTGGGTGTAAGCGCAGAATCAAAGGATTATAGATTGTATGATCCCGAGTGCAAGAAGATTCTGGTCAGTAGAGATGTAGTGTTTGAAGAAAACAAGACATGGAACTGGGATGAAAGATACAACTCAGTTGATCAACACAGATCTGTTGTGGGAAGATGGTGATGAATCAAACCCGAAAAATGCAGCATCTGAAGAAACTCCAGAAACAGATAACACAGGAAATGGGGACTGTGTAAGGAGAAACACTACTGCTAACATAGGAAATGGGGACTGTGTAAGCAGAAACACTACTGCTGACGTTGTTGGACAAGGAAATTCAGATGCTGGTGTTGTTGTTTCATATCCTGCTACTCCAGAATCTTCAAGAGAACAACGCATACGAAGGACACCAGCTTGGATGTCAGACTATGATGTCTTTGATGGAGGTGAATCTCTTTACTCTTTTTGCTCTGTTTGTTGATGGCCTGATAGAATCTGCATTCTATACTGGAGTTGATCCCACAAGTTTTGAAGAGGCAGTAAAGAGTGAAGAATGGCGATGTGCCATGGACTCTGCGATAAGCTCCATTCAGAAAAATGAAACTTGGGTGTTGACTGATCTTCCAAAGGGATCTAAGAGCATAGGAGTTAAGTGGGTTTACAAGACTAAGTTGAACCAACATGGAGATATTGAAAAATACAAGGTGCGCTTGGTTGCTAAAGGCTATGCTCAGGAACATGGAGTTGATTATGAAGAAGTATATGCCCATGTTGCTCGAATGGACACAATAAGGATGATCTTGGCGCTAGCAGCTCAACGAATCAGGATTGTCTACCGGTTAGATGTGAAATCAGCCTTTCTACAAGGAGAATTGACAGAAGAGGTTTATGTGGAGCAGCCAAGAGGTTATGTTCAAGAGGGTGAAGAAAACAGGGTTTACAAACTTCACAAAGCCTTGTATGGACTGAAACAAGCTCGAGCTTGGTTCAGCAGGATCGACTCATATTTCCAGAGAATGGAATTTGAAAAGGATGCAAGTGAGAATACATTATTCACCAAAACCACTGAACAAGGTAAATGTCTGATCATTAGCTTATATGTTGATGATTTGATATACACTGGAAATGATGAGGATATGATGAGGGAATTTAAGGAATCTATGATGAAGGAATTCAACATGTCTTATCTGGGGAAGATGAGTTATTTTATCGGTCTAGAAGTGTTACAGCTTGACGTAGGGATTTTCATCAGCCAAAATAAGTATGTCAGTGTGGTATTGAAGAAATTCGGAATAGAAGAAAGTAACTCTGTACAAAATCGAATGGTTCTTGGCTTCAAAATACACAAAGATGATGAAGGTGTTAAAGTAGATGGCTCACCCTACAAGCAGATAGTAGGCAGTTTGATGTATCTAACAACTACAAGGACATATGTGATGTTTGTAGTCAGCCTTATCAGCAGGTATGCATCAAATCCGACTGAACTTCATGTCATGGCAGTGAAGAGAATTCTCAGGTACCTTTAAGGAACAACAAGCTATGGAATTCTCTACAAAAGAGAAGGAAACAGAGAGCTTGTGGGCTTCACTGATAGCGATTATGCAGGCTGCGCAAAGGACATGAAAAGTACATCTGGATATGCATTTATCCTAAGTGATGCGGCTGTAGCTTGGTCTTCTCGAAAGCAAGCCATATTCACTCTGAGTACAACTGAAGCAGAGTTTGTAGCTGCCGCAACTTGCACATGTCAATTAGTATGGATAAAAAGGATACTGGAGAAGCTCGAGTATGAAGGAAGCACAAGTCCGATCATTCTCTGTGACAACAACTCAACCATAAAGCTGTCAAAGAATCCGGTGATGCATGGAAAGAGCAAACACATCGATGTACGTTTTCATTTTCTCAGGGATATGGTGAATACATGAGATGTGCAACTTAAATTCTATGGAACTCATCAACAAGTTGCAGACATATTCACCAAGCCATTGAAGCTGAAGACATTTTAAGAGTTCAGAAGGAAGCTTAGAGTCTGCAATAAACCAACAGTAAACTAGTTCATGCGATCTAGTTTAAGGGAAGGAATGATAGGATTTAAGTTGTTTCCTATTGTTTATTGTTTAGGAAGTATGTTAGCTTTGTTTTAGTTGCCTATGTCATGTTTGACCACGTCTATTGATTAGCTTAAGTTTAGGAGCAGTTTGTCTTCCTTTCACTTTTTGTGTAAGGCTATATAACCATTGTTTTTCCATTCAATGAAAGTGCAGTTTCCAGATTTGTGTTCTTGCGTTAACAAAAAAGAAAAGAATTGTTCTGTTTACAATCGGTGTAGAAGTGTTTGATGTATATATACAAATTAAAACTCTGAAAATAGATATTCATCAGACGTTCAAATAAAATAGAATTAACAAAAAAGCTTGCTTTAGTTAAATATTAATTTTTGACCAAAAGAAGGTTAAATATTAATGTAAATATTGCACCGTAAATATTGGTACATACCTTTTTGTTTGTTTCGAGATGGAAGAGGCTCTATGTATCTATTTTTCTTTTCCAAAGAGTAGTTAGCACAAGAGGGTCGATATTAAATAATGTGATGACTGAAAGAGTTTTGGAGTCGACAACGGAGTGGCTTGAAATTCTTCCATGTGTGAAGTTAGGCATCTATAGAAATTTGATCCCTTGCTATAAATACAATCTACTAATGGAAACACTAGTGTAGCATTTAGTTAGAAGAAGACGAGATGACACAATGTTCCTCCTATTTTGTTTGTCCTAGGTAGACTAGGAGAGAAAACATCTAGTGACATCACACATAACAATTTAATTCCAAGTGACAAAAAGTCCTGGAAGCAAGTGTAACCCATTTTATTTTGTCGGCTCCTATATTGACGTTAATGTAATGCATGCTTTATATAACTCAGAAGAATTGCAACTCACAAATATATTCGAAAAGGAACAAAGATGACGACAAGTTTACACCATTCTTACATGTTTCTGATCGTTTCTCTTGTCGTCATCTCGATGATGAAATTTCGTCCTACAATTTCAACTGATGGGAATGTTCTGTCGTCCACAAAATCTTTTACGCTCACTAGCAACAGAACCATGATGTCTCCAGGTGCTGTCTTCGAGCTTGGCTTGTTCAAAACTGAACCAACTTCCCCGGATTGGGATCAACATCAATGGTACCTCGGGATTTGGTTCAAGAAAGTCCCTAAAACTGCAAGAATCTACCTCTGGGTTGCGAACAGAGACAACCCTCTCTCCATACCTATGGGGACTCTCCGAATTTCGAAATGTAACATCATCCTATTCGACCAGTCGAACACCCGTGTTTGGTCAACAAATGTGACCGACAAGATTGATATGACCCCGTTAGTAGCAGATATTCTCAATGATGGCAATTTCGTGCTGAGGTCCTCCAATAACAGCGATCCTGATAAAATTTTGTGGCAGAGTTTTGATTTTCCGACAGACATTGTACTACCTAATATGAAACTCGGTTGGATGTCCAGAAGGGGGCATAATAGTATTCTGAGATCCTGGAAAAGTTCTGATAATCCATCAACCGGCGACTTTTCATATGGATTCGATATAGCAGGTCAAAGTCCAGAGTTTCCTGCCATGTTCATTTGGGAAAAGAAGTCTCGAATTACCCGGATCACTCCATGGAATGGAGCTACGGTTGTTGGCGGGCCGAAAGAGCTTTCTTATGGTTAAATTAATTGCCAAAAGTGAGGAGGTGACGTTTTCCTTTTCCGTTCACTCGTCTGATAGAAAATTCATATCGATCCTGAGATTAACTTCGAGGGGGCAATTAGAACATTTGATGTGGATGGATGAAAACCGAATATGGAACAGGTTGTGGGTCTTAACACCTTACCTTTGCGAACTTTACAATTTCTGTGGTCCTAACAGTTACTGTGAAGAAATCATCGTGTCACGGCCGGTTTGTACCTGTATAAGAGGGTTTGAGCCCAAGAACCGGCAGGCATGGGCGTTGGGAAAGTGGGGAGAAGGATGTGTGAGGAAGACACAACTGAGCTGTAATGATGACAGTTTTCTCCCGCTGATTAATGTTCAGTGGCCTGATAATGCGATAGTGGTCGGGGCAAATGGGTTCAACGAATGTGAGCAGATATGTGTTGTTGATTGCAAGTGCACGGCGTTTGCGGTTACATCTAGGGACGTCTGTGTGATCTGGACCGCAGAGCTCTTGGACGTCCGAAAAAACATCCACAACGGTGGAGTAGTTTATGTCAGAATTCACGGTACACACACTTAAAACTCTTTTTCACCCCTTGTTTAAATATCTAGTAGGTATTATAATCACATTCCAAAGATAGATATCTTTGGGTATTATTATTAAATCGGTTCCTCTAGTTTTCTTTCTTTTTAACTGACACATACTCTTTCCCTTTTTTCTAAGAGACGGAAAAAAAAACCAAAACCAAATTAATCGCATGGTTGAGTATTGGAATCGGCTTTATATTGTTTTTGAGTGCCATCGCTTGTTATTATTGGAGAAAGAAGAAAAAACGAGCAAGAGCAGCAACACCTATTAATGGTATATATATATATTACTTTTAACTTTCATCTTTTTTTTTTTGTATGTTCTTGTTTGATACATTAATTGTTTTCGTGTAAGTGCTTAAACAATGTATCAAGAGAGAAACCAAAAAAAAACCATTCTGATTGATATTATGTGTATATTATCTGCCGCAGAACATTTACCTGGAGAAATCATAATGGAGAATTTGGAACTTCCATTGATTGGTTTCGAAGATATTTCATTGGCCACAAATGATTTCTCCGATTCCAATAAGCTTGGAAGTGGGGGCTTTGGCGTTGTTTACAAGGTATAAAGTTACGTATATATTTCTTTAATATAGAAACTGTCTTTATGAAATTGTGTGGGTAGCAGGGAATACTTGACGGTCAAATGATTGCTGTAAAAAGGCTATCGCCAGAGATATCAGGTCAAGGGGTCAATGAGTTCAAGAACGAGCTGATGCTGATCACACACATTAACCTTGTTAGTCTCTCAGGCTACTGTGTTAACAGAGACGAGAAGTTGTTGATTTATGAGTACTTGGAGAATCGGAGCCTTGATCTTTATCTCTTCGGTGAGTGTCACGTTTACTATATATGGATTGTCTAAATTGGGCCGTTGACTTACTCCAGTCTCTGTAATCTATTTGTAGATGAAACCAAACGCTCTGAGCTAAACTGGCCGAGGAGATTAGAGATCGCCACAGGCATTGCCCGTGGACTCTCTTATCTTCACTGCGATGCGCCGACTATGATAATACACAGGGATCTGAAGCCGAGCAACATACTACTTGATAAGGAAATGACGCCAAAGATCTCCGACTTCGGGATGGCTAGAATCTTTAATAGGGGCCAGAACGAGGTTAACACGTCAAGGGTGGTTGGAACTTAGTAAGTAATCGAGTCGTTTATCGTCTTTGGAAATTACAAACTGAGAGATAACTTATCTTTATTTATGGGGGCAGTGGGTACATGGCTCCGGAATACTCGCAAGATGGGACTTACTCTACCAAATCAGATGTTTACAGTTTCGGGGTCTTGATGCTGGAGATGATAACCGGTAAGCGAAACGGAGGATTCTCCGAGTTGAACAATGGCATCAATCTTCTACAATACGTAAGTTCAAAACATTTTGCTTCTGATACAATCAAACAATTTCAAAGACACTAATTATTATTGCTTTGCATCAACAGGTTTTCAATAAATGGAACGAAGGAGAATGGGCAGATGTCATCGATCCCATCGTTATTTCATCATCACATGAAGTCAAACGGTGCATAGAAATTGGTCTCTTGTGTGTTCAAGGTCGTCCAGAAGACAGACCAATAATGCAGTCGGTAGTGGTGATGCTCGTAAGCCAAACAGAGCAGATTCCGCAGCCCAACCCACCAATATGGTATTACGTAGATGGGAAAGTAACCGATAGTGTTGCTTCGTCAAGCATCGCAGGAGCATCAACCATTGTAATAGAACCACGATAGTGAAATCAAGGTTAGCTGCAGAGAAATGATCTGAACAACACATAGGACGTGACGTGGAAGACAAGTCAGCAGCTTGTTTTATGGAAAAGACGAGATATGGAAGTTGCAGATTGGTGTAATCGAATATACTTAAGAATATGAGAGTATATAAGAATGGCACGCTTGGGTGTTTAGGGTTAGCCGATTTTTTGGAGAATAGCTAAAACGTGTAACACAGAGGAATAAGTGTGCATCGTTGTGAGCTTGGTGAGTGAACAAAAAGAGAGAAGCCACTGTTGTTGCTTGGTAAGTGTCTGGGTAGATTTAGGAATTGGTCAGTCTTGTTTCACTATTGTAAAGTCAAGTAAAACTGATTGAACAAGACTCGTTGTAATTTGTTCAAGAGATTTCTAAGTAAGAATAGTGTTTTGGAAAACTCTTTGGTGTATCGATCTGTGTGTTCTTTGCGTTTTCATTTGGTACCAGAGCATTCAACCTTTGGATTTCTAAATCGTTAATCAGGTTGAGATCTTGGTGACAACATGGATACTAAGGAGTTCATAGCAATTCAGAAACCCATCATGCTTGATGAAGGCAACTTTGGACATTGGAAGGTTTGTATGAGGCATGTGATCTGAGCAATATATGAGTCGGCCTAGAATGCTGTGTTGAATGGTTGGATCGAACCACAAGAGATTTTGGAGGACAAGACGAAAGTAAAAAACCCCTTAGACAAGTGGACAGAGGATGAAAGGAATGCTTCAAAATTTAACAATAGAGTGATATCTACCATCATGTCGGCTGTTTGCACTAAACAATTCACAATCATTTAAGGATGTGAGTCTGCAAAGGAAGTATGAGATACTCTGACAAATCATTTTGAAGGTGATGAAAGTGTGAAGCGAACTCGTCTTGATTACCTAGCATCTACCTTTGAGAATCTACGTATGGAAGAAGATGAAACCATCAATAACTCTAGAGCCAAGCTAAGTACTATAGCCAATGAAGAATCCTTGCTTGGTAAGAAATATCGTGAGAAGAAGCTTGTGAAGAAGCTCATAAGGTGCATACTAGAAAAGTTCTCAGCACAAAAAACCATACTTCAATGCTCTATGAATACAGATGACATGAAATTTGACAAACTGGTAGGTATGTTAAAGTCACAGGAGATGGAGGTGACAAATCAACAACATAAGTCCAGTGGCAGTATCACATTCAATGCAAATCAGGAAAGTGACAGAGTTAAGAAACTTGAAGATAATCTGAGTCTGATGGCAAGAAACTTTAATAGGATGAATAAGAGAGTGGAGAAAGGACAAAGCAAAGTGTTTGGAAAGAATCAGAAAGGAGACTCTGAGAGATTCCCAAAACCGTTTCGCACTGAAGGTGAAAGAATGTCTAAGAAAAAGGACATGCAATGTCACGAATGTGAAGGCTTTGGTCACTTCAAGAACAAATTCCAACTGATTAAGAGAAAGGAACTTACATTCTATGAATGTCATGGTTTCGGTCATACGCGAGCTGAATGTCCTAGTATGGTGAAAGGAAAATAAAAATCATATGTCTGCTTCAGTGATACTGAATCCAATGACGACAATGAAGATGAAGAGTTGGTGCTCAATTTCGTGGCACTTGTCTCAGAAGGAAGAACTGACCGTTGAGATACTGACCTGGATTCTGAATCAGATGAAAAGGAGGTTGATGTCAAGCAGGAGTATCGTACTCTGTATGATAATTGGGTAAAATTGAATCACAAGAACTTGCAAATACTTAAATACAAAGCTATGCTGAAAGCTCAAGTGAACATTCTTGAAGTGGAACTAACTTCATCAAAAGAGGAACTAAACCACAGTGGTGAAGCTGCTGACACCGAGTCAGTTCAAGAGCTGGAGCTGCTGACACTGAGTCAGTTCAAGAGCTGGAGCTGCTGACACTGAGTCAGTTCAAGAGCTGGCATAGCTGAAGGAGAAAAACAATGCTCTTGAGGAAAAATTCTCGAGAGTTTGGGAAGCTTTTAAAGAGGAGCAACAAAAGAACAAGTGTTTGGAACAAGACCTAACCGAAAATCACAAGAAGATTAGAACGTTGAACAAGGGAACATAAAGTCTGGATCAGATTCTCGCAATGAGGCAATCATCAAAGGAAAACCGTGGTTGAGGATATTCAGGAGGAGTTGACTCAGGCGTGACTAGAGGAAGAATAAATTTTGTTCCTGCCTCGAGAGTAAACTTGACTCACAACACTGGAAACCATGGTGATGTCAAGATTCAACGTCGGAAGAGGGAAGGGTGCTTCGTATGTACAAAGAATGGTCACAAGAAAGCAACATGTTGGATTCTCTGGAACAGAATCTGCAAAGCCTGGAGATCAAACTAGTGTTTCATTGAACCAACCTGTGTTGGTAAAGTATGGATCGCTAAGGAATATATGTATATAACCAAGGGATCAACTCAAACAACTCGGCCGACAACAGCGGTTGACAACATCGCATGCAACCTGTCTATGAAAAGAAATGTAGCTTATACCTCTACAACGAAGGTTGATGGAGGAGCTTGGTACTTTGACAGCGATTGTTCGCGCCACATGACAGGGTGTGGCGAAACCTTGGATGAAGTATAACTTATTAAAGGAGGACATGTGATTTTTGGTGATGGTGGTCAAGGTAAAATTACCGGAGTAGGCAAGATGCAGAAAGGTGGAAAACAACAACTGGTGAATGTGTATCCTGTGAAGGGATTAAAGGCCAATCTAATCAGCATTAGCCAACTATGTGCTGAAGGTCCTAAAGTCATCTTCATCAAGATTGATTGTCAGGCAATAAATGAAGTTGGAGAAGTTGTTTTAATGGGCATAAGGTCTGGAAACAACTATTATATGTGGGAACCCTTAAAGAAATGTTTTAATTCTGTGGAGTCGCAGCTAGATCTCTGGCACAAGAAACTCGGACATATGAGCATACACAACATCAATAGACTTGTCAGTGCAGAGGTGGTTAGAGGGATTCCTAAGCTAGAAAGCTCAACAAAAACCGTATGTAAGCCATGTTGTCAAGGAAAGCAAGTCAAAGTTCAGCACAAATAGTTGAATGAGATTCGATCCAAAAGGGTTTTAGAACTCCTTCACATCGACCTTATGGGACCTGTGAACCCTGAAAGTATTACCGGAAAAAGATACATCTTTGCGCTGGTTGATGATTTCTCCAGATATACTTGGATTCAATTCTTGTGAGAAAAATCTGAAGCCGCTGAAAGCTTCAATATTTTAGCACTTGAGCTCACAAATGGAAGGACTGGTATTGCCCAAATTAGGAGCGATCATGGAGGAGAGTTTAGAATGAAATGTTTGACAAGTTCTGCCAAAGCCAGGGTATTCGGCATCAGTACTCAACTCCTATAACTTCCCATATGAATGGTGTTGTAGAACGGAAGAATAGAACGTTGCAAGAAATGGCCAGAGCCATGCTACATGGTAATCATGTTGCACCAAGATTCTGGGTTGAAGCCATTAATACTGCTTGTTACATTATCAACAAAGTCTATGTGAAACCGAGTACCAAGATGACTCCTTACGAGATCTGGAAAGGAAAGACACCTAATCTTGGCTACTTTCATGTATTTGGGTGTGTGTGTTATATTCTGAATGACAAAGACCAGCTTGGGAATTCGAGGCAAAAAGTGATGAGTGGATTTTCTTGGGATATTCACCTAATAGTACAGCCTACCGTGTTTACAATAAAAGGACAAGAACCATCAGTGAGTCTGTCAATGTTGTCTTTGATGACCGAAATAGCTATACTCTGGAGGAAGTAACACATGAACTTGTGCGTGTTACACAGCCGCATAGTCAACCAGAGGCGGATACGGAGCAAGATGATGTTGACGTGCCGGATGAGAATCTGCAAAGGACATGGTTCAATCAGGTTAATCTTGATCATTCCATTGCAGATGTATAGGAAATGTTCACGATGAACGTCAAACTAGGAATAGGAAGATTGACTTCAAAGAGATGGTAAAGCTTGCGTGTTTTGTTTCATTTATCGAGCCCAAAACCATTGGAGAGGCTCTGGATGATGAGTTTTGGACATATGCTATGGACCAAGAACTGGATTAATTTAATCGTCTGGATGTCTGGACCTTAGTTCCTTGTCCGAGTGATGTAAACGTGGTTGGAACAACGTGGGTCTACAAGAAAAAAATAGATGAGGACGGAAATGTCATCAGAAACAAGGCTCAATTGGTTGCTCAGGGGTATTCTCAGATTAAAGGAGTAGACTTTGATGAAACCTTCGCACATGTGGCACGCCTTGAGTCAATCTGGTTGCTGCTTGGGATTGAATGCAAGCTGAAAATCAAGCTCTATCAGATGGATGTAAAAAGTGTGTTGCTCAACGGACTACTGCAAGAAGAAGTCTATGTTGCTCAACCAAAGGGATTCGAAGATCCTAAATACCCGGATCATGTTTTCAAACTTAAAAGAGGCCTGTATGGACTGAAACAAACACCTCAGGCTTTGTATGAATGACTGACACAGTTTCTTTTGGGACAAGAATTCAAAATGGGAGGAGTAGACAAGACCTTCGTTCTGGAGAATGACAGCAGTATCCTTATGATATACCATGGATTTTAGGGATTTTAACCATGGTATAAGTCTTATCTATCAAGTCTTTTATTATGTTTTGGAGTCCTTTTAGTATGTTTACACGTCCATACACGTTTGGAGCGGAATCGGACATTATGGAGCTTTTTGGAGCATTTTGGAGTATTGACCCGAGAGAAAGAGTTCACTGCCCAATTCACAGACCATCATCGATCGACACATCTTGTGCATCGATCGATGCAAGGTCGACGCAGATTATTCTCGGCGGTTTAAAGATAGAGTTTGGAAATTGCAACTTTGCCCAGAAGTTTCTCATAATTACAAAGAAGCCCCAGCCGTGAATAGACCATTATATTAGGGTTTTTGAGCCATTGTTTAGGCTACGCTTTACTTACGCTTTATTTTATTTAGAGAGAGTTTGAGGGGCTGATCTTGTTCTCAAAAGAGACTTGATTTCGAACCCCAGTTCTTTATTCTGTTTTATGATATTTGGTTTTCTATTCATGATGTCTTCTGTTTCGATGAACATGTCTGAGTAGTTTACCAGTTAGGTTTAGGGATTCTCATTAGGCATTTCATGGAATTATAGGTTAATCAATCTGTAGGGATTCATACTTGCTAGTTCTTCGTCTAGGGTTGTTTTTAAAGCTTGATCTGAAGTAGCTAATCATATTTATGATGTTAGGTTGATTGATACAACGACAATTGGTTAATTAGCTAGAAAGAACCTAGATGAGCAATTTGATCTACTCGCAAAGGAATTTGGTTTAGGGGAATTGTGAACATATCGAACTTGGAATTAAATCTGGTTTAATCTGTTAGTAATTGCAAAGAAATTTGGATTGCTGCACTTAGACCAAGAGAATTCTCGCAACGACAGTTGGTTAATTCTATATCTGTGTTTGAGTTCTAGAACAGTTTCTAATTAGATCCCGGTTGATTGATTGCCTGTGTTCTTGATTTCCTGAGAACTCCCTTGACCTAACGCATTCGCCTTCTGATTTATAACTCGCTTGATTTACTTTTCTGATGTTTGATTTACTGCTTTCTCACATTGCTTTCACCTAGTTTAACCTTTACTGTTTCATAATCTATCGTTGACCGGAGTATCTGTGGATTCGATACCCTAAGTACTACAACTACATCACTGTGCACTTGCAGTTAGTATAGGGATTAATTCTTGACCCTATCACCTTATTGGGCAAATAAATGTAGATGACATAATCTTTGGAGCTACTCAGGAGAAGCTGGTATAAGAGTTTGTCAAAACTATGACAAGAGAGTTTGAGATGAGTATTGTGGGTGAGCTTAACTACTTTCTTGGTCTTCAAGTAAAAAAGACCGAAAACGGTATCACGGTGACACAAAGTACTTATGCTCGGAACTTATTCTAAAGTTTTGATATGGAGACTTGAAAGAATGCCAAAATGCCCAAGAGCACAACCAACAAACTGTTTAAAGACCAAGATGGACAGAAAGTGGAAGAACGCTTGTATCGAGCTATAATCAGAAGTCTATTGTACCTAACTGCTAGCAGACCGGATATTTGTCTGAGTGTTGGGCTGTGTGCTAGATATCAAGCGAGTCCTAAGCAGTCTCATATGATGGTTGTCAAGCGAATAATAAGATATGTAAAAGGTACAGTGAATTATGGTTTAAAGTACACAACTGACACAAACTCAAATCTTGCAGGTTTTTGCGATGCGGACTTGGCAGGATGCTTAGATGATCGGAAGAGCACATATGGAGGGTGATTCTTTCTGGGTAACAATCTCATATCATGGCACATTAATAAACAAAACTGTGTATCCTTGTCAACAGCAGAAGCAGAATATATTGCTTTGGGTAGCTGTTGCACTCAACTTCTATGGATGAAACAAATGCTAAGTGAGTACGGTATCAATGCAGACTCATTTTTAGTGCATTGTGATAATAAAAGTGCAATTGATTTTTCTAAAAATCCTGTACAACATTCTAGAACCAAACATGTTGACATTGAACATCACTTTGTTAGAGGTTTGGTTGAGGAGAAACTAGTTGTAGTAAAGCATGTTTAATCTAAAAAACAGTTTGCTGATATATTTACAAAACCTCTCGATTTCAATAGCTCTCTGTACTTGCGGAAAGCTCTTGGAGTCTGTGATTGTTAAAGTTTCAGGATTGCAGGAAGTGTGGTGATGTTGGACTGGGGATGCTTAGATGATCGGAAGAGCACATCTGGAGGGTGTTTTTTTTTCTGGGTAACAATCTCGTATCATGGCACAATAAGAAACAAAACTGTGTATCCCTATCAACAGCAGAGGCATAATATATTGCTTTGGGTAGTTGTTGCACTCAACTTCTATGAATGAAACAAATGCTAAGTGAGTACGGTATCAATGCTGACTCATTTTTAGTGCATTGTGATAATAAAAGTGCAATTGATTTATCTAAAAATCCTGTGCAACATTCTAGAACCAAACATGTTGTTATTCAGCATAACTTTGTTAGAGGTTTGGATGAGGAGAAACTAGCTATAGTAAAGCATGTTGCATCTGAAAAACAGCTTGCTGATATATTTACAAAACGTCTCGATTTCAATAGCCTTTTGTACTTGCGGAAAGCTCTTGGAGTCTGTCATTGTTAGAGTGTCAGGATTGCAGGGAGCGCGGTGTTGTTGGACTGGGTAGGATGCTTAGATGATCGGAAGAGCACATCCAAATGGTGTTTCTTTCTGGGTAACAATCACGTATCATGGCACAATAAGAAACAAAACTGTGTATCCCTGTCAACAGCAGAAGCAGAATATATTGCTTTGGGTAGCTGTTGCACTCAACTTCCATGGATGAAACAAATTCTAAGTGAGTATGGTATCAATGTTGACTCATTTTTAGTGCATTGTGATAATAAAAGTGCAATTGATTTATCTAAAAATCATGTGCAACATTATAGAACCAAACATGTTGACATTCGGCATCACTTTGTTAGAGGTTTGATTGAGGAGAAACTAGCTATAGTAAAGCATGTTGCAAAAAGCTTGCTGATATATTTACAAAACCTCTCGATTTCAATAGCTTTTTGTACTTGCGGAAAGCTCTTGGAGTGTGTGATTGTTAAAATGTCAGGATTGCAGGGAGCGTGGTGCTGTTGGAGTCAGCTGAGCCACACAAGATGCAGCTCCGAAATTCTAAAGAGATAACCAAAGAAAGATACTATTTTCATGATCAAATCTAATCTAGTTGGGTTTAAAAGAATGAGCACTCAATTTGGACTAGGCTGCTACAACAGTTTAAGTTTGAATTCGATCACTGCTTGGATTAAAGATTGAACTGATTGAATCATATCTGAGCATGTGGATATGAACTCTTAAGAGAAGTGGACATGAAAGACTTCTGTTATGATCAATTGAAAGGGTGTTAAAAGAGGGTTTGTATATGTAACAAAAAAATTGGGAAATGTGAATCAAATTGTGTATTTCGGATGAAAGCATCTCGACTGAGAAAAGCTGTCCACCCAATCCTAATGAATAAGAAACAAAATAATAATGAAAAATGTGATATGGTTCATCTCGGATGAAAGTATCTCGTCTGAGAAAAGCTGTCCATGTATCATAAACTATCAAAGCATACATATCATTCAGATCGGGACAATCACCCAATTGGGTAAAGCATGGTATCTGTGGTATGAAAACCTTGTTTGGAACATAGATGTCAGCACCTTAGCTAAAGAAACTATCTTTGTTGATCTCGGAAGAGGTAGGGACTCCATCCCTGTGGGTGCGTGATCTGATTCAACATGACCATGTCTCTCAAAATCCACGTGTAAATAATTTCTATTTACTTATCGTAAGCTTTTATATGATAGCTTGGTTGCCTCACTTCTTCTCTAACAAATGTGTAGATGGACCTCTCACGCATCAAACAGCTCGGGATTTGTTTAAAGTACCAATTTAAAGAATGTGTGGTTTTGGGCTAAAGCCCATTCTTGTGTTACTAATGTGTTCTTTTTGAGTCCATTAAGATATCAGCATTGAAACACCCCATCCCGGCCATAGGCCCAGACGGATGTCCCTTAAACTATTCCGTTCTAAGTTGAGGTTCCTTCGGGAAACCTCAACCCTAATCGTTTCATACTTAGCCAAATCCTTAAGAACATCCAATTTCATATGATCATTCCATTCATTCCGACTTAACAATTATAAGCAAGATCAATAAGGCAAAATAGACATTTTATTAATAATCGCAAAAGGTACCAATACAATGTGAACAATCCGCATTATGCTAATAGTATTCGGTCCTAAGTACAATGTCTATCTAATACACCACTCGTCTCGGTCTTGTCCGCGCCTAGGATGAATCATCCCTATGATCATCCTTGTTCCCTGAAAGGCCAAAACATTTCATAAACACATTTCTTTAAGTTAAGGTTTTATAACCTAACAATTATATGCTATATGACCCATTGATAATTCCCATTTAAATCGCATTTTAAGCCTAAGTGTTCTAGTCCAATCCGTTCCGTTCTCATAAGGCCGGCAATGATCCGGACGTTCGTTTATCACGATCACGCGCATGGCCCGTCAGTCCGTACGTTCGTCCCGCGAATGTACCGTGACAGCAAGGCGTATGCATCGCGATAGCGCCATAATCGCATAGCGATATGCCGCGTCAATACCGTGACCGTATAACGTCGTACCGCGATCTTGCCATGACCGCATAGCGTCTGCACACGGTAATCCGATAGCGCACCACGCATGTACCGCGGTTCAGTCGTACGTCCGCGAACGGACGCGACTATTCGCGTGAACAGATGCGATCGTTCCGCGGACGGTTGCGATCGATCCGTTGGTTCATGCGATAGCCGATGATCCTCTCGACCCGACTGATCGGTACACGGCCAATGATCTCGACAGTTCATGCTCGGTTTATAGCCACGGTTCATTCGGACGTCTTGCCCGATTCGCGTCAAGACCGGCCATGCTTCATTCTCTCGGTCTCGGCCAACATCCCCCAAGATGTGCCGTTCAACCGCCGAGTTTACATCAACCCATTAAGGCCTCGACATGAATATAACCGCCTACAACCGTGCACGCCCATCTTCACGACCATGGCCTTTGGCCGGTCGTGTGTGACGAGTATGGGAACGGTTTGAATACCGCATATAGAATCTCTCTATAAGCGGTTTAACTTAGAAGAAAAGAAGAACAATCCGGCCAACATCTAAAGCGGCCTTTGGCCTAGCGGTTTGGCCGCGGCCGTGGTTAGAGTGGTTACGGATGTTACCTTAGAGGTTGTGGTCGATTTGCCTGGGTCCTTAGCCGTTTCTCCAGCCATGGTTTCCACTTCCAACCGCCTTGATCAACCACCAACGCCTCCTTGAACGCTCGGCCTTCTCCTTTGGAACCGGCCGCTCCTTCTCTCTTTCTTCCTCTCTTTTCTCTCTGTTTTTGTGGCTTATGCCTTAGAGAAAATATTGGGATTCTCCCCTTGTGTGTGTAGTGTGCGAAAATGGCCCTTAAGGCTTGTATTTATAAGCCAAAACTCGCCCCATAACCGCCCAAGGAGAAAGGGTACAAGTTGGCTTGCGAATGGTCATGACCCCCATTGGCAACCATTCGCTATTGGCGCCTTGGTCAGCTAGTGTCACTAGCTGACCAGCTGATTTCACACTTCTACACTTCAGCTTAGCTGAGCTAAGCTGGCCACTAGCTTCCCTAGCTGATAGCTCGGCCGTCCAGCTGGTTTCTATTAGGTTAAGCTCCCGTTTAGTCGAACTTAACCCTTCTCTGCCCATGGAACACTCTTATAGACCTTTTAGATCGTGAGTTCTGACTTCTGGTTCCATGAACAGCCCGAATGGCCCTTAGGCCGGTTCGGGGATGTTACAAGTCTCCCCCCTTGAAATGGATTCGTCCCTGAATCCGATCCAAGGTGTTCGTTCCTTGTAAACTCCTCAAACCACTCTGGATAGTCAGCCTTCATTCTGTTCTCGGTTTCCCAAGTTATCTCCTTAACTCCATTGCAGATCCATTCAACCTTCACCATCTGGATGACTTTCTTTCTGGTTGCTTTTTCCAACCTATCCAGAATCCTCAAGGGTCTTGTTTCCAAGGTGAGATTTGCCTTTAGATCCTCGGGAATCTCGGGCATAATCTTATCCTGATCCGATAAGCACTTGCGCAATTGGGAGACATGGAACATGTTGTGGAACGCTTCCATCTCATTAGGCAAGTCTAGCTTATAGGCCACGGTCCCGACCCGTTCTAGGATCGTGAACGGTCCTAGGTATCTTGGATCAAGTTTCCCACGTTTGGAAACCCTTGCCCTTCCTTTGAAGGTGATCATTTTAAGGTAGACTCGATCCCCAACTTGGAATTCTATGTCTTTCCTTCTTTTATCTGCGTAACTCTTTTGGCGGTCTTGCGCCTCTTGCATCTTGGCTCTTAGGAAACGGATTTGCTCCGTTGTTTCCTCAATTATCTCTGGCCCAAGGACTCGAGATTCACCCACTTGCGTCCAGCATAGTGGAGTCCTGCAGGGCCGCCCATACAACGCTTCGTAGGGGGACATTCCGATGCTTGCTTGGTAACTGTTGTTATAAGCAAACTCGGTCAAGGGCAAATATTTTTCCCAAGAGTCTCCCCAGTCTAGAACACATGATCTCAACATGTCTTCTAACGTTTGTATGGTCCTTTCAGATTGACCATCCGTTTGTGGATGATAAGCCATACTCATGTTCACTCTCGTTCCTAGGGCTTTTTGGAAAGCTTGCCAGAAATAAGAAGTGAACCGACCATCTCGGTCTGAGACTATGCTTGCTGGTATACCATGAAGTCTTACGATCTCATCAATGTACTTTTCAGCAAGTTTACCAACTCCATCAGTCTTCTTGATGGCTAAGAAGTGTGCGGACTTGGTCAGTCTGTCCACCACTACCCAAATCGTGTCCCTTCTTGACCGGGTCACCGGCAGTCCAGATACAAAGTCCATTGTGATGTTATCCCACTTCCATTCTGGAATGGGTAAACTTTGCATCAGGCTGCTCGGGACTTGGTGTTCAATCTTGACCAATTGACATGTTTGGCACTTAGACACCCATTCAGCAATGTCCCTTTTCATCCCGACCCAGTGATAGTACCGTTTGAGGTCTTGGTACATCTTGGTCTGTCCGGGATGTATGGAGAACTTAGACTGATGAGCCATCCTTAGGATTTCTTCCTTAAGGCCTTTCACATCGGGAACACACACCCGACCATTCACCACAACCGTCCCGTTGTTAGTGAACTGATACTCAGTGTTGTTGTTATTAACCGATTTCATCAACTCTACATCATGCTCTTGGGCCAACCTAACCCTTGTCAACAGATCCGCCTGATCTGCTGCGCCAAGTCCTAGTGGCTCATTGTCCACGGTCAGGGCATTTAGGTGCAAGGACCGGACCAATCCGATCAAGGTCTCTGCATCTTTTTCTGCGGCCACTTCAGTCCTTTTCCGACTTAAGGCATCTGCAACCAAGTTGGCCTTTCCTGGATGGTAAGTGATGTCTAGATCGTAATCTGCCACCAATTCCATCCACCTTCTTTGCCTCAGGTTAAGGTCAGGCTGAGTGAACACATACTTCAGACTCTTATGGTCGGTGAATAGTTGCACTTTGGCTCCGTAGAGATAAGATCGCCAGATCTTAAGTGCAAATACCACAGCGGCCATCTCGATATCGTGAGTGGGGTAGTTACCCTCGTGTTTCCTCAACTGCCTTGAGGCATAGGCTATCACCTTCCCGTCCTGCATCAGAACGCATCCTAACCCGTTCCGGGATGCGTCTGTGTAGACCACGTATGGTACATTGTCTACTGGCAGTGTTAGGACAGGTGCCTTGGTTAACATATCCTTCAAGTCATTGAAACTCTTCTCCGCGGCTTCAGTCCATTCGAACTTCACGTTCTTTCCGGTCAGCTTAGTCATAGCCTTAGCCATGCTTGCAAAACCTTAGACAAACCGCCTATAGTAACCGGCCAGCCCGAGGAAACTTCTAACCTCGGTTGCGTTCCTCGGCCGCGGCCACTCTTCAATTGATCGGATCTTGTCCGGATTAACTGAGACACCTTCATCAGACACTATGTGTCCTAGGAACCCTATCCTTGTTTGCCAGAAGCTACACTTGCTGAGCTTGGCATAGAGTTTCTGCGCCCTTAGGGTTTCCATCACGATCCTTAGATGTTTACCGTGTTCTCTTCGGTTCTTGGAGTAGACAAGGATGTCATCAATGAATATGATAACAAACTTATCCAACCATTCCCGAAAGACACCGTTCATCATCTTCATGAACGCAGCTGGTGCATTTGTTAGACCAAATGGCATGACCACAAACTCATAGTGACCATACCGAGTTCTAAAGGCTGTTTTCCTCACGTCCTCAGGTGCTATCGGGATTTGATGGTATCCCGAAGCCAGATCGATCTTGGAAAACACCGTTGAACCCTTCAATTGATCCAACAATTCATCTATCCGAGGCAACGGGTACTTGTTCTTCACAGTAACCCGGTTTATGCCTCGGTAATCAATGCACAATCGAAGGCTTCCGTCCTTCTTCTTGACGAATAGAACGGGCGCCCCCCATGGAGAACTACTTGGCCTAATAAAGCCTTTGTCTAGTAGTTCCTCCAGCTGCTTCTTCAGCTCAGCCATCTCGGCTGGAGCCATTCTATATGGCGCTTTGGAGAGAGGCTTGGTCCCTGGTTCTAACTCAATGACGAACGGGTCAGACCGGTCAGGCGGTAAGCCTTCTAGGGCCTTGAACACGTCCTCAAAGTCGTTGACCACTGGGATCTCTTCGACCTTTGTCTCCGGCCCAACTTCCTTAGTAGTGATGGTGGCTAGGTATGCTTCGCATCCCCTTTCCAGCATCCGTTCTGCTTGGATAGCAGAGATGACCAAACTTCCCGAAGTTGGTCTTACCCCTTGGAACACGACCCTTCCCTCTGGCCGTTCCAACTTCACCCTTCCTCGGTGGCATTCAATGGTGGCTCGGTTTTGTCCAAGCCAATCCATCCCTAAGATCACTTCATGATTCTTAAGTTGGACTACTACTAGATCAGCTGGCATGTCCACGCCTCCAATGGAAACGGGAACCGCCTTCACTAACCCTAGCATAGGCATCACTTGCCCACCGGCCGCATTTACAATGCCTTGGCCGGCCGTTTGTTCCTTTTGGAACAAGCCTTTCCCAATCATTCCGGGACTCACAAAACTATGTGTAGCCCCAGAGTCAAATAGAGTGAGTGCCTCTACACCACCTATTGTAACGGTCCCTACACATTCCCCCAAATGTCTAAGTGTCCCGCCCTTTTCCCCAATGTATGCAATGCATTTTAAAATTGAAGAAGTAGAGGTCTTAGTGACGTACCAGTGATCGAGTCGTAGGAGCCGGCTTCGGCCGAGTCCTTCACCAGATTGTAGACTCGGGGTGTCCCGGCTTGGCCCTTGGCCTTAACCGCGCGACCTTCTCGTCCCCGGTTCCCTTCTGGCGCCTTCTGCTTATCACCTTGCAGCTTCGGGCAATCACGCATGTAATGCCCGGTCTTTCCACATTGGAAACATGTCAATGGTCTTTCTGTCACCCTTTCTTGCCCCTTCTGTGGACAGCTTGTGCCTTCATGGTCTTTGCTGCCACACTTCGCACATACCTTCCCGGCTTTCCAACACTCCCCCAAGTGATATTTGCCACAGGTGGTACACTTCGTGCGGTCAGAGGATTGGCGATCAGCCCCCACTTGATCCCATTTCCTCTTTAGGTTCTTCCCGGATCGGTTGGCCTCTTTGTCATGTGCCTTAGTACCGACGCGGTTCTCCTCGGCCATGTTGGCCTCCACAGTAGCCGCTCGTTTAACCAGCTCAGAGACTGAGTCATAGGAGCAAACCGAGCAATGAGTCCGCAGTTCCACACGCAGGCCGCGCAGGAAACGGCGCACTTGAGCCGGCTCATCCTCAACATCACGTCCCACGTACTGTCTGAGACGATCAAACTCTACCTCGTACTCACGGACCGTCTTGCGGCCTTGGGTCAAGCTCAGGTACTTACCCTCCATACGATCCCAAGCCTCAGCTGGGAAGTACTTCCGGTTGAACTCAACCTCAAAGTCAGCAAACGAGTCAATGAGACCCTTGGTGCGTCTGTCCACTGACAGCCACCAGTTATGCGCGTCCCCTTCCAGGAAGTGAACCGCAATGTCCTTCCGGTAGTCCTCGGGACACCGGGTAGATCGGAAGTTCCGGACAAGCCGTGACTTCCACTCATCGGCCTCAAGTGGGTCTGCACTTTCCTTGAAGTGTTTGGTGCCCAACTTGGTGATGTGGCCAAGAACGTTGAGGTAGTCCACCTTACGGTTCTTTCTGGGAACCGGTGACTCTACCACTACTACGTCCGGCTCATCATCACTAAGGTCCTTGGTCTCCACGACTTTGGCCTTAAGCCCTTCAGAAAACGATTTCTGACCAGAAGAGATGTTCTGGTTCAGTGTCGTTAACTGGTCCATGACCTCCTTCAGCATGGTCCACATCTGACCGATGTTCGGGACCGCGGTAAATGGCTCACCATCGCCGCCCATAGCCTCATCCTCCTCACGGCCGGTCTCATCTCGAGCCGCGTGAGACGAGGACTCGCCCATCTCGTCCTGTCTACCCTCAGCCTCGACGTCTGGTTCATTGACCCTAGTCGAGTTGAGAATGTTAGGATCGGTGGGACTCGTGCTCTTCTGGGTGACCTCAGGACCGGTCATCCCAGGCTGGACGGGCGTGGTCTGGTCCTTGGATCCTTGTCCGTTCCCAGCCACACTCTTGTCCTTAGTACGCTTTGACTTGCTTTTACCAACCTGAAGATCAACAAGTTAAGACATTCAACACTAGCAATCTTCAAGTCCTAAACAAGTCTAATAATTCCTACACGGACAATCTAACCCGGACGAGTGGTGTAGCCCCATAACCCATAGCCTAGGAAATAACGTCCGGCTCTGATACCAACTTGAAACACCCCATCCCGGCCATAGGCCCAGACGGATGTCCCTTAAACTATTCCGTTCTAAGTTGAGGTTCCTTCGGGAAACCTCAACCCTAATCGTTTCATACTTAGCCAAATCCTTAAGAACATCCAATTTCATATGATCATTCCATTCATTCCGACTTAACAATTCTAAGCAAGATCAATAAGGCAAAATAGACATTTTATTAATAATCGCAAAAGGTACCAATACAATGTGAACAATCCGCATTATGCTAATAGTATTCGGTCCTAAGTACAATGTCTATCTAATACACCACTCGTCTCGGTCTTGTCCGCGCCTAGGATGAATCATCCCTATGATCATCCTTGTTCCCTGAAAGGCCAAAACATTTCATAAACACATTTCTTTAAGTTAAGGTTTTATAACCTAACAATTATATGCTATATGACCCATTGATAATTCCCATTTAAATCGCATTTTAAGCCTAAGTGTTCTAGTCCAATCCGTTCCGTTCTCATAAGGCCGGCAATGATCCGGACGTTCGTTTATCACGATCACGCGCATGGCCCGTCAGTCCGTACGTTCGTCCCGCGAATGTACCGTGACCGCAAGGCGTATGCATCGCGATAGCGCCATAATCGCATAGCGATATGCCGCGTCAATACCGTGACCGTATAACGTCGTACCGCGATCTTGCCATGACCGCATAGCGTCTGCACACGGTAATCCGATAGCGCACCACGCATGTACCGCGGTTCAGTCGTACATCCGCGAACGGACGCGACTATTCGCGTGAACAGATGCGATCGTTCCGCGGACGGTTGCGATCGATCCGTTGGTTCATGCGATAGCCGATGATCCTCTCGACCCGACTGATCGGTACACGGCCAATGATCTCGACAGTTCATGCTCGGTTTATAGCCACGGTTCATTCGGACGTCTTGCCCGATTCGCGTCAAGACCGGCCATGCTTCATTCTCTCGGTCTCGGCCAACATCCCCCAAGATGTGCCGTTCAACCGCCCAGTTTACATCAACCCATTAAGGCCTCGACATGAATATAACCGCCTACAACCGTGCACGCCCATCTTCACGACCATGGCCTTTGGCCGGTCGTGTGTGACGAGTATGGGAACGGTTTGAATACCGCATATAGAATCTCTCTATAAGCGGTTTAACTTAGAAGAAAAGAAGAACAATCCGGCCAACATCTAAAGCGGCCTTTGGCCTAGCGGTTTGGCCGCGGCCGTGGTTAGAGTGGTTACGGATGTTACCTTAGAGGTTGTGGTCGATTTGCCTGGGTCCTTAGCCGTTTCTCCAGCCATGGTTTCCACTTCCAACCGCCTTGATCAACCACCAACGCCTCCTTGAACGCTCGGCCTTCTCCTTTGGAACCGGCCGCTCCTTCTCTCTTTCTTCCTCTCTTTTCTCTCTGTTTTTGTGGCTTATGCCTTAGAGAAAATATTGGGATTCTCCCCTTGTGTGTGTAGTGTGCGAAAATGGCCCTTAAGGCTTGTATTTATAAGCCAAAACTCGCCCCATAACCGCCCAAGGAGAAAGGGTACAAGTTGGCTTGCGAATGGTCATGACCCCCATTGGCAACCATTCGCTATTGGCGCCTTGGTCAGCTAGTGTCACTAGCTGACCAGCTGATTTCACACTTCTACACTTCAGCTTAGCTGAGCTAAGCTGGCCACTAGCTTCCCTAGCTGATAGCTCGGCCGTCCAGCTGGTTTCTATTAGGTTAAGCTCCCGTTTAGTCGAACTTAACCCTTCTCTGCCCATGGAACACTCTTATAGACCTTTTAGATCGTGAGTTCTGACTTCTGGTTCCATGAACAGCCCGAATGGCCCTTAGGCCGGTTCGGGGATGTTACAAGCATGACTTGAAGACGTCAAAGGGGTTCTCTTTATATGTTACAGTTTGTCGATCTAAGAAATTTGAAGTCTTTGGACAATGTCTTCTCCTCTAGGACACGCTAATCGCTATCAGACTAGGAAGATGATGTTCGATGCACGTGATGCCAGGACACCCATTCGAGGTCTCTTGTGGGATGACGAAGCACCACCAGTCGCTGATCATCCGTATGAAGGAGACACTACGTATGACAAATTGGAACCATTACAAGATCATTCATATATTCCGTTCGATCAACACTATGCTGAGAGTACACGGATGTTTGCTGACAAGAATGAGCTCTATCCTGACGTGGTGGCTGTTCTCAAAAAACCAATTGATTCCAAGCTTCTCTCTCGGATGGGAAGAAGCGCTACAAGTACATGATACACAAAGGATTTCTTAACCAAAAGGTGCTACCCATGAAGGATGAGATTCTGGGTGAGGTTCGAAGATTTATAGAAAGAGTTGGTATGATCTATATTATTCTTCATGTGTCTTCCTATTTTCCGAGGGTGGTGAAAGAGTTTGTAGCTAATCTCTGTGATTGGGAAGATAGAGAGGCTTTTCACTTGGTATTTGCTAGGCAACACATGTATGATTTCTCACCATACTTGATCAACCGTATGTTTACGACACCGGATATTTCCAATCCGTGTGACTGGAATGAGGAGAACACTGATCAGGCTTTCAATGTTCTCATTGGAGGGTGACGAGAGAGGTGGGAAGGCGTTCAATTTCATCATTTACTTCGGATGTTTCAAGTGTTGTACAAGATATGCTGTACAAACTGGATGCCAACCGCAAACAAGACTAGGATGGTTAAGGAGCATATAAAGTTTCTCTATATTCTGCACAAAGGGAGTAGTTTTAATTTTGGACAGTTGGTACATAGTCAGATTCTCCGAATGGCTCAGTCCACAGAGATGGATCAAAAGATTATTTTTCCAAACTTAATCTTTCAAATCATTGCGTTCCAATTTGATATTCCTGTTCATACAGCTGATGGTGCATGTAACATCCTGTTTTCAAAGATATGGTCAACGGACAAAAAAAGTCAACAATTTTGCCAAAGTCCACGGGCAAAATCAAAATTTTGCCAAAAGTTGAGACGGAAACTTAGACGGGCCAAATGTTCTTGTTTTCAACAAAAAACGTTTATAAGACCAGAATTGAAGAAACGAAGCTAAAACGGGTTTTTCAGACTATTGGGAATAGAAACAGATAAGACCGAGAAAACTTGTAAAAATCATAACCGGAGCTAGGGAAGTCCAAAAGGAGTGATTCAACTTTCTAAATTAATCTAAAATCAAGTAGAATCATGTTTTAGAGATTTAAAGATTTATGAGAGCCATTCAGGAATTTCTAAAATATTAAACTCAAAAACGAGAAAACCAAAGCCTAGGAAAAGACGGGTTTAAGAGTTGGTTTAAGCGGTTTTGGGAAGGGGTTTTGCTCAGAAAACACCTATGAGGACAGGTGTTATCAGCTGGATGGCGCCACCTCTCTAAGTTTGAGTGAAATGCATGGATTTGGTTCTTTGAACCATTTTGCATAGCATCTTATGTCTCATCAAACTTTTCTCACTCTCACCTCTTGATTCATTTCACTCAGTCTCACTCTCTGACCTCACCACCGAGCTCTCCCTTCTCTCTACATTCATCAGAACCCAGAAGTTCAAGCATCTCTTCTTGAATCTTCAAACATTTCTCAAGACTTGCATCACAAGAAAGCTCCTATCTCCTAAACTATAAGCTTGATCCATGAACCACTTATACCACTAGACACCTCTAAACTTCCTCTACAACCGCCGCCCCTCTTTGCTGTCGTCGTCATCGCCGGAAAAACCGCCAGAGCCGCCGTAGAAGGGGCGCCGCCGGCGAGGCCTTTTGTTTCTTTGGATGATTCTTCTTCTTCATGGCTTATTCATCTTCCTAGAAGCCTCCTGGTGGTTCTAGAATTGTTCCCAGCCGCCGGAACTCGTCTTTAGTCGTCAGAAAAGCCCAAGTCTGGCCGGTCAACGCCGGACCACCGCTGGTCAACGCCGAAGACCATCCACTCTCAAGCTCTCCCTCGTCGTGTTCTTATCCCCTTTGTGGTGTTCTACATCAAGAAAAGTGTCTCCAGATCATTGATCACCGGAAAACTCATCTTCTCGCCGGTCAACACAGCTCAGCCGCCGGTCAATGCTGGAACCGGTCGCCGGAGAAGCCCATCCGCCTCTCTTTTCTCAGCCGGTTCATTAGAGGTGATTCAGAATTTGATTTGGGATGGGATTGAGTTGGTTAAGCCTTGAGATCGGTTTAGGTTAACGGTTGACCTAAACCGGTTTAACTGAACCGGTCAATTAGGAGTTGGTTCAGCTATCTCAGCCGGTTCAGTGGTTCAGTTGGTCCAACCGGTTCAAGTCAACGGGAAGAAGCGGTCAACGGTCAAGTGTGGTCAAGTAAACAGGCAGTCGTTCGACGCCGGCGGTCAAAGCGGTTAGCACCGGTCAACGCTCGGTCTACGCCCATTCAGTTATTCAAGAGTGTTTTTGATCCATGTCGGGGTATTCGGGAGTTCGGAATTCAGTTCAGAGGTCTCAGGATTCGTACCGCATCAGATCCATCATTCACACTTATTCACTGTGAGTCGGTTCAATCCGTAGAGTAGTTAAATGGATATAGACCGAGAACCGAAAGCCGTACAACTAGGAGTTGCATACCCGTACTTGATTAAATCGATTGACGATTGTTATTGTTTTGTTACTGTGAACCGGTAGGTAATTGGGATGCATGATAGGAACTTAGGGTTAAGGATTAAACCGTTGTGTGCCGCTAGGTTTCTAGAAATGTTGATTGATGCATTCATATAGATGTTGCAATAGGATCATATATGTATCTATATCTACTAAAGAACGATAATGAATGAATCTATATACATAAACTATGATGACATTAAAATACGGAAATAAACCCTAACGAACGTATAGATTATGTACCGGGAATTTGGGATTAGGGTAAATAGTGAGTTAAGAGGCTAATAAATGAATGAATTAAGCTAATCAAGAGATGTGTAGGAGTTAGTAAGCTACTAACTCTAAACCGAACTATTGAGAAAAACATACTTAGGAAGAGAGTGATTAAGAAATGGTGTGATTGATGAGCCATCTACGGATTAGAAATCCGCTAATCATGGTAGCGGACAAAATTGAGTTAAAAGATGTTAGAAAACCCTAATAGGCATGCTTAAGTGGTTGAATGTGTTAATGATGTATTGTTGAGTTTTGTGTACATGCATGTTTAGACTGTCTTGGTGTTGGGCCGAGTGGTCCTCATGGATACTTAATCCGGTCACAGGGCGGTTAAGTTTGTAGTTGCTGACTCGATATAGCGTTGAGTCAGAGTGGTGGTGTTGGTGTGTGTTAGGCTTGTGGGATAGTGTATTGGTCATTATTGATGTTGTTGATTATGTGATTAATGTTAGAGTCCCAGCGAGTCTGCGTGTTTACATTACTGCGCTAGGACTCTAAGGTGCATTTGATCCCACAAATTTAGGTTTTTGAATACGTTCTGGTACTTCCGACCTGAAAGGATCCTCGGGTAGCAGCCTAATCGAATCTTGGGCCTCCGGGTAGTGATTCTGATTATGGTGTTAATCTACTCGGTGATACCGGTAGGTGTGCGTTTCTGAGAATACGGGGTCATGTCCTAGGGCCGAGTCGCTGTGTATTGATGGACTGAGAGCAGTGTTGTAGGTCGTGAGACTTCGTGTTTACATCTAGTTAGTTACCTTGTTAGTGGCTATGAAAACCCATGGAAGTTACAGAGAACGTTTAAGGGCCCAGTGTGTGTGTGTGTGTAGTTTTCATAGTGCACGATAGATAGATCGAGTCCAATCGAGTGCATGTGCCGCAGTGCTTTCTTTTGGCAAGTGCTTGTGTGTTGTGGGTTTATGACGTCGTGGTAGTACGTGTTCGACGGTTTTCATTTTTGCGTGTTATTTTGGGGTGGGATTTGTAGTTATTAGATAGACTAGAAGCCTTTAGTGGGGAGCCGTCTTGCTGGGTGATCTTAGATCACTCATTATACTCTTTTTGTGTTTTTCAGGTTTAGCAGCGACAGACGCCGGAGGTCCTCTGTGTCGTTTTGGGATCACTTGTGGCGGGGGTTTTGACTCGGCGTTTTATATTTTTTCGGTTCGGCTTTGTCTCCATTTTACTATTTGATTTGGATGTTGTATTTAGTGGCAAAATGTTTTGTAAATGTGTTAAATGTTATGAAAACGTTTGATTGCTCAGTAATGAACATGCTTCCCTGATATATTGGTTTAGTCCGAACGGACACAACTCACGGAAGCGGTACAGGTTGCGAAGCTTTGTACCGTGGAAGTGATGATAGCAGGATGAAGGACGGATCAGCAGCCTTTGTCTCAAACCGATCCGTCTCTAACTTCGTCTTGTGACGAACTTTTCCTGTTTGACTTGCTCGAGCTCGAGCTCGACTTGGTCATGTTCTTGTTTCATTGTTGGCCAGTCAGATCGACAGTCTGCGGATAATGGGAAAGGGGCGTTACAAAAAAGGTGGTATCAGAGCATGGGTCGTCATGGGTTTCAAAATAGTTCATTTCTGAGTGTTTTCCGTATTTTATCGAGTCAAAATTATGTTACCCAAGCATCCGTCAAGAAACTGAGCCGCGTCTTTGAAGCCTGAGGTGGGATGGGAAAAGGATTTTGTATTATATGTAGTAACATTCTCTATGTTTTTTTATTGCAGTCATACAATAGCGTGCCACATGACGGGTTTAGTGGAGGTGTGTGTGTGGTGCGGGATATTCAGCATCAGAGTTATGAGTCGTAAGGGGTCTGCTCAGAGCCAGCCATGGCCGCCAACCACAGGGTATTCCAGAGGATTGCGGACGATAAATTGTCCTCCAATTGCGTTACGAGGATTGGTGGGCGCTAGAGCAGCAGAGGTTGACTGGACGCCTTTGCCGGATCCATTACCAGTATCGATGGAAGATGATGGGGACATTCATGATGGGTATATGGGGATATTGGAGTATTTTGAATTAGCAGACGTGGAGTTACCGCCACTACTTCCCGAGGTTCCTCTACCGCTCAGTGTGGAAGACTACATGCTTAGTCTGTTGCCTGCGGGGTTTGATCTTGACATGGAGCCTATCGATCCGTACCAGCACCAGTAGTGGGAGCAGCACGTCGATGAGCAAGCATCTATGCTCGCTGACACACTAGAGCAGCGTGTCGGGACACTTTATCAGCCGCACCAACAATCCGAGTCACTGTCTACTGTTGGAATTGTGTCCAGTAATCTCAGTACTGTCTCTAGAAAGTAAGAGTATGTCAATGATCAGACATAAGTCATATAATACTGGGGGTCATGATGGCTTGCTAGAGTCCGCTCATGATCTATAAGTCTTGGACTTATTGCCTTTATTATATGATCCCATATGGGTCACACGCCTAAGCTAACAGGAAAATGTGTAGGAACGTTTTAGCAGAAGTACGGTAAAAGTGCTAGGCATTTACTGTACTTAGAGAGAATAAAACGGTTTAGCTACTCTGTGTCGATCGATACACAAGGTGTGTCGGTCGACACAGTGTGCGAATACCGTCGAGTTAATTGGTGTTTGGGCCAAATGGCCCAAACGGAACAGGACGAGTTTTGTGTCATAAAACTCGAGTTTCAGACTGATTAACCCTAACACAGGAGCCGTAAACTCTCTCTCTCTGCGCCGAATTCCTTTAGTGATCTAGCAGTCGTTTCCTGTGATCGCGTGTGTGAACCTTTGGAGGATTCATCCCTCGGTGTTTCTCTGATCTCAGACATACCATCTATTTCCGCTGCAAACAAGTATAAGGTGAGATCATCATTTGTTTCTATTATGAGAAGAACCTAGATCGCATGTTTAGGTTGATATGAATCTAAGAATTGAATCAGGATCAACTAAACGTTCCTTCAGTGGTATCAGAGCCATGGTTATGGTTTTTCTTGTTTAGATTCAATGTTTAGGATTGTTTTCTTGTTTAAAAGTGTTTTGAATCAACTACTGATAAGAGAAACCATTTAAGCAACAAGAATTGAAATCTAAACACACCTAAAATCGCAGAAACCAAGCTATATTGACTTGGTAGAATGCGATTTTCAAAAGTCAGTATCGACCAGAATCGCATGGATCGATCGATACGATCGCATGGATCGGTCGATACAGTCTATCGGCAAAACCAGTTAAACGCGTGAAAGCATCGATCGATACAGGATCGATGCAGGTTCGATGTTGGTGCATCGACCGATGCGGTTGGTGCACATCGATCGACACGGTTAGGGTTTTGGCTCGGATCCGTGCATGCGTAAGAGCATCGATCGATACAGGATCGATGCACGATCGATGCAGGATCGATGCTGAGAGCATCGACCGATGTGGTTGATGGATCGATCGACACGGTTGGTCCATCGATCGACATGGTTGGTTTAAGGCTCGGTTTAATTTTGATTAAAATTAATTCGTCCTGGTTTGATAAACAGATTTAATAATTTTATTAAGTCTGGTTAAACCGGGACAAGAAATCCAATGTCGAAAGAATTATTGGATTTAGTGCCTAAACCAGGATTTTCTAATTTGATTTGGTTGGACCAAATAAATTGAGAAAATCCGGTTTAGTAAATAACCGGTTGACAATTGTGGTCATCGTAGTAATTAAAATTTGGTTAGACCAATTTTAATGAACCAGACCGGTTATGTCATTTAATTGGACAATTGGGTCATGTCTTGGACATGGACCAGTTCTTGGGCCTCGGGCCAAGAAGTTAAAACAATTGGGCCAGTTATTTGAGTCTTTCTTCAGATTAATTTAAAATTTATTTTATAAAATTATAAAGTCGATTTTAAATTAAAGTTTCCGAAATTTTGTAATTAGAAAGTTTCTTAAATTAGAAGTTTCTGGATTTGCGGATTTTGGATTTTAAAGAAATTTCTAAAGTTAGAAAGTTTCCGTTTTTAGAAAGTTTCCAATTTTAGAAAGTTTCCAAAAATAGTAGGTTTCCAAAAATGGAAAGTTTCCCGAAATAGTAATCTTCTATTTTGGGAATGATTTTTTAAATAAACCTACGAACCTCAAATAATATCAAGCGTTGGATGTCTTGTTCATTCTATGTCAGCTGTCGAAGCCCATTCAATTGTATTCATGGCCTTACAGTGTGAGGGTGTCTGCTTTTGCGTAGATAAGACGGTTTGTGATTCATAAATGTCATTGGGAGTCCCAGACATTAATGATTACATGACTGTATAGTCTGGTTTTCTTGACTGGGCCATCGGGAGTCCCGGGCCTTGAGACATCAGAGTGGATTGGGCCTCGGGCCCAGATTCACAACCAAGAGTTATATCACGGATATAATTAGCCGATATAGGGCTTACCGATATAAGCTAAGGTTTGGTGACGGCCAGTGGCCCACTTTAATCTTAGTTATATGTGGATCTTGGAATCATTATATTCTATTGAGGGTAACTTATGTTATTGAATATAATGCGTGATTAATCATATTAAATTTAATACGAGATTAATCATATTGAACATTTTAACTAATAACCTTTTTATCTTATATATTCAGCTATGACTACTACAAGCACACAAAACACATTCTCAATCCGGTCTGTTCTCGAGAAGGAGAAGCTGACTGGAACGAACTTCCTGACGTGGTCAAGGAACTTGAGGCTGGTCCTCAAGCAGGAGAAGAAGGATTATGTCCTTCGTGATCCTCTCCCCGAGAGGCCTCCTGCCAATGCCGCCAGGACTCTGCATAATGCTTGGGAAAAGCATTCGTCAGATGAAAATGATGCCTATTGCCTTATGTTGGCGACAATGACTGCTGAGCTGCAAATGCAGTTCGAGAGTGTGTTGTCACCAATTGAGATAATGGCAAGCCTGAAATCGCTTTTTCAGGAGCAAGCAAGGACTGAGAGGTTTCAAACTGTTAAGAACCTCTTAGACTGTAAGTTGGCTGCGAATGCGGCAGTGAGTCCTCATGTCTTGAAGATGATGGGTTATCTCGATCAATTTCAGAAACTCGACTGCCCAATCAGCCAGGAACTTGCTTGCGACATCATTCTGCAGTCATTACCTGCAAGCTATGATCAGTTCATTCTGAACTTTAACATGCATGGCTTGAGTAAGACATTGCCTGAGCTTCACGGAATGCTCAAGACTGCAGAGCCCAACTTGAGGAAAACCGCCAAGGACCCCAATGTGCTTCTGGTGCAAAAGGGCAAGGGGTTTAAGAAATCCTCTGCTAAGGATAAGGGAAAGGCCAAGGCTGTCCAAGTCACGGACAAGGACACGCCAAAGCCCAAGCCCAAGTCCAAGGCTGGGCCAACTGACATATGCAGGTTCTGTAAAGAACCAGGGCATTGGAGGAGAGAATGTAAGAAATTCCAAGAAGGTCTAAAGGAATTGAAGAAGAAGACTCTCGAGACTTCTTCGACAGGTATTTTTGTTATAGAAGTTAATACAACTACTTCTGATAATACCTCATGGGTTATGGATACTGGTTGTGGGGCTCATATTTGTACTAATATGCAGGCACTCAGCAACAGTAGAAGGC
Source organism: Orychophragmus violaceus (assembly GCA_030180135.1). Classification (NCBI taxonomy): domain Eukaryota; kingdom Viridiplantae; phylum Streptophyta; class Magnoliopsida; order Brassicales; family Brassicaceae; genus Orychophragmus; species Orychophragmus violaceus. The sequence continues at coordinate 19,162,323 of CM058237.1, forward strand.
TGAAGCAAGGACAAGTGGAGCTACGAGTTGGGAATGGAGCGAAAGTTCCAGCACTAGCTGTAGGCACATACTTGTTGTCTTTACCTTCGGGATTGATTTTAGAACTGAATAATTGTTATTTTGTACCTGCTATAAGCAGAAATATTATTTCAATTTCTTTGTTGGATTTGGAAGGTTATGATTTTTCAGTTAAGAATAAATTATGTTCCTTCAATCGCAACAATTTGTTCTATGGTTCTGCCCCTCTTATGAATGGGCTTTACATACTCGATCAATCCGCGCCAATTTATAACATTAATACCAAACGGTTCAAACCTAATGAGGAGAACCGAACGTTTCTATGGCATTGTCGTTTAGGGCACATCAGCGAGAAACGCATCAAGAGACTCCATTCGAATGGACTTCTTGGCTCATTTGACTTTGAGTCATGTGAGAAATGTGAATCCTGCATGATGGGCAAAATGACGCGGGCCCCCTTTAATAAACCTAACGAGAGGGCCAGTGACGTATTGGGCCTGATACACACTGATGTGTGTGGCCCAATGTCCACAAATGCAAGAGGAAACTATCAGTACTTCATTACCTTTACTGATGATTTCAGTAGGTATGGATATGTTTATTTAATGAAACATAAGTCTGAATCTTTTGAGAAGTTCAGAGAATTCCAAAATGAAGTACAGAACCAACTTGGCAAAAGCATTAAGGCTCTTCGGTCCGACCGAGGAGGAGAATACTTAAGCCAAGAATTCAGTGATCATCTAAGAGAGTGTGGGATCGTATCCCAACTCACTCCTCCCGGAACACCTCAATGGAATGGTGTATCTGAGAGGAGAAATCGGACCTTATTGGATATGGTTCGATCTATGATGAGTCACACAGACCTTCCAATATCCCTTTGGGGATATGCTCTGCTAACAGCAGTGTTCACTCTAAATAGAGCGCCATCGAAAGCAGTAGCAAAGACACCATATGAATTATGGACTGGAGAAGCTCCAGTGCTGTCTTATCTCAGAATTTGGGGTTGTGAAGCCTATGTCAAGAGATTGATCTCAGACAAGCTTACACCAAAATCTGACAAATGCTACTTCATTGGTTATCCACGGGAAACCAAGGCTTATTACTTCTATCTACGTTCCGAGAACAAGATCTTTGTTGCCCGGGATTGTAACTTTCTTGAGAGGGAGTTTCTCTCTAAGAAAGACAGTGGGAGTAAGGTACTGCTTGAAGAAATTCAAGATGAACAGGATACTGCTCAACCTAATGAGGAAGAGCAGCAGGAGGACCTACAAGAAATTGTAGAGCCTGAACCTGTAGTACCTGAAGTTCGAAGATCCGGAAGGATCCGTCACGAACCCGAGAGATATCAAAGATTCCTCGTGACTGACTGTCATGATCTTCTGATCATTGATGGTGATGAACCATCGAACTTCAATCAAGCCATGATGGGCCCAGATTCCTCTAAGTGGCGCAAGGCCACTGATTCCGAAATGGACTCCATGTCGGTCAACCAAGTGTTTTCGTTGGTTGACTTACCCGCTGGTGTAAAAGCCATCGAGTGCAAATGGATCTTCAAGAAGAAGATTGACGTGGATGGAAATGTCCAGATTTATAAAGCCAGGTTGGTGGCAAAAGGTTTCAGACAAGTTCACGGTGTGGATTACGATGAAACCTATTCACCAGTGGCTATGATGAAATCTATTCGGATTCTACTAGCAACTGCAGCTTTTCATGATTATGAAATTTGGCAGATGGACGTGAAAACCGCCTTCCTGAATGGTATTCTGGAAGAGGATGTGTATATGACACAACCTGACGGTTACATAGATCCAAAGAATGCTGGAAAAGTATGCAAGCTTCATAAATCCATTTATGGATTGAAGCAAGCATCGAGGAGCTGGAATCTTCGTTTTGATGAAGCGATCAAGCAATTTGACTTCATCAGAAACGAAGAAGAACAATGCGTATATAAGAAATCTAGTGGGAGCAAGATTGTATTTCTTATTCTGTATGTCGATGACATACTGCTTCTCGGAAACGACGTTCCAATGCTGAAGTCGGTAAAGGACTGGCTTGGAAGTTGTTTTTCCATGAAAAACATGGGTGAAGCCGCATATGTTCTTGGAATCAGGATCTACCGGGATAGATCTAGAAGGCTGATAGGCTTGTGTCAAGATTCATACATTGACAAAGTCCTACAAAGATTCAGCATGAAGGATTCCAAGAAGGGCTTCACGCCAATGGTACATGGCACAACGCTAAGCAAGAAGCAGAGCCCTACGACGGCTGCTGAGCTTGAGCGCATGAAGAATATTCCTTATGCATCTGCAATAGGATCTGTCATGTATGCCATGATCTGTACTCGTCCTGATGTTGCTTATGCATTGAGCATGACGAGTAGATACCAGTCAAATCCAGGTGAAAACCATTGGATTGCCGTAAAGAATATCTTGAAGTATCTAAGACATACTAAGGATAAGTTCTTAGTGTACGGTGGAAGTGATGTGCTTAAAGTCAGTGGATTCACGGACGCAAGTTTCCAGACAGACCAAGATGATTTCCGGTCACAGTCCGGTTATATCTTTTGTCTGAATGGCGGTGCAATCAGTTGGAGAAGCTCCAAGCAAGACACCGTTGCAGATTCCACCACAGGAGCTGAATATATCGCCGCCTCAGAAGCTGCGAAGGAAGCTGTTTGGATACGGAAGTTCATTATTGAACTAGGTGTGATACCAGATGCGACTGAGCCTCTGGCACTGTTTTGTGACAACAATGGTGCTATAGCTCAGGCAAAGGAACCAAGATCACACCAGAAATCCAAGCATGTTCTAAGAAGATTTCACTTGATACGTGATATCATTAATAGAAAGGAAGTCAAGATCAGCCGAGTTCAGACAGATGATAACGTCGCTGATCCGTTGACAAAGCCACTCCCAAGGCCTAAGCTCGAGTTTCTGACTGAAGCTGTAGGCATTAGAGACATAGAAATGTAATCTAAATTTGAGTGGGAGTTTGAGGGCTTTTATTTAGTTATTTGATATGTTCTTGTAAAACATTCTTATGTTTAATGAAATTATTATTTCAAGATTATTTTAACTGTGATGAAATAATCGTTCCAAAGTGATATGAACCATTTTATAGGTCATCGAAGTAAATGACTTGATCTTGAGTTATCGAAGTCATTTAGCTTGATCATGAGACCCTATATTTGATAGATGTTTTATATCATCCCGTCCCTAGTCGAAGGTTGTTGAAATTGGAACACCAACAACCGTGTGAGACTGGATTGGTACGTGACTTATGACAAAGTCTCAGTGTGTCATAGATGCGCGGCATCAAAGTCAGTACATAGGTGTATGTTTGGGAACATACGACCGGACAAGACCCGCTTATAAGAACTCTTCAGGATATTTATATCTGTGTCATAAGAGATTCTTACTACGACTATAGAGTATAGTCCTTAGACCTGAATTCGCATGCATGTGACTGAACATGGACTGATGCACTTTGATCATTGTCTAACGCTATCGTTCTGCGATAGTTATAAGGACCTTGTTTGGGTACATTATGAAATGAATAGTTTACAGTGATGGAACAAGACGGAATTTGTCCCTCCAATATAAATGGAGTGAATATCTCTAGGCCAATCGGAGATTTGAATACTGGAAAATGCATGGCCATGCTCGAACGGACTTTCCCGAGTCGTTTGGATTGTCAGTATCAAATCAGAGTCCGATGAACAAGATTAGACTTTATAAGGATGACACCAATCTTGCCTTATGACTAATCGAGATATTGTGACAAAAGGATTATGAATACGGAGATTCCAGTACAAGTGGGAGATTGTTGGAATTGTGTCCAGTAACCTCGGTACTGTCTCTAGAAAGTAAGAGTATGTCAATGATCAGACATAAGTCATATAATACTGGGGGTCATGATGGCTTGCTAGAGTCCGCTCATGATCTATAAGTCTTGGACTTATTGCCTTTATTATATGATCCCATATGGGTCACACGCCTAAGCTAACAGGAAAATGTGTAGGAACGTTTTAGCAGAAGTACGGTAAAAGTGCTAGGCATTTACTGTACTTAGAGAGAATAAAACGGTTTAGCTACTCTGTGTCGATCGATACACAAGGTGTGTCGGTCGACACAGTGTGCGAATACCGTCGAGTTAATTGGTGTTTGGGCCAAATGGCCCAAACGGAACAGGACGAGTTTTGTGTCATAAAACTCGAGTTTCAGACTGATTAACCCTAACACAGGAGCCGTAAACTCTCTCTCTCTGCGCCGAATTCCTTTAGTGATCTAGCAGTCGTTTCCTGTGATCGCGTGTGTGAACCTTTGGAGGATTCATCCCTCGGTGTTTCTCTGATCTCAGACATACCATATATTTCCGCTGCAAACAGGTATAAGGTGAGATCATCATTTGTTTCTATTCTGAGAAGAACCTAGATCGCATGTTTAGGTTGATATGAATCTAAGAATTGAATCAGGATCAACTAAACATTCCTTCATCTACTCCATTGGATATATCTACGTCACATGAGTCTTCAGAGTCGCCATCAGAGTTAGAGCAGCCGTCCGAGTGCGGGGATTACATCTTTACTGGTGTCGTGGTCCAGTTGATCCACGCTACAAGGAGCATTACCAGCCCGTTCCAGGACCCGATTTATGTCAGGTTTGTGGCAATGATGGCCACCTCGCTCCAATTTGTCCGAATTCTGGACCAGGACCTCGTTTGTCTCATCAGGAGCCTCATCATGCGCCATTATATACGCCTTACCGAGCCGGACCTAGCCGACGTGACCCCGAGCCTAGCCAGCCACCATCTGTGCAGCCTCCCTGACCACCTGTGATTTGTCAGCTCTGTGGTGGCGATGGTCACCAAGAACCTGCTTGTTCTCATAGGCCACGCCCAGTGGATACCACCGTCTGTCAGTTGTGTGACCGTGAGGGACATACTGCTCGTCTCTGCCCGATGGCAGAGCCGCATCACGTCGATGCACCATCCCGCGACGCATACCCACCACACCCTCCCGGCGCACCTGCCAGTGGTTATCTCTACGAGCCGTCTTGCCGCCTGTGTTGGGCATTTCGGTCTTGCTGGAGAAGTTAGGATAGGGTTAGTTAGGCCAGGTAAGTAAGGGCACTAACCTCATTTTGTTTGTAGATAGATCGACATGTCGTCTTTGACATATCTCGGATTATGGCGGCGCAATTTTGGGTTTTTGGTTATGACAGCGGCCGCCTTGTAGTAACTGATCGAACCTATGTATTGGATCTCTTATATATATGATATGTCTTTTTATTTATATGGTGGATGCAAAGTGTGAAGCTTATCATTTTAACAAGCGTAGTAATTGTTTCAATACATGTGATGGATCTGAATGCAATTAAATTACCATGTGAAGTCAAATGATGGGCAGAACTGGCGATCGCTCATCATGACCTAAACCTAGACTACCGACATATCCCGACCGATCTTGTGATTGCTTGATTGTGTGTGGTAATTACTTGCTTTTGTTTGTTTCTTGCGTTTATTTAAATGCTTTGATTTGGTGCAGTAGAAAATTAGGGTTGCGTTTTTTTGGCTAGAGAAGCGCCAATAAGTTGCTAGATGTGTTTTGTTGAATTTATAGGGTCCTAGAATATAATTTGTTAAAAGCCTTTAATTAAGTATTTGAGCTAACTCGAGAATGGTTGTGTTCGGGTGTCGATTCACGAAGGAGCGAAATTATAGAATATTGTTAGGTAATCATGGGAAACTGTTGGGTACATGATTACTTAACCATATTCATATAAGAAAGTGACGTCAGGAATGGATTGGAATGAATCTAACCGCTCCAGTGAAAGTTGTTGAATTAAGTGCAAGACGAAATTGACGATGCGATATGAATACGAGACCGAACCCGAACCCGAGAAAGAGTGTAAAGAAGCTGCAAGCCAAGTTGACCCAGACTATTTATAGGTCGAGTTTTAATCCCTATACTAACTGCAAGTGCACAATGATGTAGTTGTAGTACTTAGGGTATCGAATCCACAGAGACTTCGGTCAACGATAGATTTAGAATGATAAAGATTAAACTAGGAGAAAAGCAATGAGAAACTAAAAGCAAGCAGCAGAAAAGTAAATCAAGCGAGTTTGTGAGCAAGGAAGCGAAGGCGTTAGGTCAAGGGAGTTCTCAGGAAATCAGGAACACAAGCAATCAATCAAGCAAGATCTAATTAAGAACTGTTCTATAACTCAAAACACAGATATATAATTAACCAACTGTCGTTGCGAGAATTCTCTAAGTCTAAGTGCAGCAATCCAAATTCCTTTGCAATTACTAACAAATTAAACTAGCTTTAATATAAAGTTCGATATGTTCACAATTCAATTAAACCAAATTCCTTTGCGAGTAATTCAATTGCTCATCTAGGTTCTTTCTAGCTAATTAACCAACTGTCGTTGCATCAATCAACCTAACATCATAAATTTGTATAGCTACTTCAGATTAAGCATTAAGAACAATCCTAGATGAAGAACTAGCATATATGAATCCCTACAGATTGATTAAACTATAATTCCATGAAATCTCTAATGAGAATCCCTAAACCTAAGAGGTAAACTACTCAGACATGATCATCGAAACAGAAAATATCTTGAATAGAAAACTAAATATCATATAACAGAATAAAGAACTGGAGTTCGAAATCAAGTCTCTTTCGAGAACAAGATCAGCCCCTAAAACTCTCTCTGAAAAGTGTAGAATAAACCTTAGCCTAAACAATGGCTTAAAAACTCTAATATATTGTCTAAAACACGTTTTGAGCCTTTCTGCAAATCTGGGAAGTTTCTGGGCAAAAACTATAAAATCTCCAAAATGCAGATTTTTGGGCGCAGGAATTTCGTCCTGTAGTGGTGTCGACCGACACAGAAGTTGTGTCGACCGACACAGTGTACAGACAAACCCAGTGAACTCTGTGAAATCCATGTAAGCTGCCAAATTACTCCAAAAGCTCCCAGAATCTCCAGATAAGCTCCAAACGTACCTAAACCTGTAAAAATTGATAAAAGACTCCAAAATATAATAAAAGACTCGATAAATAAGATATATACCATGGTTAAAATCCCTAAAATCCATGGTATATCAACTCCCCCACATTTAGCTCTTGCTTGCCCTCAAGCAAGTAAAGAACCAAAACATAAGAGAAGAAGTTTGAAAACATAGAAACTCATTTCGTCCTAGGAACTTTCGCATTCACATTCTCTTATTAATCCACTGAAAACTTTCCTACAGAACTCAAGACCACAATGTACTTCCCCCACACTTAGCAACTATCCTAAGTAAACTCCACAATCACATTCACGCATTCAAATTCTCCCTACTGACTTCTGCAAGTATTTAAGTGCGGTCTCACCTAAGGAGTATCGATCAAAGGGCACATGGACTCTTACCTGTCAGCTTTAGACCACCATACTATCTTTCTCTGGTCCCTTTCTTCTCTTTTCCCTTCCTTAACAACTGATTTTTCCCCACATGGTATCATTTTATTTTTTCTATCAGTGTTCTTCCCATTTTGGGGTGTACTTTGGACACATTCCATGGATCGCACAGGAGGTAATAGTGGTAGCTACCACTCCCGTGACCACTTCAGAGCTACTAGCTCATCCTCAGTTTATTAGTCTTTTTTTTTTTTTTTACTTTATGGAAGGGGAGAAGGGAACCAAATAGGACATGTTAACAGGCTGCGTCAGAACTAACAAAGGAATCCGACTCAAGGTATACCAAGCCCTTATGTGAGAAAATTAAGCCAGTATTAAGGTGAAGTCAGTAAAAGGATCCTATGATACCTGAAGCGATGTGGGTGTCCTCAGTAGGCTGATCCGTTTGGGGTTTTCTAACAGTCATAGAGGCTCTACAAGTCTGTCCAATGGTCACTTAGTTCCTGTTCAAGCGAAAATTTTCCTCGAAAAATCATAGTTTCATACAAGTTTTTGACTCAATAAAACAATTTTGAAAAACAAAGGACTGAATCTAAGAAAACAAAAGCGTGCGTCAGTAGCTTCCTCTACCACACTTAAATTACACTGTCCCCAGTGTAATCAAGCCTAGGATCGGTGAAAGAATAATCAAATTGAAGAGCAATCCAGAAAGTTGCAGAATACGTACATGTTGTCGCCCTGCGTCGATCGATGCCACATGGGTGTCGATCGATGCATGGCGAATTTTACTCGCGGTTATAGAATAACCGATGTCTGAACCGCAATCGATTCGGCTAACCGTAAATCGCAACTGTGTCGACCGATGCACTTTGTGTGTCGATCGATGCAATGCGAATCTGCCTGTTTCTCTCGGCTCTGAACACACTTAAACAGAAAAATCAAAATATCAAAACCAAAACGAAAAATAAAAACAAAAACGAACCTAACAGTGGGTTGCCTCCCACTCAGCGCTTGTTTAAAGTCCATAGCTTGACTATGGAAAGGAGATCGAACTCATGGCGGTTTCAACCGAGACTTGGAGTGTCTCTGTGAATAGCTCTTCATCCAAGGTGGTGTATATGCATTATGATCATGTGGTCTCCCAAGGAACGAAGGAATAGAATCAGGGCGGGAGCGAAGCTTGGGTGGGATTCTGCTTTTTCCTGCATTCACAGCTGATGGATTAGGAGGTTTAAGTTTAATATTTTTATACCGGTGCTTTGGTGGATGCAAGAGATCAAGAGCTTTCTGCTTAAGAGCATTTGCAGTTTCTGAAGATGTTAGAGCAAGTTCAGAATGAACTGCCATCTTCTCCTCTCCAATAGGAACCTCTGGTCTCTCCTTAAAACTGAAGATATGTCCATCAATGGTGGCTTTCTGCTTCCTATCCATCATTTTCATGCAGTTAGCCACTTCTAGCTCCTGTTTAGACAGTTTAGGAACCTTAGGATACGGCACAGAGGGCTTATAGACTCGTTCTGGGACTGTTACAGGTATCTGGTCACGTCTGCGTTCTGTGTCGACCGATGCATGAAGTGTGTCGATCGGCACAAGGCGATTTTGAGCAGTTTCATCAGACGTATCGGGACTGTGTCGATCGATGCTTGAGTTGTGTCGATCGATGCAAGTCTCAGACAGAAAATATTCACCTAGAAAATCCGAGATTATGCCCTCTTCTTCTCCCAGCAAGTCAATCGCATCTCTTATGGTCACATCATTGATGTGCAGCTTCTGTTCAGCTCTCCTAGCTTCATTCTGCCTTTGCACTGCTTCAACTTCTTGTTGAATCCGGACATCTAGCTTCTTCACATGTGTGCTCAACGATTCAAACTTCCCATTCAGATTTTCATGCATAGCATTCAGCTTCATGTCGAAGTCTACATCAATCTTAGTCTGATCCTCCAGTATGGATCCTACATCAATCTTAGTCTGATCCCATTCAGATTTTCATGCATAGCATTCAATATGGATTCTATCTTGCTCTCATAATCATTAGCTGCAGGAGGTACTTGATATGAGGATGTTCCATAATTTCTCTGATAAGAATTACCTTGCTGAAAAGGCTTCTGATAACCAGCATTCTGTCCATATACAGAAGAGATCTGCTTGCTTGTGAAAGCACTCTTCTGTCCACCATTAAAGAACTTGTTACCTTGCTGACTACCAAACCTGTTTCCTTGGAATCCAGAGCCATTGATGTAATTCAAATCATTTTCCTGTCTTTCCAATAACTGCTCTAGCATGGTTTCAAATTTGCTCTTATATGCAGGTGCAGGTGGTGCTTGGTAAGAAGAAACACCATAGTTCCTCGAGAAGGCATTACCCTGTTGCTGGACAGGTCCCTGAAAAGCAGATTCCTGACTGTAGAATTCATTCCCTCCAACGCAGTTGATAGCTTCTTGCGCATACTTTTCAAGTAGAAGACTATGCAGATAGTCGACTTTACTATTCAACCCAGCTATCTGTGAACTGTCAATCCCTGAGCTGAAAATATCATTCTGACACATCGTCCTTACAGTCTCCTCTTGGTGCTTCCACGAAACTGTGTCGACCGATGCAATAAGAGCGTCGATCGATGCAATGCGAAAACTGTGATGATCGACACACAGGACCGTGTCGATCGATGCAGGGCAAACAGGCGTACCTGAAACGCAAGAAAAAGAAAAAGAAAAAAAATTAGTAGCCAAAAACAAAAAACAAAAAACCTAGTCTAAACCCTAAGTTCAAATCTATCGAAGACTCAAAAGAGTCCCCGGCAACGGCGCCAAAACTTGATAGGTTGAGTTTTAATCCCTTTACTAACTGCAAGTGCACAATGATGTAGTTGTAGTACTTAGGGTATCGAATCCACAGAGACTCCGGTCAAGGATAGATTTAGAATGATAAAGATTAAACTAGGAGAAAAGCAATGAGAAACTAAAAGCAAGCAGCAAAAAAGTAAATCAAGCGAGTTTGTGAGCAAGGAAGCGAAGGCGTTAGGTCAAGGGAGTTCTCAGGAAATCAGGAACACAAGAAATCAATCAAGCGGGATCTAATTAAGAATTGTTCTAGAACTCAAAACACATATATAGAATCAACCAACTGTCGTTGCGAGAATTCTCTAAGTCTAAGTGCAGCAATCCAAATTCCTTTGCAATTACTAACAAATTAAACTAGCTTTAAGATCAAGTTTGATATGTTCACAATTCAATTAAACCAAATTCCTTTGCGAGTAATTCAATTGCTTATCTAGGTTCTTTCTAACTAATTAACCAATTGTCGTTGCATCAATCAACCTAACATCATAAATCTGGATAGCTACTTCAGATTAAGCATTAAGAACAATCCTAGATGAAGAACTAGCAGATATGAATCCCTACAGATTGATTAAACTATAATTCCATGAAATCTCTAATGAGAATCCCTAAACCTAACAGGTAAACTACTCAGACATGATCATCGAAACAGAAAACATCTTGAATAGAAAACTAAATATCATATAACAGAATAAAGAACTGGGGTTCGAAATCAAGTCTCTTTCGAGAACAAGATCAGCCCCTAAAACTCTCTCTGAAAAGAATAAAACTTAGCCTAAACAATGGCTTAAAAACCCTAATATATTGTCTAAAACACGTTTTGGGCCTTTATGCAAATCTGGGAAGTTTCTGGGTAAAAACTGTAAATCTCTAAAATGCAGATTTTTGGGCGCAGGAATTTCGTCCTGTAGTGGTGTCGACCGACACAGTGTACAGACGAACCCAGTGAACTCTGTGAAATCCATGTAAGCTGCCAAATTACTCCAAAAGCTCTCAGAACCTCCAGATAACCTACAAACGTACCTAAACCTGTAAAAATAGATAAAAGACTCCAAAACGTAATAAAAGACTCGATAAATAAGATATATACCATGGTTAAAATCCCTAAAATCCATGGTATATCAACTATGAGGAAATCAGTGCGGAGTATCAGTAAGATGCAACCGATGAAGCGGAGCCTTCAGTATGATGAGTTAGCAAAGAGATGTGAAAGAACGCCAGAAGCAGTATTGGGATCAGAGTGGAGCTATCAGTATGGATTCAGTTAGAGTCTCGGTGGAACCATGTTTGATGATCAGATTCTTGAAGAGGGTCATGGGGAAACGTATCAGTGTTAGGTGGACGTGGAAGTCGAAGCAAATTGGGGAAGCCAGAAGTGAGAATCGGAGTCAAGTGGCCAACTGCGGAGGAGTTCAGAGATCAAAGCGGATTAGTTCAGTTAAGAGCAAAGTAAAAAGTGCAGACCAGATCAGGAAACCAGAATCAGATCAGTAAGGGAGTAGGCAGTGTGAAGACCAGTAAGATAAGATGCGGGAATCAGAAGAGTACCAGTAAGAATCATGAGTTGGTTCTGTTCAGCAATGTTCGAATGAGAAGGCATTGGAATTTGTGCAACGAAGCAACTTGCAGGGTTTGGTATCGATTCAAAGTCTATAGTGACGAAGAATTCGGGGACCGAATTCCTGTAACTGAGGGAGAATGTAACATCCTGTTTTCAATGATATGGTCAACGGGCAGACGAAAAATCAACAGGGACGCGCAATTGCCAAAAGTTTAGATGGAAGTCGAGACGGGCTAAATGTTCTTGTTTTTCAATAAAAATAACATTTAGAAGACCAGAAGTGGAAGAAACGGAGCTAAAACGGGTTTTTCGGACTATCGGGAATAGAAACCGATAAGACCGAGAAAACTTGTAAAAATTATGACCGGAGCTACGAAAGTCCAAATGGAGTGATTCAACTTTCTAAATTCATCTAAAATCCATGAGAATCAGTTTTGGAGATTTGAAGACTTATGAGAGCCGTTCATTTCTAAAATATTAAACTCAAAAACGAGAAAACCGAAGCTTCGGGAAAAGACTGGTTTAAGAGTCGGTTTAAGAGGTTTGAGGAAGGGTTTTTGCTCAGAAAACACCTTTGAGGACAGGTGTTATCAGCTGGATGGCACCACCTCTCTAAGTCTGAGTGTGATGCATGGATTTGGTTCTTTGAACCATTTTGCATGGCATCTTATGTCTCATCAAACTTCTCTCACTCTCACCTCTTGATGCGTTTCAATCAGTCACACTCTCTCACCTCACCACCAAGCTCTCCGTTCTCTCTACATTCATCAAAACCCAGAAATTCAAGCATCTCTCCTTGAATCTTCAAACATTTCTCAAGAACCCTAGTTGTTCATCAAGACTTTCATCACAAGAAAGCTCCTATCTCCTAAACTATTAGCATGATCCATGAACCACTTATACCTGAGCCGCCGTGGAAGGGGCGCTGCCGGCGAGTCCTTTTGTTTCTTTGGATGATTCTTCTTCTCCATGGCTTATTCATCTTCCTAGAAGCTTCCTGGTGGTTCCAGAAGTGTTCCTAGCCGCCAGAACTCTCCTTTAGTCATCGGAAAATGCCCTAAGTACGGCCGGTCAATGCCGGAGACCAGCCACTCTCAAGCTCTCCCTCACCGTGTTCTTCTCCCTTTGTGGTGTTCTACATCAAGACAAGTGTCTCCTGATCATTGATCGCCAGAAAACTCATCTTCTCACCGGTCCACGCAGCTCCGCCGATGGTCAACGCTGGAGCCGGTCGCTAGAGAAGCCCATCCGCCTCTCTTTCTTCAGCCGGTTCATAAGAGGAGAGGTGGTTCAGCATTTGATTTGGGATGGGATTTAGTTGGTTAAGCCTTGAGATCGGTTTAGGTTAAACCGGTCAACCCTCGCTCAACGGCCGGTCAACGGTTGACCTTAACCGGTTTAACTAAACCAGTCAATTGGGAGTTGGTTCTGCTATCTCAGCCGGTTCAGTGGTTCAGTTTGTCCAACCGGTTCAAGTCAACGGTCATACGCGGTCAACGGTCAAGAAAGGTCAAGCCAACAGGCAGTCGGTCAAAGCCGGTCAACATGGTCAGCGCCAGTCAATGCCTGAAACCGAGCCGGTCAACGCTCTGTCTACGTCCATTTGGTGTTTCGGGAGTGTTTGTGATCCGTGTCGGGGTATTCAGGGGTTCATGATTCAGTTCAGAGGTCTCGGGCTTCGTACCGCATCAGATCCGTCAATCCGACTTATTCTTTGTGAGTCGGCTCAATCCGTAGAGTAGTTAAAGGCATATAGACCAGGAACCGAAAGCCGTAGAATTAGGAGTTGCATACCTGTACTTGATTAAGTCGATTGATGATTGATATTGTTCGATTAACTGTAAACCGGTATGTAATTGAGATGCCTGATAGGAACTTAGGGTTAAGGATTAAACCGTTGTGTGCCGCTAGGTTTATAGAAATGTTGATTGATGCATTCATATAGACGTTCCATGATAGGATCATATATGCATCTATATCTACTAAAGAACGATAATGAATGAATCTATATACATAAACTATGACGACATTAAAATACGGAAATAAACCCTAACGAACGTATAGAGTATCATACTCTGAGTATGTACCGAGAATTTAGGATTAGAGTAAATAGTGAGTTAAGGGGCTAATAAATGAATGAATTAAGCTAATCAAGAAACGTCGAGGAGTTAGTAAGCTACTAACTCTAAAGTCTAAACCGACCGATCGAGGAGTTATTAAAAGATACTTAGGAAGAGAGTGATTAAGAAATGGTGTGATTTATGAGCCGTCTACGGATTAGCAATTCGCTAATCATGGTAGCGGACAAGATTGAGTTAAAAGATGTTAGAAAACCCTAATAGGCTTGCTTGAGTGGTTGATTGTGTTAATGATGTATTGTTGAGCTTTGTGTTCATGCCTGTTTAGACTGTCTTGGTGTTGGGCCGAGCGGTCCTTGTGGATACTCAATCCGATCAAGGGGCTGGTTAAGTTCGTAGTTGCTGGCTTGATATACCATTGAGTCAGAGTGGTGGTGTTGGCGTGTGTTAGGCTTGCGAGATAGTGTATTGGTCATTATTGCTGTTGTTGACTATGTGATTGATGTTAGAGTCCCAGCGAGTCTGCGTGATTACATTACTGCGCTAGGACTCTAGGTGCGTTAGATCCCACAACTTTAAGTTTTTGAATACGTTTTGGTACTTCCGACCCGAAAGGATCCTCGGGTAGCAGCATAATTGAATCGTGGGCCTTCTGATGGTGATTCTTATTAATGGTGTTAATCTACTTAGTGACGCCGGTAAGTGTGCGGTTCAGAGAATATGTGGTCATGTCCTAGGGCCGAATTGCATGGAAACTTAGGTTACCGTGGGGTAGCCCAAGTTGATGTGTATCGATGGACTGAGAGCAGTGACCTAGGTCGTGAGACTTCGTGTTTACATCTAGGAGTCGTGGGTTAGTTACCTTGTCGGTGGGTATGAAAACCCATGGAAGTTACCGAGATCGTTTAAGGGCCCAGTGTGTGTGTTTTTTTTTCATAGAGCGCGATAGATAGATCGAGTCCAATCGAGTGCCTGTGCCGTAGTGCCTTCAATTTCATGAGTCACTTCTCTTTCTTTTGGCAAGTGCTTGTGTGTTATGGGTTTATCACCTCGTGGTAGTACGTGATCTACCGTTTTCATTGTTGCGTGTTATTTTGGGGGTTTTTGGGGCGGGATTTGTAGTTATTAGATAGACTAGAAGCCTCTAGTGGGGAGCCGTCTCGCTGGGTGAACTTAGATCGCTCATCAGACTCTTTTGTGTTTTTCAGGTTTAGCAGCGACGTGCGTGGGAGGTCCTCGGTGTAGTTTCGGGATCGTTTGTGGCGGGGGTTTTGACTCGACGTTTTATGTTTTTCTCGGTTCGGCTTTGTCGCCATTTTACAATTTGATTTGGATGTTGTATTTAATGGCAATTTTTTTTTGTAAATGTGTTAAACGTTATGTAAACGTTTGATTGCTTAGTAATGAACATTCTTCCCTGATATATTGGCTTAGTCCAAACCGACACAACTCACGGAAGCGATACAGGTTGCGAAGCTTTGTACTGTGGAAGTGAGGATAGCGCGGTCAATGACGGGTCAGCGCGAGCCTTTGTCGCAAACCGATTTGTCTCTGACTTCGTCTTGTGATGAACTTTTCCTGTTTGACTTGCTCGAGCTCGACTTGGTCATGTTCTTGTTTGATTGTTGACCGGTCAGCTCGACAGTCAGCGGATAATGGAAAAGGGGCGTTACAGTGTGCCTCTCGGACACCCAACCCGTATCGCTCTAGATTCGATAACTGATCATGTGGAAGGAGAACCTGATTTGGTTACCGATGTTAACAACGCTCTTAAGAGTTTACTCTCTATCAAGAGTCGTCTTGCTCGTAAAACTGTCCCGCTTCACTTTTAGTGCATTATATGCATGTGCATAATAATATTTTTGTCCAACATGATAATCGATTCAGGGGGAGAATAACTTGGATATCTTAGGACATCAGGCGACGTCGAGATGGTGGAACCAGTGATGAAGCTCGTTCTGAATTTGTGAGGGATGATTGATTAGACAGAATACCAGTTTACTTTTTCTTTTTTTCTTGTGTCATCAACTATTATTATGTTGGATACTTATTTAGTTGCTGCATTTTTTTGCAGTCATGTGTCTTAGACAATTACTGAGTTATCTAAATACTAGAGCTGTGATGGGACGTTTGCATATTTTTGTTGCTGCTCTTCTTGTTATGTGTTTACATGTTGAATCGATCGTCACATTCAAACAAAAAAGGGGAGAATGAAGAATCAAGGTTAGCGGCAGAGATTGTGTAACATAGGAGATGATCTGAACAATGTATATGGCGTGACGTGGAAGACAAGTCAGCAACTTGTTTTATGGAAAAGACGAGATATGGAAAGATCTTCGAGATATGGAAGTTGCAGTTTGGTGTAATCGAATATACTAAAGAATATGAGAGTATATAAGGATGACACGCTTGGGAGTTTAGGGTTAGCCGCTTTTGTGGAGAATAGCAAAAACGTGTAACACAGAGGAATACGTGTGCATCGTTGTGAGCTTGGTGAGTGAACAAAAAGAGAGAAGAATTTGTTGTTGCTTGGTAATGGTCTGGGTAGATTTAAGAATTGGTCAGTCTTGATTCACTATTGTGAAGTCAAGTAAAACTGATTGAGCAAGATTCGTTGTAATTCGTTCAAGAGATTTCTAAATAAGAATTGTGTTTTAGAAAACTCTTTGGTGTATCGATCTGTATGTTATCTGTGTTTTCAGATAGTAGTTTTAATAATAAGAACAGTCCATACTCCAACCTAGCTCTTTCAAATTGACTTCGACTGGATATTTTAATACCACTACTTAAATACTGTCTTGCAAGTAGGTTTTATATGAATCATCTATTAAACTATTTACATTTAATCCAGAAACCTGTATGAAGTTAGATTCATAATTTGTTAAGGAAAAAAAAAACAAGAAAAAATAATTCGTTTAAGAACTTTGTGAAGAAAAGCATAACAATATTTGTTCGGAAAAATATCATCTTCAAATATTCTCTCTCTTTCTTTGCTTGTTGCCATTGTCATCTGCTTCTCCGAAGCAGTGCCGGTCCAATATTTTTGTATACCCTATACAAATTTAAAAGTCATATGCTATTTTAATATATTTTAGTCTAAAATCATATGTCCTTTAATTTTTTTTTAGATATATATTATGAAAAATATTTTAGAAATGCCCTTCTATATTATTTTTACATATATATTAATAAAACAAATATAAAATAATGTCCTTTTTAATCGTATGCCCTAAACCGTCACTTATGTGGTTTATGCTCGAGGCCGGCTCTGCTCCGGAGGTCCCCCTCGCTCCCACCAGGAGAGGGACATCATTCCTTCCTCTTCTCAGCGTTCGTTCTGCTTGCTCAGTTTTCAACAGTGCTGTTGAAATCAATTTTCAGCAGTGATATAAGAAAGCAGCTCCACATTCTTTCCAAGTGGTTAGTGATCCATGTGGAAGTGATTTGAGCCATGTCAATCCCTTATCTGGCAGACCGAAAGGGAAGAGCTTGCAGTTGAGCTTATAGGGCTACATATTTTCTCAAAATTTTCAAAGTGATCCATTAGATTTTCTGTAGACAGAAAGTGGAACATGTGTTGCTTCACCAGTTAGATCATCAAAGGTTTGATCTTATAATCTTGTATTTGGATGGGTATTGGACATATAGCAACTCAAGGAGTGTTAGTATCTCCAACCGTATGCTGTTTTTGTAGCAAGTGCTCTGTTTTACTCTCTGAAAGTCACCAGCCATTTGATTTTTTTAATTGCATCACAATTGTCTACTTTTTCACGCATATTGACGGGATTGAATTGCTTCTTATTGTTTGCTCGTTCTAGCCTCACTACCTCACTGTTGTTGAGGGTGATGAGGTTTTGAAAGTCTTGGCTCCTAATCATAAACCAGCAATAATTAAAAAAGCAAGAAAGAATCTTAGACTAAACTTTAATCTCATAATCTAACTGTCAATGATCTCCAGCGGCGTCAAAAATTGATACAGTCAAATTTTAACCCTATTCACTACCGAAAATGCACATCAAATGTTGTAATCACTACTATAATAAGTGGAGTATTTCTTCTGGTGTTGACACCACGACAGCCGTATTGAAGGAGAGACTGACCCCTGGTTTAATGAAATAATTCTTAAACCAATCATATTAAAACCTTCCTCCACGTCTTCTTCTTGATGACCACCTAAAACCTTCGTCCACGTCTTCTTCTTAAACCAATCATATTTCGTGAGCTCTGCTATTCTTGTTTGCACCAAATGCTTTCTTAACCATCGGGGATTTGCTATCATTGGACCTACGAATCTTGCTGTTTGTGTCTGCACAAGAATCACTTTCATAAGAAGGCAAGACCCTTTTGCTTTTGCGCAGATCATATTAAAACCTTCCTCCAATTTGCTTCATGGTGTTCAAGTCAAGACGAGCTTTAGGTGGTCACAAGAGATCACATTCCATTGAGAACCAAGAAGACATAATAAAACACAAAACAACTGATATGCGAATCGATCTTAATCTTTCTGCTATGGAATATTGATGAACGAATCAGAACCTGAAACCACAACTCATCCCAATTTATTTTAATGTTTGCTCTATAAATTTTTTCAAAGAAAATGTTCAAGGTTCTGATGGTAAATCAAAAGTTTTTTGATTTGTTCATACAATGTTTTATTCTTTTCTTTATGTGTGTTCATATAAAGCTTTATGTCTTCAATATTTAGGATGTGTTATTCTGTTTCAGCTTTCACTTTATAACCATTCCTCTGCACTCGCACCTTAGTGATAGGTCAGGTTTTAATCCCTATACTAACTGCAAGTGCACAGTGATGTAGTTGTACTATTTAGGGTAGCGAATCCACAGGGACTCCGATCAACGATAGATTATAGAACAGTCAAGATTAAACTAGATGAAAGTAATGAGAAAACAGTAAATCAGACAGCAGAAAGTACATCAAGTGAGTTTGTAAGCAAGGAAGCGAAGGCGTTAAGTCTAGGGAGTTCTTAGGAAATCAGGAACACATGCAATCAATCAAGCGGGATCTAATTAGAAACTGTTCTAGAACTCAAAACACGGATATAGAATTAACCAACTGTCGTTGCGAGAATTCTCTAAGTCTAAGTGCAGCAATCCAAATTCCTTTGCAATTACTTACAGATTAAACCAGCTTTAAGATCAAGTTCGATATGTTCACAATTAAACTAAACCAAATTCCTTTGCGAGTAATTCAATTGCTCATCTAGGTTCTTTCTAGCTAATTAACCAACTGTCGTTGCATCAATCAACCTAACATCAATAATCTAAGTGGCCAGTTCAGATCAAGCATTAAGAACAATCCTAGACGAAGAACTAACAGATATGAATCCCTACAGATTGATTAACCTATAATTCCATGAAATCCATAATGAGAATCCCTAAACCTAACATGTAAACTACTCAGACATGTTCATCGAAACAGAAGACATCATGAATAGAAAACCAAATATCATAAAACAGAATAAAGAACTGGGGTTCGAAATCCTCTCTCTTTCGAGAACAGGATCAGCCCCTAAAACTCTCTCTGAATAAAATAAAGCGTAGTAAAAGCATCGCCTAAACAATGGCTTAAAAACCCTAATATAATGGTCTAAAGTCGGCTGGGGCTTCTTTGTAATTATGAAGAACTTTTGGGCAAAGTTGCAATATCCAAACTCTTCTTTAAACGCCGAGTATTTGTCTGCGTCGACCTTGCATCGATCGTTGCCACAAGTGTGTCGATCGATGCAGGTCTGTGAATTCGACAGTGAATTCCATCTCTCGGGTTAAATCTCCAAAATGCTCCAGAATGCTCCAATAACTCTAATTCTGCTCCAAACGTGTATAGACATGTAAACATATTTAAAAGACTCCAAAACATAACATAAGACTCGATAAATAAGGTATATACCATGATATAAATCTATGGTATATCACTTAGTATTCATATTACTCTAATGAACGTACTAGACCATTGTATGTGCTTATGTAAAACATGATGATGTTTTGATTTGTGCTCAAGTTAATATATCAATTCAATTGAAAGGTGAAAGCAACATAATGAAAAGATATACAGTATAATCTTTATAAATTATTATTCAATAAATTAAATATCTTAGAAATTAAAATAATTTTTTTTTCCAAAAGAAGTTTTGAAAAGTTCTGTTTGAAAGAATCAAACAAAACAAATAAAAGAAAGATATATTTCTATAGTATCTATTGTTGAAAGGCAGAAAATAAATGAATTACTTGTCGTAGAATATTGATAGGTCAAGAATTATCCCTATTCTAACTGCAAGTGCACAGTGATGTAGTTGTAGTACTTAGGGTATCGAATCCACAGGGACTCTGGTCAACGATAGATTTAGAACAGAAAAGATTAAACTAGGAGAAAGCAAAGGTGATTAAAATAAAAGCAAAGCAGAAAAGTAAATCAGTAGCAGAAGTGGTTTGTGAGCAAGAAAGCGAAGCGTTAGGTTTCAGGAGTTCTCAGGAAATAAGGAACGCAAGCAATCAATCTATCAGGATCTAATCAATAACCGTTGTAGAACTCAAAACACGGATATAGAACTAACCAAACTCCTTTGCGAGAATTCTCTAAGTCTAAGTGCAGCAAACCAAACTTCCGTTTGCGAGAACTAACAGATTAAACCAGCATTAATTCTAAGTTTGATATGTCCACAATTAACATAAACCAAACTTTCGTTTGCGAGAAGTTTAATTGCTCATCTAGGTTCTTTCTAGCTAAATTAACCAACTTTCGCTGCATTAATCAGCCTAACATCATAATTCTGATTAGCTACTTCAGATTAAGCATTAAGAACAACTTAGATAAAGAACTAGCAGATATGAATCCCTACAGATTGATTTAAACTATAGTTCCATGAAATCCCTAATGAGAATCCTTCAACCTAACATGTAAACTACTCAGACATGTTCATCGAAATAGAAAACATCTTAAGTAGAAAGCCAAATATCATAAAACAAAGTAAAAATCTGGGGTTCAAAGTCCTCTCTCTTTCGAGAGCAGGATCAGCCCCTAAAACTCTCTTTGAAATAAAAATAAATCGTAAGAAAAGCGTAGTCTAAACAAGTGGTTAAAAACCGTAATATATAGTCTAAAACACGTTTTGGGCTTTCTGGGCTTTAGTGCAATAATCCTCATTCTTCATTAACGCTCGCGAGAATGCTGGTCACGCTATGCAACGATCGATGCCAATGGTGTGTCGATCGTTGCAAGTGTCAAATATGGGCAGTGAACTCTGTCTCTCGGGTAAAATCTCCAAAATGCTCCAGAATGCTCCAATAACTCCAATTATGCTCCAAACGTGTCAAAACCTGTAAACATACTAAAAAGACTCCAAAACATAACATAAGACTCGATAAATGAGGCATATACCATGGTTAAAACCGGTAAAATTCATGGTATATCAACTCCCCCGCACTTAGCTCTTGCTTGTCCTCAAGCAAGTAAAGAACCAAAGTATAAGAGAAGAAGTTTGAAAACTCAAAAAATCATTTCGTCCTAGGAACTTTCACAATCACATTCACTTAGTAAGCCACTGAAAACTTTCCTACAGAACTCAAGACCACAATATACTTCTCCCACACTTAGCAACTGTCCCAAGTAAACTCCACAATCAAGTTAGGACATCCAAGTTCACCACACTAGCCTCTGCATACAATTAGGTGCGGTCTCACAGAGGGAGTATCGAATCAAAGGACACATGGACTCAACCTATTCAGTATCTGACCACCAAACTGTCGGTTTCTGGTTTCTTTCTTTTCCCTTTCTCCCTTAGCAACTGATTTTTCCCATTTGGGTATCATTTTATTTTTTCTATCAGTGCTCTTCCCGCATTGGGATGTACTTTGGATTTTTCCATGGATGCACAAGAGATAATAGGGGTCTCTACCACTCCCGCGACCACTTCGAAGCTATTAGTTGGTTCTTTTCCATAGATACACAGGAGGTAATAGGGGTCTCTACCACTCCCGTGACTACTTCGAAGTTCCTAACTTATCCTCAGATTTTATAACTTTTTATTATTATTCTCAAGGAAGGGGAAAATCAGAAACCATACTTTGGAACAGGATCATAGGCTGTGCCAAACACATCAAAGGAATCCGATCCAAAGATTACCAAGCCCCTAAGTGAGAATTTAAAGTCAAGATTAAAGTGAGACTAGTAATGGATCATCTGAATACCTGGTTAGATATGGGTGTCCTTGGTAGGTTGATCTGTTTGGGGTTTTCTAATAGTCATAGAGGCTCTGCAAGTCTGTCCAATGGTAACTTAGTTCCTGTTCAAGGGAAAATTTTCCTCGAAAAATCATAGTTTCATACAAATTTTGACTCAATAAAACAATGTTTTTGAAAAACTAAGAAAACAAAAGCGTGCGTCAGTAGCTTCCTCCCCCACACTTAAACTACACTGTCGCCAGTGTAATCAAAGCATGAGCTCGGTGAAAGAATAATCAAATTGAAACAATCCGAAAATTGCAGAACACGTACCTGTCGTCGCCTTGTGTCGATCGATGCCACAAGGATGTCGATCGATGCAAGGCGAATATGCTTGCGGTTATTGAGATAACCGGTGTCTGAACCGCAATTGAATCGGTAAACCACAAATCGTGACTGCATCGACCGATGCACTATATGTGTCGATCGATGCAGTGCGATTCTGCCTGTTTCTCACGCTTCTGAACACACTTAAAAGAAAAATCAAAACACCAAAATCAAAACGAAAAATGAAAATAAAAACGAACCTAACAGTGGGTTGCCTCCCACTCAGCGCTTGTTTAAAGTCAGTAGCTTGACTATTGGAATAGAGATTGAACTAATGGCGGTTTCAACAGAGACTTTGAGTGTCTCTGTGAATATCTCTTCATCCAAGGAGGTGTGTATGCTGTCGGATCATGAGGCTTCCCAAGGAAAGAGTAAACATAATCAGGGCAGGAGCGAAGCTTGGGTGGAATACTGCGTTTTCCTGCATTTAAAACAATGCTGTCAGGAGGTTTAAGCTTAGGTGATTTGTACCTTACTTTTGATGCAGATCTGATGTTTGGGGCTTTCTGCTTATGAGCAGTTGCAGGTACTGAAGATGTTAGAGCAGGTTCAAGAGGAACTGTCATCTTCTTCTTTCCACTATCAGATATTGTAGTTCCACCAATCTGAACTTCTTCTTTCAGATGACCATCAGTGGAGATCATCTTCTTTGCATGAACTTGCGAAGCTTCAACTGGTGGTGTTTTATTCACCTTCTTATCCATCACTTTCATGCAGTTAGCCACTTCTAGCTCTTGTTTGGAAGGTTTAGGAACCTTAGGATATGGCACAAGGGGCTTATACACTCGTTCTGGGACTGTTGTAGGTTTCTGGTCATGTCTGCGTTTTGTGTCGATCGTTGCATGATGTGTGTCGATCGATGCAAGGCGATTCTGTTTGTCGAAAGAACTAAAAATTACCGTCAGAATAGCGTGTGGACCGAAACTAAGGGGGTGTCGATCGATGCATGTATCAGACAGACAATATTCATCCAGAAAATCCGAGATTATGCTCTCTTCTTCACCTAGCAACTCAATCTCATCTCTTAAGGTCACAGCTTTGATGGATCTGTGCTGTTCAGCTTTCCTAGCTTCATTTTGTCTTTGTATTGCTCCAGCTGCTTGCTGAACTTGGACATCTGGCTTCTTCAAATGTGTGCTCAAGTATTCAAACTTCCCATTCAGATTTTCATGTATAGCTTCCTGATTCCTGTCGAAGTTTGCAGCAGGCTTAGCCTGATCCTCTAGCAACTGCTCCATCATGCTCATCAGCTTATTAGAATGTGTATTGTGAGGAGGAACATGTTGATATGATGGAGATTCATAATCTCTGGTGAATGAATAGGAACCATAGCCTCTGCAGAACGAGTTATTCTGCTGATTTTCCAACATCTGTTCCATCATTCCCATCATTCTTTTGCAATGTGTCGATCGATGCATAGTAGCGTCGATCGATGCAAGCTCGAGGAAGTAACGATCGACACACAAGACCGTGTCGATCGATGCAGGGCGATTCTAGGCGTACCTGAAACGCAAAAATAGAAAAGAGAGAAACAAAATTAGTAGCAAAAAAGACAAAAACGAAAAACCTAGTCTAAACCCTAAGTTCAAATCTATCGAAGACTCAAAAGAGTCCCCGGCAACGGTGCCAAAAACTTGATAGGTCAAGAATTATCCCTATTCTAACTGCAAGTGCACTGTGATGTAGTTGTAGTACTTAGGGTATCGAATCCACATGGACTCTGGTCAACGATAGATTTAGAACAGAAAAGATTAAACTAGGAGAAAGCAAAGGTGATTAAACTAAAAGCAAAGCAGAAAAGTAAATCAGTAGCAGAAGTGGTTTGTGAGCAAGGAAGCGAAGCGTTAGGTTTCAGGAGTTCTCAGGAAATCAGGAACGCAAGCAATCAATCTATCAGGATCTAATCAATAACCGTTGTAGAACTCAAAACACGGATATAGAACTAACCAAATTCCTTTGCGAGAATTCTCTAAGTCTAAGTGCAGCAAACCAAACTTCCGTTTGCGAGAACTAACAGATTAAACCAGCATTAATTCCAAGTTTGATATGTTCACAATTAACATAAACCAAACTTTTGTTTGCGAGAAGTTTAATTGCTCATCTAGGTTCTTTCTAGCTAAATTAACCAATTTTCGCTGCATTAATCAGCCTAACATCATAATTCTGATTAGCTACTTTAGATTAAGCATTAAGAATAACTTAGATAAATAACTAGCAGATATGAATCCCTACAGATTGATTTAAACTATAGTTTCATGAAATCCCTAATGAGAATCCTTCAACCTAACAGGTAAACTACTCAGACATGTTCATCGAAACAGAAAACATCTTAAGTAGAAAACCAAATATCATAAAACAAAGTAAAGATCTGGGGTTCAAAGTCCTCTCTCTTTCGAGAGCAGGATCAGCCCCTAAAACTCTCTCTGAAATAAAAATAAATCGTAAGAAAAGCGTAGTCTAAACAAGTGGCTAAAAACCCTAATATATAGTCTAAAACACGTTTTGGGCTTCTGTGTAAATATTTGGCTTTCTGGGCTTTAGTGCAATAATCCTCATTCTTCATTAACGCTCGCGAGAATGCTGGTCACGCTATGCAACGATCGATGCCAATGGTGTGTCGATCGTTGCAAGTGTCAAATATGGGCAGTGAACTCTGTCTCTCGGGTAAAATCTTCAAAATGCTCCAGAATGCTCCAATAACTCCAATTATGCTCCAAACGTGTCAAAACCTGTAAACATACTAAAAAGACTCCAAAACATAACATAAGACTAGATAAATAAAGCATATACCATGGTTAAAACCGGTAAAATCCATGGTATATCAAATATTACTCTCGACAGACTTGAAAAACCTAAGTTAACTAAATAATAACTAAAATCAAGAGTTCGGACAACTCTACTTTGCCCTTTTTTGAAAAATTACAATTATAAACAAATCAAATTAATAATAAAAATTGAGACGATATAAATAAACAAAAAGCATCTATTGGATCATGTTATCAAAACACATAATTATTTTTATTCATGATATAATAATAACTAAAAATAAAACAAAATCATGTATCTTAACAAATATGTTATATTATAAAATAAAAATTTAATAAAAACAAGAGGCTACTGAAATTTTTTAGGGAAGTAGTTTGAACTCACACAAGATCATTATGTACTTGAGACGTGGTTTTTTTCTAGGATCTTTCCATTATCTGTTCTAGGATGGATGAGAACTGACGACTAGGTTATAAATTTTTACTAGCAAATCTTAAGGCAATTTATTCCAGTTTTTCAAATAAACCAAAAACTTAGTTTTCGAAATTTCATTTAGCTCTTTCTGTTTCTATTAAACTAAAATATTTTACTAGAAAATCTTAGAATATTACTTTACAACATTTTTATACCTTTATATAGGCCTGAGCAAAATACTCGGACCCGAAATACTGAACCGAATCCAAACCAAAAATGTAGAACCGAACCCGAACCCGAACCGACAAAATACCCAAACGGGTTCTACAATCTTATATCCGGAGAACCGGAACCAAACCGAAAATCGAATGGGCATCCAAAATATCCTAATTACAATTATATATCCAAAATATTAATTATATTTAGATTTAATATAACAAAATTATCCAAAATTACAATTATAAACTCAAATATATTGGTTAGTTTTAGATTAAAATAACTAAAATAATAAAATAAACAAAATATATAAAGGTTTTTGTTATATTTGTCAAGATTTGACAAAACTTTATTTAAATATAATTAATTTTTATTTTTGTTTTATGTTTTTTTCGGATATCCGAACCCCAAACCAAATCCGAATGGGATCGAACCGAAGTCAAACCGAAATTTTAAAATATACGAACGGGTCTTATATGCCTATAACCGAAAACCCAAAACCCAAAAGACCCGAACGGGTACCCCAAACGCCCATGCTTACCTTTATAAAAAAACACATAAAATATATATATTTTTAAAAAAAATCCACTGCATAGCGCATATCCATACCTAGTTATAACAACAATCAAGTGTCACACTATAATCATTTTAGACATATTGCAATAATAACAACAAAATTGACTAAACTAAATAATAAGCTAATAAGACAAAGAATTGGGTCAAAGGCATTTTTACAAAAATCTAAAAAAATCATAAACCAAACAATTATTTAGGGAACAATACATCACAAGTCTCTAGCTGGAAACAAAAATATATAAACAACCCACTATCATGGTATTGGTTATGTAACAACCACTAGTAAAAATATATCGTATAGCCACGTTTTATTTCGTGACTATGGCTAATATTTCGTGGCTATAAGTGATTTTAGCCACGATTAATCACGGAAAAAAACGTGGATATACGATCGTGACTAATTTTTTTTCCGTGTCCAAAGCGTGACAAAAGCCACGTTTTGTCACGATATATTTGTGACAATATTAGCCACGTTCTGTCACGTTTATTTCGTGACTTATGCATTTTTGTCATGTTTTGTCACATAATTAAAATGTGAATGATGTCAAAAGTTTTTTTTTTTAAATTACAAAAAATTAATTTGATATATATTAATAATTAAAAACAAATTAAAAATTAAATTAAATTAATATACAAAACTAAATACATTAAATAAATATAAATGTATTGAAAAAACATAAGTTAAAATAAAAAGGAAAATGACAAAAAAGAAAAGAAAAGAAGCCAATGTCGGACGCCGCTGCTCCACGCCCACCGTCGCTGCTACACGGACCGCATCAGGCGCTGCACAATACCGGATCTGTCGAGACATCGGGAGCTGTTTCCGAGAATCTTCCTTCGACCACCGCCGTGTCTCTCGCCTTCGACCTCTCTTTCGACCTCGCTTTCTCTCCCTCGCGCTCGAACTCTCGCCTTCGCCGCTGTTTGCTCCGTCGACACCGCCGTCAACTCCGTCAACCACACAGGCAGATCTGTCGACCACCGCTTCGTCTTCGTCTTCGTCTTCTATCTGCCACCTTCGTATCGTCTTCTTGCCACCGTCGACCACCGCTTCGTCTTCAACTAGCAATTCCTCATCAGCTTCATCCAAAAACGAGATCAGTGGCTTCATTAGATTCCTCTTCTCCTTACTCGATATGATACAAAAAAAAAATGAAGAATGATGATGTGCGGCGAGAGGGTGGGAGTACATGAGAGAGAAGAGAGACATTAGTTAATTATTTAGGTTAATACATCCAACGGTTGAGATGTAAACTAGAAAGATCTAACGGTTTATATGAAAATCTCTGTGTTTACTGAAGCTTGATCCTTGTGCTAGACTTCTAGCCAATAGAAAATTTTAAAAGAATAATTAATATATAATAATCAAAAATAATTTAACAACAATACAAATGATTAAAATAAAACTTTTAACATTATTAAATTTAAAAACTATAAGAGATTAAACTTTTAAAAATGTTAAATATTATAAATGATGTAAAAATATATTATATATGTCTAAAAATGATTAAACTTGATATTATTTTTGTTTACATTAGTTTTATTTATAATAAAAACGTTAAATTTTATTTTTGAGTATATATAGTGATTTAATTGTTATTTATTTTTTAAAAATTTATTATTCCTATTAGTTTTATTTGTAAATTTCAAAACATAATCATTAGAGTTTTAATTTATTGTTTTTAAAATAGTTCTTATTTAACTTTATGTTAAGTATATAATTAAATGATTTAAATATTAGTTTTGAGTCTACATAATTAATTTTTGTACTTTAATTTTATTATTTATGTTTAAGAGTAATGTTTAGATTATTATTATGGTTTAGGATATAGGGTTTGAAATGGTTGAGTTTAAGGTTATAAGTTAATGTTTAAAATTTGAATTTTTTTCTTTTATAAATGTTGAATATCAGTTTTGAATATGCTATAGTAATTAGAGTTTTATTAATTAGAGTTTTGTTTATACTTTAGAGTTTTAGGGTTTGTTTAGGGTTTAGGGTTTTATGTGTTAGTTATGCATTAGTTTTGTTTATACTATAGATTTAGATATTAGTTTTGTATAATAATTAGTTTTGATTTTATAGTTTATGAAAGAGTTATGTATAGAGTATGATTATGGTTTAGTGTATAGGGTTTAAGGGGTTGTGTTTAGGATATAGGGTTTGGAGAGTAAGGTTTGGAAATTTTAGATTTAGAAATAATAATTTATTTTATAATTAATGTTTAAATTTTGATTTAATAGTTTATGATTAAGAGTATGGTTTATAGTATGATAATGATTTAGGGTTTAGGGTTTGGAAGGTAAGGTTTGAATATTTTAGATTGGACAGACCTTGGCCACGAAATAAACGTGTCTAAATCGTGACTAATTAGATACGATTTAGCCACGATATTTTACGTGGATAGGTTTGCCACGATTAGTTCGTGACAAAACGTGGCTATACTAAGTCACGTTTTATATCGTGACTATAACGTGACTAATTGCCACGTTTTGGACACGATTTAGCCACGTTTGTTTGTCACGTGATCAATCGTGACTAATTCGTGACTAATTATAAAATAGCCACGATTTGGTCATGATAAAAACGTGGCTATACGATATATTTTTACTAGTGAACCTAGGTATCTAAAGTATTGTTTGAACCCAAAAAGTCCAGACAAGCATTATCATACATGTACGATGTGTCCACGATCTGCCTTAACATCAGTTTTCGTTTGCTATAGACGAATCGGTCACCCAACCTTTGATGAGTACATGAAATCGGATGCACCTAAAGAAAAAGAGATCATTGCACCATTTGTTCTAAGTGGGACAATAACCATGACCATGAACATCCAACACAAGTTCAACATGTTCTGGAGCAGCTGGAGCAGTTAGGTGATATATCATGGTTTTATTAGTTTTAAGCCATGGTTATTATTAGGTGATATATCATGGTTTTATTAGCATATAAGTCATAATCTAGAGTCTATTATGTATTTTTTTTAGCCTTTTTAGTAGGAGTTATTGGTTTATGCATTTTAATGGATTCTTAAATCCATGTGAAATCATGTGTTATTGGATCACTGATTTTAAAATCTTTTTCAAAATCATATGTTATTGATTCTATGATTTTATAATCCTAATTAAAATCATGTGTTATTGGTTCTGTGATTTTAAAATTCAAATTAAAATCAAGCGTTATTCAATAGTAAAGATGTATAACGGATTTGATTTTAGGGTAATTTATTTATTAGTATAAAAAATAGAGCAATTACTAAGATAGTACTAATCTTTTGACCTTCTTTTTCTATATTTTATTGTCTAAAGTACGCCAATAACCATTTGGAAAGAAAATAATAATTACAGAATTGTCATTAATGTTTTTTTCCTTGTCAGCAAAAAAATTAGTTATTTACGAAATTGACATCTTCCCTACGAATTCAAATCCGCAGCCTTGTGTTGTAGATTTTTGTGGTTGCGGATTTGTCTGGAAAATTTACAGATTTGTAGGTGCATATTTAAATTTACGTGTGGCAGATTTTTTTCTTTGTTGCGGATTAATTATTAATCCACAACAAAGACTATTGTTGCTTTTTTATTCCTAAAGTAGTACGTAGTGTTACAAATTTGTTTAGTTTGTTACAGATTTTTTAAATTTCTGCGGATTTTAGTTGTAGATTTTTTGCTACTGTTGAAGATTTTTATATGATTTTGCAGTTTTTTCAATAATTTACGAATTTAAATTACAGATTTTATTTTCAGTGTTACTGATTTTTTGCATTTGTTGCAGATTTAAGAAATTCCGTTACAAAGACGAAACGGTTAAAAAATTACAAAACCAGTCTTATAGTGTTACAGATTTATTTTATTTGTTACAAATTTATTTTAAATTTCTACAGATTTTTTAAATTTACTGACATATATAGCATTTTAGAATTAATTTTTTTTATTTATAGATTTGTTTGTATTTCCTTAATTAATGTTTAACACTAATATTAAATTTTAAATAAACTTATGACTATACAAAAAATGATTTCTGAAACTTTTAAAATATAATATCGTTAGAAAATAAGTAGGTTAATAGTTAGGAAATATTTTTAATTGATTTTATGGCAATTTTTGAAATAGGTTAATACCGAAATAAACAATAATTTATGTAAGTGTTTTGAATTAATAAAAATTTATAAACTAATTATTTATTTTTTTAATTGATTTTATGGCAATTTTCAAAAATATTTCTTTAAGGCAATTAACTTATATGATTATTTCAAAAATAGAAATATTATTTTCTTTCAAAAACGGAAATATTCTTTGTTTCCTTTTTAAATCGAATTTTATATTAAATAAGGTTTTGTATTTTTATTTAGGTAAAAGTATTATAAATGGTAAGTATATTGAAATGGACAATTATGTCATTTTACACCTCTTTAACACTAAGTTAGTAAACTTAGGATTAAGGATACTAAGTTAGTAAACTAAAGATTCATACTACTTAGAGTAAATTTCACTTGATTTTATCATGGATTTGTATGGATTTTTGTGGATTCTAAAGTTAAAAATACAAAGACTGAAATCCGACTGAAAACTTACGGATTTCACATATTTTAGTAAAATCTATATATTAGATTTTAAAATCAACGGATTTTTAAATACACAAAATAGATAAACCAATAATTGGTGTCTAAATACACGGATTTAGGTGTTAGCACGTCTGGAGCATCACTGGAGATTTTAAGAATTATTTGGAGCATTTGAATAAGATAAGACGAGAAGATCAATTTGGAATCGATATTGGAGGTTGGTGTCGGTCGACACACTGCGCGAAAGAGGAAACCTGCGAGAGATTAATGATCTCCAGAGATATTTTAAAGTGGCCCAGAAGTTTTAGTTATTTACATTGTGACCCAAATCATGTTTAGTGTTTTAATTAGGTTTTACAATCATTGTTAGGATACACTTTTCATGCTTTTGATAATTGGAGATTTTTTAAGAGCTAGGGGATGATCCAAGACTCTGTTCGTTTCAGATAAGTTTTCGAACCCCAATTTCTATTAATCTATTCATTCCTTTCTATTCAAATATGTCTTTTGTTATGATTGATATGTTTGAGTATTTTTCTTAGTTGAATTCAGTGATTCTCAAAAGGGATTTTATGTTTTGTTAGGTTGTCTAATTGATTAAGATTCATTATCTTATTAATTCATCACCATAAGTGTTCTTAAGCTAGTTCTAGACCGATCACTAGGAATTTAAATCATAGAATAGATAATTGACACAAAAGTGTGATTGATAATCTGAACAAACTTAGGGTGAACAAATTATTTATTGCAAAAACATTTGGCTTAGAGAATTTGTGAACAAATCATACTAGGATTTAAAGCATGTTTGGAACTTTAGAATCGTAAAGAAATTTGAATATATAGGTTGTTAGACATAGTTAATATACACAACTAAAGTTAGCTTGTTATATTATCGTGTTTGAGTTATGAATATGCGCTTCATATGCATGTGTTTCATATAAGTCCTGATTGTTTAGTAATTTGCATCGCATAATTTCCAGAGAGCTTCTTTGAGTCTGAAGCTTACTCTGATTGATTACATTCTCGTTTAATTTTCTTGCACTATTTACTTTTTTCCACCATCTGCACTTGCTTAGTTTAAGTTGAAAACAAAAGATCTATTGATAACTTGAGGTTCATTTTTTGATACCCTACGTACTATAATTGATTAATGTACAGTTGTAGTTAGAACTAGGGATAAACTTTAACCTATCACTAAGAAAAGAAGCTAACACTTCAGCAAATTCGGTTGCACCATGGCTCATCTCTCGTCTAGAAAATCACCCATTGGATCCATGGTCATTTTCCAAACCATGTGAGAAATGGAGCCAAACCAACCATGGAAATCAAGCTTATTGAGTCTACGATTCTGAACCAAGAAGAACCAGACCAAGCCATTAATGGAGAATACTAGACCGGTTCACCAATGAAGACATATCCAGTTAGTTTGAAGCCCAAACCAGAAGCCAATGTCTCGTGCACCACTCTTACACCATAGACTAAGCTATTTTTCGTTTAGCATGATTTTATCCCAAGTAGTTTTCTATGATAAGGTTTTTAATGAAATAGCTCTTAAGACCAAATCACCAAATAGCTTTCAGATGCATGCACTTCTCTTTTCTTCAGTTTTTTTTAATATTAAAAACACTTTTTTTTTGTTTTCTTGTTGATATTTCGAGACTTAGGATATATAATATAAGCCACTCTTGTAACTTTTGTTTCATTCATGTTTTACCCTAATAATAAATAAATATCATTTTAGCTTCTTAGCTTTTGTGTTTTTCTCTCTTTGTCTTGTGAGCAAGTCTGAGCCATTGAGCCTATTGTAATTTATCAGTAGGCTTTTTCACCTATTTGGTACAGCTCACTTCACGTCGCTTCTACCTTATCAAAGGATTGCATAGAAAGGGCTCAAGTGTAATCTATCTCTCCAACCAGTCTCGCCTAAGTCTCTAGGTTTAAGGCACCGAACGTATATCAAGTTTTATCAAATAATCTAAAGTTGATGAATATATTACACCTAAGTTATAAGAGGCTAAATGTTCAATTCATCCTAAGTAATATGTGTAACTATGGATGAAGATATAAATTGATAATATTAATTAGATATAGTTCAATGATTTATAGATTCCTTTGAAACCCTAACCTAACTAGAAAACTATTCAGACACGGTATAGAAAATACAGAAAGGTAAAGAGAAATGCATAATTGTATTAAGAAAGCAAAACATGTGTTCGTAATCTTCTCAGAAATCATAGAGTTCGAGATCATTCTTCCTAATTGTATAAGACAAAATCTTCAAGTCTCAATTGTAAATTAAATGTCTCTCCAAAATGACAGAAATAAAAATAAAAGGTCTAAATGTGGTTGGGATATGATTTGAAGTGATTTTATTGAACTAGGTAAAGTTAGAATTTCCCTTCTTTTTCTATCAAGAAAGTAGCGGTCAGTCTTTTGAGTAAGTAGCCGCTCCTTAGATAGATCAATTTATCTATAAAGAGATCAATAAATCTGACTCAACATCAACTATCTCAAATAGGATTGATATTGAATACCCTGAGAATATATCCGCTTAGGTTGATCGATCGATCCATGTGTGTGTGGATCGATCAGTCTTGTTTTATCTCCTAAGAGCGACTGTTTGTCAGCTTCTGTTGGATCTAACGTTCACTCCTAGAGCTAGGCCCGTCAATTGATTCATAATCTGCAGGCCTGCCCCGTTTGACCCGATGTAGGATGGGTGCGGTCGAATTAATAAAAATTCAAAATTAGCAGGGCAGGTTATGGGTCAGTGTATTTTGAGGCGGGCCGGGTGCAGGTCACGGTATTTAAAATATAGAGTTTGTGGGTATCCGTATAATATATGTAATTATGTTGTTTATAGGTTTTAGTTTGAAAATGTGTTATGTTAGTATCTCTTCCATTAGTCGTTCTTAATCTTTACTTAGGCATTGTTATGTATGTTTACGACCCAAACAAAATCGTCAAACTTTCCCCATAGTTTGAATAAAGCTGTTGCCGTTTTTGATTTAATACATTACTATCAATGGGGCCCTTATCGAACAACTTCTTTATTTGGATCAAGATATTTCCTTACGATAGTAAACAATTATTCTCGTGTTGTCTGGTTATATATTTTTGGCTATGATCAAAAAGCAGTTTTCGAAGAAAGTACGAAGGATTCACAGTGACAATGGAACATAATTTATGTGTCAGTTCTTTCTAGAAAAAGGGATCCTACATGAAACTTCTTGTGTTTACACTCCGCAACAAAATGGACGTGGGACGCAAACACCGTCACATTCTGGATGTTGCAAGAGCTCTATGATTTTAAGAAAACCTACCGATCGAATACTGGGGAAATGCGTGCTTACGGCAGAATATATGAAAAACCGAACTCCATCGGTATTACTCAACAATACCACGCCATTTGAATAGTTGAATGGACATGCTCCGAGGTACAAAAATCTGCGTGTCTTAGGTTGCTTGGCCTACACACATAATCTCGACAACAAAGGAGACAAATTTTCTTCACAAAGTACATAATGTATGTTCCTCGGATATTGATATATCATGGTTTTTCTAGGTTTTCAACCACGATATAAGTGTATACATTGAGTCTTTAACCTTGTATTTCGATTCTATTGAGTCTTTTATAGGTAAGCTTTCGTTTGGAGCAAAGCTGGGAATTTTGGGACGTTTCTGGAGCATTCTACAGGAAGCTGAAGCTATGCGCCAGTCTATTGCATCTTTTGAAGATTTGCAAGAAAGTCCAGAAGTTTCCTTTATTTTTAACTTTCCCCAAAACGTGTTTAACCTTTTAATAGGGTTTTGGAGAGTTGTTATCTCCTATCTTTTGTTCTTGCTTTGTTTTGGCGTTTGCATGGAGATTGAGAGATATTTGCTTGGAGCTGATTCTGCTACTTGTAACCTTTGAGAGAAGAATTTCGAACCCCATTCTTTATATCTATCCAGTCTTCGGTTTTCTACTCAAATATGTGTTGTTCATTCAATTCCATGTCTGAGTAGTAACCTTAGTTAGATTTAAGGATTCTCATAGGGATTTCATGCCTTGTTAGATCGCTAGATAATTAGGATTCTAAATCTATCTGTTCATCACCTAAGTTGAGATTAAAACTGAATTCTGAATTGATCACCTAGAGTTTAGATCTTAGATAATTAACTTGGCACGAGAGTGTGAGTTAAAATCTGATAGAACTAGTGTGAGCAATTTGATTAGATGCAAAGAGATTTGATCTAGAGAATTGTGAACCAAATAACTTGTTATTAATGCTTGTCTAGAACTCTAAGATTGCAAAGAGATTTGAATCATTATGTTGCTAGACAAAGATAATAATCGCAACGAGAGTTGGTTTACAGATATTTGTGATTCTAGTTCTTGAACCTGTGTTTAATCTGAATCCGGATTATCGAAATGTCTGGCATTGCATGATTTCCTTAGAACATCCTAAGTCTAGCGCTTTTCTCCCATTGAAAACACCCTTTAAGTTTATTTGCATTGTTTACTGCTTTCATCTGATTGACTTAGCTGAGTTTGAAAACATATAATATGTCGTGTGAACTTGAGTCTCTGTGGATTCGATACCCTTTGTACTACAGTTGCATTTCTGTGCACTTGCAGTTAGAACAGGGATAAAATTTGCTCTATCAAGTTTTTGGCGCCGTTGCCGGGGACTCTTTGAGTTCGCCGATAGATTTTGTTCTAGGATTTAAACTAAGTTGTTTTTCTTTTGTTTTGGTTACTGATACTTCTCTGTCTTGCTTGTTTTTGTTGTTGCAGATCGACAGACACATTCAGTGTCGACCGACATCCACCAGTGTCGATCGACATCGAGCTCGAGACCAGTTTTTGAGTTCACTGTATGCCTAATCGTCACACCAGAAGCAACCCGGACGATAACCTTTTGAACCTCAGACTTGAGGAGTTTGCTAGAATTGAGAGGACAAACAGAAAGGCTCAGAAATCTTCGAGGATGATAAATCGATTGATCTTGATTAGAGATGCAGAAGGTGTTCTGAGAGACTCACAGAACAATCCCTACAATGCTCAGGGACAAAGAATTGATGCTCAAGGAAATGCGATCCTTGAACCAGAGCAACGGATTTTAATCCTCCTGCTAGGAGGACACTAGCTGACTACAACAGGCCTGACGAGTTCTACGCCAACAGGTCTGTGATTGTACCTCCTACTTTTGAGAGGAATGAGTTTGCGTTGAAGACTTCCTACTACACACTTGTGGGATAGTACTTGTTTCATAGACTCCCACATGAGCATCCTATGGACCACAGAGAAAACTTTGAGTCTCTAGTCACTGGGATGAAACACAATGGAGTAAGCTATGACTACCTACACTGCAAGCTCTTCCCTCACTCTCTTGGAGGAGAAACTGCTAATTGGCTGAAGCAGATTCCACCTGGGACTCTGCTACTTGGAATGCAGTGAAGGAGAAGTTTATGCGACACTTCTATGGTTATGCTCGATCTCATCAGCTTAGACAGGACCTCTTGACCTTCAAGCAAATATCTACAGAGATTCTTAAGGCAGCCTAGGTGAGATTTAAGATGTATCAGAGAGATTACCCTCATCATGGTTTCTCTGAGGGGCAGCTGATGGGTATTTTCTTCAGAGGAGTTGACTTGTGGTATCAGATGGCCTTAGATGCTGCCAGTAATGGGAACTTCTACACTAAATCTCCAGAAGAAGCTAATGAGCTTATTGAGAACTTGGTGACTAGCAATAGTGTCAAGAATGCTTAAATGGAGAGGAAGAAGTCTGGTGGTAAAGCTGACAAATCACAGATAGCTGAGATGAACAAGAAGATAGACAATGTTCACAGTTTGCTGGTTGAGAAGAAAGATTTTCATTTTGCTCAAGAGACTGAGGTAATTGAGGATGCATAATGCTATGAAGAGGAGGGTGTGAACTACATTGGTGGACCTGGATTTCAAGGAAACAGGTTTGGATACCAGCAATGTAACAAGTTCTACAGTGGTAGCGGTCAAAAGAGTGCTTTCACAAGCAATCAAAACTCTTCTGGATATGGTCAGAATTCAGCTTTCCAGAAACCATTTCAGCAGAACAACTCCTATCAAAGGACCTATGGAGCTTCTTCTTATCAAGCACCACCTGTTGCTAATTCTCATGAGAGTAAGTTGGAAGCTATGATGAAGCAGATACTTGAGGGGCAAACAAAGACTACTGTGGACTTCAACAAGAAGATGGATGCCATCTACACTGATCTGAATGGGAAGTTTGAGTCTTTGAGCACACATATGAAGCAACTGGATACACAGGTAGCCCAAATTTCAGGCTCAATCAAGGGGAAGAATGTTCAGAATGCCCACATCAATGCTATCTCGGTTCAGATTGATGATAGGCTAGATCAGGAAGGACTTGAGGTTGAGACTGTGAAAATCGTTAAAAACATAGATGAATCTGAAGCTACAGACTCAGTGTCGATCGACACACCTTCTCAATGTCAGTCGACACTCACTGAAAAAACCGAGTTTGAGAGTTTTGACGGACCGAAATCGATCGGGATCGAAATTGATATGTTGGACACTACTCTCAATGTCGATCGACACTCACCCAACGTCGATCGACACTACGGTCGGGTAAGACCAATTTCATCCAAACCTCAAGTTTCTACTGAAGAGAAGGTTTATAAACCTCCTATACCATTCCCCAAGGTAGCTGTGAAGTCTAAACAAGAGCTTGATGAAGCCAATTGCATGGAAGTAATGGATAAGAAGTTGAATGAGATTCTCCCAACTGATGATTTGCAAATTCACCCTTGTCTACATAAATATATGGAGAAGATGATCCCCATAGATGAAGATTTAGAAAAATGTGTGGTGTTGCTTCCTAAACAAGTCAGTTATGTGCTGTTTAATCAGATTCCAAAGAAGCTACCGGATCATGGTGTCTTTGTGCTAGATTTCTCTATCTTCAAGGATAGCTTCAAGCACTCCTTATATGATTTAGGAGCTATTGGAAACCTCATGCCATAATCTGTGGCCGAGAGATTGGGGTTGACAGATTTCCAACAAACTAGGATCTCTATAATCCTAGTTGATCGATCAAAGAGGATTCCAGAAGGAGTTCTTGAGGATGTCCCTATCAGAGATGGAAACTACTTGATTCCAACAGACTTCGTGGTGCTGAAATACGATATGGAACCAAATGATCCTCAAATACTAGGCAGACCCTTCTTAGCTACAGCTGGAGCAATGATTGATGTGAGGCACGGTCTTATTGATCTCCACCTGGGAGATAAGCCTTTGCACTTCAAGATGGATAAGCTACGAAAGTCCACATCTGACGGTCAATCCTTTAGTATTGAGATGGAGCAAAAAACTCATACCAATGAGGCAACAATTTCTGATATTGGAGAAGGGAAGATAGTGGCTTCTCAAGAATCCACTCTAACATCTTCAGAGCCTACAACTGCTCATAAGCAGAAAGCTCCAAAACTCAGATCTCCACCAAAGCGAAGGTATACATCTTTGAAACTCAAATCTCCTCACCTCATTGCTGTGAATGCAGGGAGACACTCTATTTCACCCAAGCTTCGCTCCCACCCTGGATTTATTCCTACGTTCCTTGGACACTCTCATACTGACACCGCTTACGATCGCTAGTAACCTTAGTTAGATTTATGGATTCTCATAGGGATTTCATGCCTTGTTAGATCGCTAGATAATTAGGATTCTAAATCTATCTGTTCATCACCTAAGTTGAGATTAAAACTGAATTCTAGATTGATCGCCTAGAGTTTAGATCTTAGATAATTAACTTGGCACAAGAGTGTGAGTTAAAATCTGACAGAACTAGTGTGAGCAATTTTATTAGATGCAAAGAGATTTGATCTAGAGAATTGTGAACCAAAGAACTTGCTATTAATGCTTGTCTAGAACTCTAAGATTGCAAAGAGATTTGAATCATTAGGTTGCTAGACATAGATAATAATCGCAGCGAGAGTTGGGTTATTGACATTTGTGATTCTAGTTCATGAACATGTGTTTAATGGGAATCCTGATTATCGAAATGTCTGGCATTGCATGATTTCCTGAGAATTTCCTAAGTCTAGCATTTTTCTCCCATTGAAAACACCCTTTAAGTTTATTTGCATTGTTTACTGCTTCACCTGATTGACTTAGTTGAGTTTGAAAATATATAATATGTCGTGTGAACTTGAGTCTCTGTAGATTCGATACCTTTGGTACTATAGTTGCATTTTCGTGCACTTCCAGTTGGAATAGGGATAAAATTTTCTCTATCAGATATCCCTATGGAAAGAACGGCTGGAAATTGTATGAATTGGAATGAGAGAGAATATTTTTCTCTGGGGAAGTGGTCTTTAAAGAGGATTGCTTTATTTTTTCCATCGCTAATTCTCCTTCACGATCAATACCAGAAAACTCGTCTTCTCCATCAACGACAAGCTAGGAGATGGACGAAGAAACTTGATTACCAGCGGGTTGGAGAACACAATCCCGAATCAGGTTTTTACCGAAATAAGTGAGAGCACTGACACAAATCGAATGATCGATATCGAAGATGTTATCGTTGGTACTGCAACTTTGAACAGCCCCCCCCCCCTCTCTCTCGTACCTTTCTCACTCGCTCCTCAGCCACCCTCAGGTTCGCTCTATCCCATATACAATTTTTTTACTTGTGATCGTTTATTGGCTAATCATCGCAGCTTTCTCTGGGATTATCAACCAACTTTAAGCCTCGATCGTTTACGGATTCCGAAAAACACAAAGAATGGGCGCAAGCTATCAACAAGGAGTATGGTTCACTCGAAGCAAACAAAACAAGGAGGCTCAAAAATTTACCAAATAAGAAAGCTCTTGGCTGCAAATGGGTATTTACAAATAAATACAGATCCGAAGGTGTAATACCCTGTTTATTAAAATTAGGTCAACGGGTACCAGAAGAGTCAATCGGGGCAATTTTGTAATTTCTAAAAGATGAGGGGCATTTTGATAATTTTGTCAAAATACGAGCCGGAAGCTGAGACAGGCCAAATTTTTGTATTTTTAAATAAAAAACATTTAGAAGACCAGAAGTGGTGGAAGCGGACCTTAAACGAGTTTTTTCGACTATCGGAAAAGAAAATCGATATAACCGGCAAAACTTGTAAAATTCATAACGGGAGCTACGGGTGTACGTTTGAGGTGATTAAAATTTCTAAATGCATCTAAAATCATGTAGTATGTGATAAAGAATCTTGGAGGATTTATAGAAGAAGGTACGCGGTTTTTATAAATTGAAACGGAATTGTCTAATCGGATCATCAGAATCAAATGGAGTTACGACCGAGTTAAGGTTCATTGGAGCCAACCTCTCGTGCATCACTCTCGGGCCATAGACTAAGGTTTTTTTTCCTTTAGAATGATTTGATCCAAAGTGGTTTTTTATGCTAAATTTTTTAATGAGATAGCTCTTAGGACCAAACCACCGAAGAGCTTTAGATGCACTTCTCTTTTATTCAGGTTATTTTTCATTAACACTCTTTCCTTTTCTTTTCTTTGTGAAATTTCGAGACAAGCTATATAAGCCGCTCTTGTAAATTTTTTTTCATTCATGTTTTACCCTAATAATAAACAAGTATCATTCAGCTTCTTGGCTTTTGTGTTTCTCTCTTTTCTTTGTGAGCAAGTCCGAGCCTCTTGTAACTTATCAGTAGGCTTTCACACCTATTTGGTTCATGATAGGTGTAGTTTTAATCCCTATTCTAACTGAAAGTGCACAGTAATGTCAATGTAGTACTTAGGGTATCGAATCCACAGGGATTTCGGTTTTCAATAGATTCAGAACGGAAGAGATTTAAACTAAGAAGAAGCAGATGTAATGTAAACTAAATAGCAGTGCGAGAAAGTAAACAAGTAGCAAGATTGGTTGTGAAAAACAGTTAATTAAGGGCGCTAAGTCTAGGGTGTTCTCAGGAAATCAGACAAGCAGACAAATCATTCAGTAAGGATCTAATTAAGCACAGTTCTAGAACTCAAAATACGGATATAGAATTAACCAACTGTCTTTGCGAGAATTCTCTAAGTCTAAGTGCAGCAATCCAAATTCCTTTGCAATTACTAACAGATTAAACCAGCTTTAATTCCAAATTCGATATGTTCACAACTAAACTAAACCAAATTCCTTTGCGAGAAGTTTAATTGCTCAACCTAAATAGTTCAGATTCTAAACCACACTTTCGTATCGTATTTAGCAACATAAGATCTAGATTCTAAGTGATCAAGTTAGAACTAGCATTAAACTCAATTTAGATCGAAGAACAGATAAGTTATGAATCCTTAACTGAATTAATTAAATCTAGCAAGTCATGAAATCCTTAATGAGAAACCCTAAACCTAACTATGAATCTACTCAGACATGGAAGATGTAAATATAATCAATGAATTAATAGATATCATAAAAGAGATTAAATAAGTAAAGGGGTTCGAAATCTTCTCCAAAATAAAGATGAAATACAGGATTAGATCAGCCCCAATAAGCTCTAAAAACTCTCAGCTCTAAATTATGAATGGTGTATGAAAAATAATGTCTAAAGCCTAATATATATATAGCTAATCACGTCTGGGGCTTCTGTGTAATATCTGGAACTTTTTTGGGCTCTTCTGCAATATTTGATAACTTCATTAAACCGCCGAGATGTGGCCCATTCGCGTCTTGCATCGACCGATGCAGGTGTCTGTCGATTGATGCATGATCCCAAAACTTGACAGTGAGTTCTCTCTCTCTCTCTCTGACCAAATCTCCAAAGTGCTCCAAATAGCTCCATAATCACCACATTAGCTCCAAACGTGCGTATTCCTAATAAAACCTGTAAAAGACTCTAAAGAGAAGACTCTAAAACATACTTATATCATGATCTAAAACTAGTAAAAACCATGATATATCAACTCCCCCACACTTAGCCTTTACTTGTCCTCAAGCAAAACAAAGAACTAGAATGGTGAAGAGGTTTGAAAACTCTGCAGAAACTCTTTTCATCGTTGAAGCAATAACACTCAAATTCCCCTTAGTAATCCACATGAAAGATTTCACCTGCAGACATCAAGACCAACATATACTTCCCCCACACTTAGCAACTGTCCTAAGTAAACTCCACAATCACATTCACGCATTCAAATTCTCCCTACTGACTTCTGCAAGTATTTAAGTGCGGTCTCACCCAAGGAGTATCGATCTAAGGGCACATGGACTCTTACCTTGCCAACTCTAGACCACCATACTGTCTTTCTCTAGTCCCTTTCTTCTCTTTTCCCTTCCTTAACAACTGATTTTTCCCACTGGGTATCATTTTTTTTTTATCAGTGCTCTTCCCGTTTTGGGGTGTACTTTGGACACATTCCATGGATCGCACAGGAGGTAATAGTGGTAGCTACCACTCCCGTGACCACTTCGGAGTTACTAACTCATCCTCAATTTATTATTCTTTTTTTTTTTACTTTATGGAAGGGGAGAAGGGAACCAAATAGGACAGGTTAACAGGTTGTGTCAGAACTAACAAAGGAATCCGATTCAAGGTATACCAATCCCTTAGGTGAGAAATTAAAGTCAGTATTAATTTTGAAGTCAGTAAAAGGATCCTCTGATACCTGAAGCGATGTGGGTGTCCTCAGTAGGCTGATCTATGTCTGAGTTTTCTAATAGTCAGAGATCATCTGCAAACTAGTCCCAATGGTTACTTAAGTTCCTGCAAGTGCTATTAAACTTCTCAAAAAATCATCGTTTCTTACTTAAACTATTTTGACTCGATAAAACAAAATTTGAAAAACATACTGACTCTAAGAAAACAGAAAGATAGATGTCAGTAGCACCTCCCCCACACTTAAGACACACTGTCCCCAGTAGTGTCAAGCGAAGGATCGGTAAAAGAAAGAAAAATAAAAGTTATGTTAATGGACGTTTAAGTTCTGTCTGATTTTAGCTCTGTCGCACCTGCATCGACCGTTTCACATAGTGCATCGACCGTTGCTGGGAGATTTTCGTGTTGTAACGATCGACACAGTGGTGTGTCGATCGACGCACTGCGTATTTCAGATCAGTCAGCAAGTTAGCAGGTTAGTCCGTTGGATATTGTCAGATTTCAAACCTGCAGCTGAAAAACACTCAAAACAGAATAAAATCAAAGCAACTAATGTATCAAATCAAGCATAACATCCAGAAACAATAACATCCTAAGAAAAACAAAAGAAAAAGTGCAAAGATAAAGAAAAGATAACAGAATACAGAACCGAAAGCGGAAATATGGAGTTCACTCTCACTCGTCATCTATGCCAGCATAGCGATCTGTACCACTCGAGGAACCGGGAGTCGGAGATCGTTGTCTACGTCGTGAAGGTGCCAGATGGTGAATCTGGGGCTATCTCCTGCAAGTGCAGGTGCGCATGAAGTTCCAAATGCCTCGCAGAATACCATCATCATGCTCTCTCCAATCTGCCTCGGATATATCACCATAGGGCACTAAAATCTCAGGATAAGGGCCGATATCATCAGCAGGAGCAGCAGCAGGCACAGGCGCAGGAGGTGCCGATGAAGAGGAAGCTCTCGTAGAAGGCTCTCCCAGCGGATGACCCATAGAAGGTACGCTGCGCCGATCTCCCGGATGTGGTCGGAATGTCAATGCATCCAGCGTATCTATCCGTGTATGAGCAGCAGCAGGAAGATCTATACCATGCTTCGCAGAGGCAGGGTCGTAGTAGACCCATACGCGCCCCCTCCTTCAGCCATATAGCGCTCTGCAGGTGGCTGAAATCCAAGAACTCTTTGGCAGCGTTACACTCTGTACCCTGTAAGGGAATCCTGCAGTGCATGAAGATAGGAGTAAGAAGACTCCCTACTGTCTCAGTGTCCACGCCATCAAATGGCTTCTTCTGCAGGTCGCACAAGTGCTGAGTGAAAACAGCTCCCAGGTTGAGCCCTTTAGTCGGATCTCGCACCTGAGTCCCCTCAAACTGATCTCGCAGCCCAATAAATAGCATCTCCATCTCAAGCTTGCGCATCTTGCTGGCTTCATACTTGCACAACAGAGTCCATCCTAAGATGCGCAGAACATATCTTAGAACCGGATGCCTAACCTGTTTCACCGGTGTCTGTCTCGAGTTATACTGACCATTGCCGATATACTCCCAAAAAGACTGAGCCTCATCCATATCCCACTCAAGACTCATGCCAATACGTCTAGGCTCAGTACTGAATCCATAGATCCTGCAGATATCAAGAAGAGGAATCCGATATCTGGGTCCTAAGCACATGAAGGTAAAAATACCTCCTGAAGCAGTCATGCTGTTAAAGTCGGGGTAAACCACTCTGCAAGTGGCTAGCAGCTGTCTTACTAACTCCAGGTACAAGTCGTAAGGCTGCATAGGCATTGGTCTAGACAATGCCGTTACATTGCTCAAGAACCTGATCAGCAATGCCCAGAATCTTGCAAGTAGAGAAGTCTGCAAACTTGGTTGGTTTAAGTGTCATACCACACCAACCGTTGTACAACAACGTGTCAAAATCGTCCCAGTGATCAAGCAGTGGTCTCTCTATAAAATCAGCGGTCTTAAGGAACTCATCAATGTCATTCGGCCATACTCTGTATGACGCGATCTCTATATGATCTGCTCTGGGCCAAGGCGGTGCTATTGCCTGT
This sequence comes from Orychophragmus violaceus, assembly GCA_030180135.1. Classification (NCBI taxonomy): domain Eukaryota; kingdom Viridiplantae; phylum Streptophyta; class Magnoliopsida; order Brassicales; family Brassicaceae; genus Orychophragmus; species Orychophragmus violaceus. The sequence continues at coordinate 19,206,993 of CM058237.1, forward strand.
CCAACTCTCACAACAGGCTCGGGATGCGGTGATTCTCGGTGGAACCACTCTGGTGGTGGTGCGTGATGTACGGTAGTAGCTGAGGCGGTGGCTCGGCATTTGCGGGAAGGTCGAGGAGGCATCTGCAAAATAAAAATAAAACATGTAAGTCTCGGCAGAAACTCCCTGTGAAATCGCAGAGCAACGACCGTTGCACCAGGTGCAACGATCGTTGCTAGGCGAAAACACAGCCGACAACGAAATCCCAAAATCATTTCCAAATTTATTCAAGAACCACTAAATCAACAAGAACCCATCACTAAACAGCCTAAATCATTTTCATATCAGTACAGAATCATCAATCTCAAGCTAAAAATCCCTAATTTCATAAACCCTAAAATCAATTCCGAAAATCATGAAAATGAGAGCTCATACCTTGGAATCTTTGCAAATGGGTTATAGAAATAGCTAGGGGATGTTAAAACAAGTAGAACTAAGCTTTGAATCACAAGAAATAATGAAGAATTGAGAGATTTAGGAGTGGAGATTCTCGGTTGTACTGACGGCGGAATGGAGAAGAAAAGAAAAGAGAAGGGTTTAAGGCACTTACCTCGATCGTGGGTGCAACGACCGTTGCAGATAAGCAACGATCGTTGCTGGTTGAATCAAATTGATTCTGATTTAGCGCGCGTATCTTAATTTTGCAATTGAACCAATTGCAACGACCGTTGCACAAGACCACAACGATCGTCACAATGCGATCACATCTCTACGTCGAAATCACCTTGCAACGACCGTCACAATGAAGCAACGATCGTTGCACATCTCCAGAGTCGAGTTCTGTATATGAAACTTAAGCAAAAACAAATCAAACGTAACGTCCTAAGAAAAACACCAAAAATCAAAAAGAAAAATACTAAAAGCTAACAGTGGGTTGCCTCCCACTCAACGCTTGTTTAAGGTCATTAGCTTGACCGGACGAACAAGATTTTTAGGCACCAAGAGATCTTGACAGAGACTTTGATTGTCTCCGTTCAAGTTTCCTTATCCAAGGTGGCGAGTAGGCTGTATCAGAATGCTCTTGTCCAAGATAAGAAGGAGTAAATTGTTCTCCAGGATCCAAAATCACAGTATCACTTGGATGTTCATCATCTCCATCCATGATGGTGAATGTCTTCTCATCTATCAGTGGTCTGTGTAGCTTATCCATTTCAAAATGCAGCGGCTCATCTCCCAGATGGAGGTCAATCAGACTGTGTCTAACATCTATTACTGCTCCCGCTGTAGAAAAAAATGGTCTCCCAAGTAGCAATGCGTAATCAGGATCACTATCATACTTCAGCACTAAGAAGTCTGTTGGAACTAAGTAGTTACCAACTCTCACCGGAATGTCCTCAAGAAGTCCTTCCAGAACTCTTATAGACTGATCAGCTAGGACAAGAGAAGTCCTAGTAGGAGAAAAATCCAGCATACCCAGCATCTCTGCCCCAGAATATGGCATAAGACTTCCAGCAGCTCCCATATCTGATATATCATGGTTTTTACCCATTTTAGACCATGATATAGATGTGTTTTTAGTGTCTTTTGTATTCGTTTAGAGTCTTTTACAGGTTTAATCAGGTTTGGAGCTAATTGGAGGTATTTGGAGCATTTTGGGACTTTTGGAGCGTTTTGGCCGAGAGCTTAACTCACTGTCCGATTTATTGATCATGCATCAACCGACACACCTTGTGCATCGGTCGACACACTAGCGAGATGGGCCGTATGCGGCAGTTTAATGAAGTTATGAAGATTTGCAGAAAAGCCCAAGATAGTTCCAGTATTTACACAGAATCCCCATCCGAGATTAGGCTTATATATATAGGATTTTGGTGTTTAATTTAGATACGCTTTGATACTTAGAGCTAAGGGATTTTTAGAGCTTTTGGGGCTGATCCTATCCTGTACTTCACTTATTTTGGAGAAGATTTCGAATCCCTTTATCTATTTAATTTCTTATATGCAATCTATTATTTCTATGATTATGTTTTCATCAATCATGTCTGAGTAGATCCATAGTTAAGTCTAGGGTTTCTCATTAGGGTTTGATGACTTGCTAGACTTGTTTAATTCAGTTAAGGATTCATATGATTAGAATGTTCTTCAAACTAAATTGTGCTTAAAGCTAGTTATAACCTGATCAATTAGAATCTAGATCTTAGGTTGCTAAATTCGACACGAGAGTGTGTTTTAGAATCTGAACTATTTAGGTTGAGCAATTAAATTATTCGCAAAGAGATTTGGTTTAGTTTAATTGTGAACATATCGAACTTGAACTTAATGCTAGTTTAATCAGTTAGTAATTGCAAAGAGATTTGGGTTACTGCATTTTGACTTAGAGGATTTTCGCAAAGAGATTTGGCTAATCTTATTTCCGTGATTTGAGTTCTAGAACTGAGTTTAATTTGATCATGACTGATTAACCTGTCTGCTTGTCTGATTTCCTGAGAATTCCCTAGGTTTGACGCTTTTAGTTCATTGCTTTCAAAACCGACTTGCTATTGTTTACTTTCTTGCTTCGCAATTTATTTCATTCACCATCTGCTTATTTCTAGTATTATTCTCTATTGTTCAGATCTATTGAGACCAAGTGTCCCTGTGGATTCGATAACCCTATATACTACATTGATATTGCTGTGCACTTGCAGTTTAGAATAGGGTAAAACTTACAACCTATCATGATATATCAACTCCCCCACACTTAGCCTTTGCTTGCCCTCAAGCAAAACATAGAACTAAAATGCTGTGAAGAGGTTTGAAAACTCTTCAGAAACTCTTTTCATCATAGAAGCATCAACATTCAGATTCCCCTTAGTAATCCACATGAAAGAATCAATCTACAGACTTCAAGACCAACATGTACTTCCCCCACACTTAGCAACTGTCCTAGGTAAACTCCACAATCACATTCAAGCATTCAAATTCACCCTACTGACTTTTGCAAGTGCTTAAGTGCGGTCTCACCTAAGGAGTATCGATCAAAGGCACATGGATTCTTACCTAATCAGCTCTAGACCACCATACTATCTTTCTCTAGTCCCTTTCTTCTCTTTTCCTTTTTTAACAACTGATTTTCCCACATTGGGTATCATTTTATTTTTTTTATCAGTGTTCTTCCCGTTATGGGGTGTACTTTGGACACATTCCATGGATCGCACAGGAGATAATATGGGTCTCTACCACTCCCGTGACCACTTAGGAGTTACTAACTCATCCTCAGTTTATTATCTCTTTTTTTTTTACTTTATAGAAGGGGAGAAGGGAACTAAATAGGACAGGTTTACAGGCTGTGTCAGAACTAACAGGGAATCCGACACAAAGTATACCAAGCCCTTAGGTGAGAAATCTAAGTCAGTATTAAGGTGAAGTCAGTAAAAGATCCTCTGATACCTGAAGTGATATGGGTGTTCCCAGTAGGTTGATCTGTGTCTGGGTTTTCTAATAGTCAGAGATAGTCTGCAGCTTCATCCCAATGGTTACTTAAGTTCCTGCAAATGCTGCTAATCTCCTCAAAAAGTCATTGTTTCCTACTTAAACCAATTTTGACTCAAAAACAAAACAAAAATTTAAAAAAATTGGACTGACTCTTAAGAAAACAAAAGAAAATAATTAGTAGAACCTCCCCCACACTTAAAACACACTGTCTCCAGTAGTGTCAAGCAAGGGATTGGCAAAAAGAAAGAAATAAAAATTTGTTAATGGAATGGTTAGTTCTCTCGGGTTTTTACCTCTGTCGCAGTCAGGCATTGATCGTTGCACTAGGTGCACCGACTGTTGCTGTGCGATTTTCGTGTATGGTCGATCGTTGCTCAGGACCGCAAGGATCGCTGCAATGCGATTTCGTTGTAACGATCGACACAATGGTGTGTCGATCGACGCACTGCGATTTCATCGAACAGTCAGCAAGTTAGCAGGTTAATCCGTCGGGTTTTGTCAATTTTCAATCCTGCAAGCTGAAAACACTAGAAACAGAGTAAAACTGAAGCAACAAATGTATCAAGTCATGCATAACCATCCAAACGTAATAGAATCCTAAGAAAAATAAGAAAAACAAAAGTGCAAGAAAAGATAAAGTCAGAATACAGAACCGAATGTCTGAAAATGAGACTACGCTCACTCACTATCATCAATCCCAGCATATCTCTCGGTATCACTGGCATCCTCAGGAGATCTCTGTCGACGACGTCGGTCAGGTACAGGCTGATGGATCTGTGGCTCCCTCCTGCAGCTGAAAGTGCGAATGAAGTTCCAAACAACTCGTAGAATACCATCCGATCTCTCTCTCCACTCGGCCTCAGAATATGCACCGTAGTCCATCGTAGGCTCGGGAAAGGGACCCACATCGTCGATCGGGGCAGGCGATGGCGCAGGAGTAGGGGCAGGGGCAGCAGAAGTCGAAGCTCGTGAGGAAGGCTCTCCCAGCGGATGAGCCATAGAAGGAATCCCTCGCTGCGCAGTCTCAGGAGGCTGAAATCTCAAGGCCTCTAATGTGTCAATCTGTGTCCATCTGGCAGCAGGAAGCTCTATACCAGTCCTCCCAGTAGTCGGATCAGTGTAGACCCAAACTCGCCCCTCCTTGAGCCAAGTAGAGCTCTGCAAATGGCTGAGATCCAAGAACTCCCGGGCTGTATCACGCTCTGTGCCCTGTAGAGGAATCTCGCAGTACTCAAAAATGGGAGTAAGCAAGCTCCCTACCGTCTCAGTACCAGCTCCATCAAATGGCTTCAGCTGCAGATCAACTAAATGCTGTGCGAAAATAGCTCCCAAGTTGAGACCCTTAGTAGGATCTCTCACACCAGAACCTGTAAACTGATCTCTCAGCCCCATGAATAACAGCTCCATCTCGTATTTGCGCATCTTGTTGGCCTCGAACTTGCAAAGCAAGCTCCAGCACAAGATACGCGAGACATATCGCAGCACCGGATGTCTCATATGCACTACAGGTGTGGTCCTGGAGTTGTATCGACCACTGCCAATACATGTCCAGAATAGTCTAGCCTCATCTGGATCCCACTCGAGTGGCATGGTGATGCGCCTCGGCTCAGTACTGAACCCGTAGATCCTGCAAAGATCAAGTAGAGGAATCCGATACCTGACTCCCCAACTCATAAAGGTGAATACACCTCCTGTAGCGCTCCTGCTATCGGGATCCGAGTAAACCACTCTGCAAGTGGCTAATAGCTGCCTGAAAAGCTCAGGATAGAGATCGTAAGGTCGCATTGGCATTGTCCCTAGACCAATGCCTCTGCACACTGTAAGTACCTGCTCATCAATCCCCAGAGTCTTGCAGGTGGAGTAGTCAGCGAATTTTGTCGGCTTGAAGATCATCCCACACCAACCACTGTAGACAAGCGAATCATACTCATTCCATTGGTCGAGCAACGGTCTCTCTGTGAAGTCAGCGGACCTGAGGAATCGTAGGATGTCCTGCGGCCACTGTCTGGTCGTCTGAATTGGTGTGGCGTCTGCTCTGGGCCAAGGGAAAGAAACTGGTGGACCATTTCTTACGTACGGTGCGGGTTGTTCTGACTCTCTGCTAAACCACGCAGGAGGTGGGATGTATTGTCGCGTTGCTGTAGAGGTTGTGGCTCGTTTCTTGCGGGGTTGCCTTTGAGACGCCATCTACAAAACTTCATTCAAATAGTATAAGTATCGGCAAAAATTCTCTGTGAAATCGCGAAGCATCGACCGTTGCATCTAAGGCATCGATCGTTGCAAGGCGATTTCAATTATCGAACATTTCCCAAAATCGCAAAGCAACGACCGTTGCTCGAAAGCAACGACCGTTGCAAGGCGATTTCGCCGCAAACAAAATCAACACAATCAGTTCAAATCCAAGATACATTGCCTCAAATCAGTTCAAAACCATAACCCATCACCCTAAATCGGTCTAATTACGCATGCATCATGAATTTTCACTTCAAAAACCTCATACCCTAAAACCCTAAAATTTGAATCCAAAAATTTGAGAAATAGAAGTTCATTACCTTGGATTCTTGAGATATGAGATGAAGACAAGGGTTTAGAGTATGAAGTAAGAAGATTTAGCAATTGAAACGAACAAAAATGATGAAAATTTTCGTTTTTTTGGGCGTGGAGGTTCGGTCGTACGGACAATCGGAAATGAGAAAGAAAAGAGAAGAGAAGGGTTTAAGGTACTAATCTGGTCGTGGGTGCAACGATCGTTGCTTTAGGGGAAACGACCGTTGCTGGATAAATCGAAATCGATTTCCGGTTAAGTACATACCTTAATCTTGCAAATTGAACCAATTGCAACGACCGTTGTATAGGAGCAACGATCGTCACAATGCGATTACCCCTCTTCGTCAAATCTCCTTGCAACGACCGGTGCATAAGTGCATCGATCGTCACACATCTCCAGACTCGAATTCTGTATCTGAAACTTAGCAAAAATAAAAACGAAAACGTGAAATCCTAAGAAAAACACCAAAAATAAGAAAGAAAAACAATTAAACCTAACAGTTGGTTGCCTCCCACTCAGCGCTTGTTTAAGGTCATTAGCTTGACCGGACGCACAAGATCTTTCACGCACCAAGAGATCCTGACAGAGACTTTTTCTATCTCTGTTCAAGTCTCCTCATCCAGGGTGGAGAATAAGCTGTTGCAGAATGCTTCAGTCCAAGAAAAGTAGGAGTAAAGTGTGCTCCAGGATCTAAGATCACAGTATCATCCGGCTGCTCATCATCTGCATCCATGATTGTGAAGGTCTGCCCATCTATCAGTGGCTTTCGCAGCTTCTCCATCTCATACCGCAGCGGCTTATCTCCCATATGGAGATCTATTAGACTCTGTCTGGCATCTATCACGGCTCCTGCTGTAGCCAAGAATGGTCTTCCAAGCAGTAATGCTTCATCAGGATCGCAGTCATACTTCAGTACAAGGAAGTCTGTCGGAACCAAGTAGTTTCCAACTCTCACTGGAATGTCCTTTAAAAGTCCTTCCGGAACTCGTATAGACTGATCAGCTAGGACAAGAGAAGTCCTAGTGGGAGAGAAATCCAGCATCCCCAGCTTCTCTGCCACATAATAAGGCATCATACTTCCAGCAGCTCCTAGATCACAAAGAGAGCGTCTAAAACTGTCCTCGAAGATAGAGCAATCAAGCACAAAGACTCCAGGGTCAGGCAGCTTCTTCGGGATTTTGTTCAGTAGCACCTCACTAATGTGTTGGGGAACTATAATCACCCAGACTCTCAGCTCGTCATCTAAAGGCAACATCCTGTTTAAGTACCTCTGCACACAGGGATGATAAGGTGGATCTTCAGAAGGTGGAATTTCTTCCAATTCTTCACCAATCTCCTCTAACTTCTTGAGCTCTTCAATCTCTTGCTTAATTACTTCAGACACTGAGGTATGTTGTTTAACAATCTGCGCATAAATCTCCCGTGGAGAGATCTCAGAGACTCTGGAGAATAGGTCATCATAATCCAAGTCTGCATCAATACCAGTATCACTCAGCGAATCCGTCTGTTCACGCCCTGCATCGATCGTCGCTATGGGAGTGTCGATCGTTGCCATCCCGACAGGTGCATCGATCGGCGCAGATGTTGCATCGATCGACGCACTGCTGCAGATTTCACCCGAGAGTTTTTGACCAAAATCCGGGATTTCTCCATCCTTCACCAACTCAGCTGTCATTAGCTCAAATTTTTCACCAAGATGAGTCCCATCATTAATGTACACAGACCATGCCTTAATGTGAGTGTCTGCAACTCCTTTTCCCTTCATAGACCCATAAATCTGATTTACTTGAGTATCCAGCTGCTTCATGTGAGTTCATAGACTCAAACTTTCCATTGAGATCCTCATATAACGCATCGATCTTCTTGTTGCAGTCCACAGAAATCTTGACTTGGCCTTCCAGCAACTGTTCCATTATTGTCTCCATCTTAGTCTCGAAAGCAGTGGGTGCAGGAGGTGTCTGACAAGATGAGGATCTGTAGGTTCTCTGAGCACTTTGTCCATAAGGCTTCTGAAAACCACTAGTCTGTCCAAAAGAGTTTTGATTGCCGGTGAAGGAACTATTTTGTCCTTGGTTGAAGAACCGGTTTCCTTGCTGATTACCAAATCAGTTTCCTTGAAAACCAGATCCTCCGATGTAATTCACATCTTCTTCCTGAGTGTCCTCCTCAGTCTGAATTACCTCTACTTCTTGAGCAAAGTGGACAGCTTTCTTTTCACCTAGAAGAGTGTAGATTTTGTCCATCCTAGATCTCAATTCAGCCATCTCTGAGTTATCAATACTTCCACCAGATTTCTTCCTCCTCTCATCCATAGTCTTGCAACTGTTGCTGCCAATCAGGTTCTCAATCAACTGCTTAGCCTGTGTAGGGGTCCTGGTGTTGAAGTTAGCATTACTGGAATTGTCCAGCGCAGACTGATATGGAAAATCTATGCCTCTGAAGAAGATACCAATCAGCTGAACTTCAGTGAATCCATGGTGTGGGTAGTCACGCTGATACTGCTTAAATCTCATCCAGGCAGTCTTTAAGGGCTCCACAGCTCCTTGGGAGAAAGTGAGTATGTCCTGTCTGGACTGGTCTGAACGCGCATCATCATAGAAGTGACGCAGGAACTCACTCTTTAAGGCTGCCCAAGTGGTATACTGACCAAGTACCAGCTGCTTCAGCCAAGCACTAGCATCTCCAGCAAGACTGTGCGGAAATAGCTTAAGGAACAGATAGTCCGGGCATACTCCATCATACTTCATGCCAGTGACTATGTCCTCAAACCGATCAATGTGATCCATAGGCTGCTCCGCTTGGTGACCATGAAAAGCAATCTGTCTCATCAGCTGGTAGTAGATGGTCTTGATCTCAAAATCATTCCTCTCAAAGGTAGGAAGCACTAAAGCTGACCGGTTTGCATGATATTCATCCGGTCTGTTGTAGTCAGCTAAAGTCCTCTCATGGACAATCATCTGTCCAGCTTGGTTCTGGCGTGGTGGCTCAGCTTCCTCAGCATCAGGGATCACTCGTCCATCAGCATCAATCCTCTGCCCAGCAGCATTCCAAGGATTGTTTTCCGGATCCCTCAGGGTACCCTCAGCATCTGGTATCAGAATCAAACGCTCACGTACCATTCTTTCTCTTCTTTCTCTTCTGTTGGTCCTTTCTAAACGTCCAAGTTCTCCAAGATCGAGATTAACTAAGCTCAAGTTCGGATTACTTCTAGTTTTCTGCGTCTGCATAAACTGTCTGTAATCGTCCAGCAACGATCGATGCTAACAGTGCAACGATCGATTCAATCTCATAATCGCCTAGTGACGATCGACGCAAGATGTGCAACGATCGACGCAAGGCGAAAATCGTACCTGCGACACAAAGAAAACAGAGAGAAAGTTAGTAACCAAAAATAAAAACAAAAACAAAAAAGAAAAATTTCTAGTAAAAACCCTAAGTTCGGTCCTATCGAAGACTCAAAGAGTCCCCGGCAACGGCGCCAAGAACTTGATAGGTTGTAAGTTTTACCCTATTCTAAACTGCAAGTGCACAGCAATATCAATGTAGTATATAGGGTTATCGAATCCACAGGGACACTTGGTCTCAATAGATCAGAACAATAGATAATAATACTAGAAATAAGCAGATGGTGAATGAAATAAATTGCGAAGCAAGAAAGTAAACAATAGCAAGTCGGTTTTGAAAGCAATGAACTAAAAGCGTCAAGCCTAGGGAATTCTCAGGAAATCAGACAAGCAGACAGGTTAATCAGTCAGGATCAAATTAAACTCAGTTCTAGAACTCAAATCACGGAAATAAGATTAGCCAAATCTCTTTGCGAAAATCCTCTAAGTCTAAGTGCAGTAACCCAAATCTCTTTGCAATTACTAACAGATTAAACTAGCATTAAGTTCAAGTTTGATATGTTCACAATTAAACTAAACCAAATCTCTTTGTGAATAATTTAATTGCTCAACCTAAATAGTTCAGATTCTAAAACACACTCTCGTGTCGAATTTAGCAACCTAAGATCTAGATTCTAATTGATCAGGTTAGAACTAGCTTTAAGCACAATTTATTTTGAAGAACATTCTAATCATATGAATCCTTAACTGAATTAAACAAGTCTAGCAAGTCATCAAACCCTAATGAGAAACCCTAGACTTAACTATGGATCTACTCAGACATGATTGATGAAAACATAATCATAGAAATAATAGATTGCATATAAGAAATTAAATAGATAAAGGGGTTCGAAATCTTCTCCAAAATAAGTGAAGTACAGGATAGGATCAGCCCCAAAAGCTCTAAAAATCCCTTAGCTCTAAGTATCAAAGCGTATCTAAATTAAACACCAAAATCCTATATATATAAGCCTAATCTCGGATGGGACTTCTGTGTAAATACTGGAACTATCTTGGGCTTTTCTGCAAATCTTCATAACTTCATTAAACCGCCGCGTACGGCCCATCTCGCTAGTGTGTCGACCGATGCACAAGGTGTGTCGGTCGATGCAGGATCAATAAATCGGACAGTGAGTTAAGCTCTCGGCCAAAACGCTCCAAAAGTCCCAAAATGCTCCAAATACCTCCAATTAGCTCCAAACCTAATTAAACCTGTAAAAGACTCTAAACGAATACAAAAGACACTAAAAACACATCTATATCATGGTCTAAAATGGGTAAAAACCATGATATATCAATATCACATAGAGAACGCCTAAAACTATCCTCGAAGAATGAACAGTTCAGCACAAAGACACCAGGGTCAGGCAGCTTCTTCGGGATCTTGGTTAATAGCACATCACTTATCTGTTGAGGAACCACAATCACCCAATCTTTCAGCTCTTCATCCAATAGGCAGCATCTTTCTTAAGTACCTCTGTACATAAGGATGATAAGGTGGATCATCAAATGATGGAATTTCTTCTAACTCTTCACCAATCTCTTCCAGCTGATCAAGCTCTTCATTCTCTTGCTTAATCACTTCAGACAATGAAGGATATAGTCTAATGGCATGTGCATAGATCTCCTGCTGAGTAATCTCAGATACTCCAGAGAATAAACGATCAAGTTCTAAATCTGCATCAACGCCATCAGGATCCTGCGAGTCTGTCTGTTCACGACATGCAACGACCGACGCTTGAGGTGCATCGATCGACGCAACATAGATTTCACAGTTTCCACCCGAGAGATTTTCCTCAAAATCTGAAATTTCGGCCTCTCCTACTAACTCAGCTGTTTTCAACTCAAAATTTTCACCTTATGTTGATCCATCATCAATGTATATTGACCATGCCTTGATATGACTTTCCGCTACTCCTTTTCCCTTGACAGAACTAGAGATTTGGCTCACCTGAGTGTCCAATTGCCTAACATGAGTACTTAGAGACTCAAACTTACCACTGAGGTCCTCGTAGACAATATCTAAATTCTTATTGCAATCCAAAGCAATCTTTGTATGTCCCTCCAGCAGCTGTTCTATCATTGCCTCTATCTTACTCTCATGAGTGCTTGTAACAGGAGGTGCTTGGTAAGAAGAAGAACCATAAGTTCTTTGAGTACCTTGTCCAAAAGGCTTCTGGAATCCACTAGTATGTCCAAAGCCAGAAGAGTTTTGATTGCTGTTGAAAGCACTCTTTTGTCCTCCACCGAAGAATTTGTTCCCAGACTGATACCCAAAGCTGTTACCTTGAAATCCGGAACCACCTATGTAGTTCACATCTTCCTCTTGGTTCTCTTCCTCAGCTCCTAAAATCTCAACATCCTGAGCAAAATGCACTCCCTTTTTTGCAGTGATATATCATGGTTTTTACTAGTTTTAGACCATGATATAGGTATGTTTTTAGTGTCTTTTGTGTTCTTTTAGAGTCTTTTACAGGTATAATCAGGTTTGGAACTGAATTGGAGATAATGGAGCATTTTGGAGATTTTTGGAGTGTTTGGCCGAGAGATAGAGTTCACTGTCCGAAACAGAGAAAGGTGTCGATCGTTGCACTCTAGCAACGATCGATGCACCAGCGAGATGGGCCAAAACTCGGCGGTTTAGAAGAATCAAGATATTGCACTTTGATCCAGAAGTTCCTGATATTTACAAAGAAGCCCCTGGCCGAGATTATGCCTATATAATAGAGTTTTTACGCTTTACATTACGCTTTGATAATTAAGAGCAGAGGATTTTAGAGCTTTTTGGGGCTGATCTGAACCTGTTACATCATCTGTATTTGGAGAAGATTTCGAACCCCTTTTACTCTTATTCTTTTATGCAATTTATTCATTCTATGATTATGTTTTCATTATCTATGTCTGAGTAGATTCCTAGTTAGGTTTAGGGTTTCTCACATAGGATTTCATGACTTGCTAGACTTGTTCAAATTCAGTTAAGGATTCAAACTATATCTGTTCTTCAATTTAATTGTGCTTAAAGCTAGTTCTAACCTGATCAATTAGAATCTAGATCTTAGGTTGCTAAATACGTCACGGAAGTGGGGTTTAGGAATCTTAACTAATTAAATTGGGCAATTAAACTTTGCGCAAATGGAAGTTTGGTTTAGGATAATTGTGAACATATCAAACTTGGACTTATTGCTAGTTTAATCTGTTAGTTCTCGCAAACGAAAGTTTGGTTTGCTGCACTTAGACTTAGAGAATTATCGCAAAGGAATTTGGTTAATTCTATATCTGTGTTTTGAGTTCTAGAACTGTGCTTAATTAGATCCTTGCTGAATGAACTGTCTGCTTGTCTGATTTCCTGAGAATACCCTAGGCTTGACGCTTTTAATTACTTGCTTCCACAACCGTTAATCTCTGCTACTGATTTACTTTCTCGCACCGCTTTTAATTCAATCACATTGCTTCTTTCTAGTATTAGTCTCTACTGTTCTGATCTTTTGAGACCGAGTGTCCCTGTGGATTCGATAACCCTATATACTACTTTGACATTGCTGTTCACTTGCAGTTTAGTATAGGGTAAAACTTAGAACCTATCAAGTTTTTGGCGCCGTTGCCGGGGACTCTTTGAGTCTTCGATAGCTTAGAACTTAGGGTTTTACTAGGATTTTTTGTTTTCTTTTCGTTTTTGTTTTTTTTTTTTTTTTCGCTGATTTATTTTTCTGTTTTCTCTGATTTCGTATTGCATCGATCGACGCTCTTCTTGCATCGATCGACACACTTCGCTAAATCGCCAAGAACACTAAGAGATCATCAGGACGATGTGTCGGAATGATATTTTCTGCTCAGAGGTTCAGAGTTCACAGATAGTTGGAACTGGATTCTATAGTCACGAATCTGCTTTTCAGAAACCCTTTACAAGGAGTTGTAGTGTTTCTTCTTACCAAACACCGCCTGCACCTACAGCTCATGAGAGCAGAATGGAAATCATGATGGAGCAGTATCTTGAGAGACAACAACAGATTGATATGTCCTTCAACTCAAAGATTGATGCGTTGATTGAAGATTTGAGTGAGAAGTTCGAATCTCTGAGCACACATATGGAGGAGCTGGATATCAAAATTGAACGAGCAGATGCAGCAATAGAGAGGCGGAATGAAGCTAAGAGAGCTGAACAGAAGCTGCACATCAATGCTGTGAACATAAGGGATGAGATTGACTTGCTGGAAGAAGAAGAGAGCATAATCTCGGATTTTCTGGATGAATATTGTCTGCCTGATACATGCATCGATCGACACCCCCTTAGTGACGATCGACACGCCATTCTGACGGCAATTTCGAGTTCTTTCGAGAAACAGAATCGCCTTGCATCGATCGACACACATGATGCAACGATCGACACAGAACGCAGACATGTCCAGAAACCTGCAACAGTACTAGAACGAGTCTACAAGCCCACAGTGCCATATCCTAAGGTTCCCAAACCCTCTAAACAAGAGCTAGAAGTGGCTAACTGCATAAAAGTGACGGATAAGAAGGTGATCTCCACTGATGGTCATCTGAAAGAAGAAGTTCAGATGGGTGGAACTACAGTATCTGATAGTGGAGAGAAGAAGATGGTGGTTCCTCTTGAACCTGCTCTAACATCTTCAGTACCTGCAACTGCTCATAAGCAGAAAGCTCCAGACATCAGATATACGTCAAAGGTAAGGTACAAATCACCTAAGCTTAAACATTCTGATCACATTGTTTTGAATGCAGGAAAACAAAGAATCCCGCTGAAGCTACACTCCCACCCCGACCCTTATCGTTCGTTCCTTGGAAGATCTCATGATCTGAATGCTTATACGCCACCTTGGATGAAAAGACATTCGCAGAGACACTCAAAGTCTCTGTTGAAACCTCCATGAGTTCGATCTCTTTCTGATAGGTCAAGCTATTGACCTTAAACAAGCGCTGGGTGGGAGGTAACCCACCATTAGGTACTGGTGTTTTTCTTTTTCATTTTTGGTGTTTTTGTTAGGATTTTACGTTTGTTTTTGTTTCTGGTGAGTTTATGTTTGCAGGTCTCGGTTAAATCGCAGTGCAGCGATCGATGCACTTCTGTGTCGATCGTCACAACACGAAAGGAATCGCATTGCAGCGATCGTTGCGGTCCTGAGCAACGATCGACCATACACGAAAATCGCCAAGTAACGGTCGATGCACTTAGTGCAACGATCGATGCCTGTGCGACAGAGGTAACCCGACAGACATAATTTCATATTTTCATATTTTTCTTTCTTTTTACCAATCCTTCGCTGGACACTACTGGGGACAGTGTGTCTTAAGTGTGGGGGAGGTGCTACTGACTTATATCTTTCTGTTTTCTTAAGAGTCAGTCCGTTTTTCAAAAAAAATTTTGTTTTATTGAGTCAAAATTGTTTAAGTAAGAAACTATGATTTTCTGAGAAGATTTACAAGACTTGCAGGAACTTAAGTAACCATTGGGATGAAGTTGCAGGATCTATCTCTGACTATTAGAAAACCCCAACACAGATCAACCTACTGGGAACACCCACATCACTTCAGGTATCAGAGGATCCTTTACTGACTTCAACCTTAATACTGACTTAGATTTCTCACCTAAGGGCTTGGTATGCTTTATGTCGGATTCCCTGTTAGTTCTGACACAGCCTGTAAACCTGTCCTATTTAGTTCCCTTCTCCCCTTCTATAAAGTAAAAAAAAAAAAAAAAAGATAATAAACTGAGGATGAGTTAGTAACTCCGAAGTGGTCATGGGAATGGTAGCAAACACTATTTTCTCTCATGTGATCCATGGAATGTGTCCAAAGTACACCCCATAACGGGAAGAACACTGATAAAAAAAATAAAATGATACCCAATGGGGAAAAATCAGTTGTTAAAGAAGGGAAAGAGAAGAAAGGGACTAGAGAAAGATAGTATGGTGGTCTAGAGCTGATAAGGTAAGAATCCATGTGCCTTTAGATCGATACTCCTTAGGTGAGACCGCACTTAAATACTTGCAGAAGTCAGTAGGGAGAATTTGAATGCTTGAATGTGATTGTGGAGTTTACCTAGGACAGTTGCTAAGTGTGGGGGAAGTACATGTTGGTCTTGATATCCTGTAATTGATTCTTTCAGTGGTTTACTAAGGGGAATCTGAGTATTGTAGCTTCTAGGATGAAATGAGTTTCTGAAGAGTTTTCAAACCTCTTCACCATGTTTTAGTTCTCTGTTTTGCTTGAGGGCAAGCAAAGGCTAAGTGTGGGGGAGTTGATATATCATGGTTTTTACTAGTTTTAGACCATGATATAGGTATGTTTTTAGTGTCTTTTGTGTTCTTTTAGAGTCTTTTACAGGTATAATCAGGTTTGGAACTGAATTGGAGATAATGGAGCATTTTGGAGATTTTTGGAGTGTTTGGCCGAGAGATAGAGTTCACTGTCCGAAACAGAGAAAGGTGTCGATCGTTGCACTCTAGCAACGATCGATGCACCAGCGAGATGGGCCAAAACTCGGCGGTTTAGAAGAATCAAGATATTGCACTTTGATCCAGAAGTTCCTGATATTTACAAAGAAGCCTCTGGCCGAGATTATGCCTATATAATAGAGTTTTTAGTGTTTTTATTAGATACGCTTTATACGCTTTACATTACGCTTTGATAATTAAGAGCAGAGGATTTTAGAGCTTTTTGGGGCTGATCTGAACCTGTTACATCATCTGTATTTGGAGAAGATTTCGAACCCCTTTTACTCTTATTCTTTTATGCAATTTATTCATTCTATGATTATGTTTTCATTATCTATGTCTGAGTAGATTCCTAGTTAGGTTTAGGGTTTCTCACATAGGATTTCATGACTTGCTAGACTTGTTCAAATTCAGTTAAGGATTCAAACTATATCTGTTCTTCAATTTAATTGTGCTTAAAGTTAGTTCTAACCTGATCAATTAGAATCTAGATCTTAGGTTGCTAAATACGTCAGGAAAGTGGGGTTTAGGAATCTGAACTAATTAAATTGGGCAATTAAACTTTGCGCAAACGGAAGTTTGGTTTAGGATAATTGTGAACATATCAAACTTGGACTTATTGCTAGTTTAATCTGTTAGTTCTCGCAAACGAAAGTTTGGTTTGCTGCACTTAGACTTAGAGAATTATCGCAAAGGAATTTGGTTAATTCTATATCTGTGTTTTGAGTTCTAGAACTGTGCTTAATTAGATCCTTGCTGAATGAACTGTCTGCTTGTCTGATTTCCTGAGAATACCCTAGACTTGACGCTTTTAATTACTTGCTTTCACAAATCTCTGCTACTGATTTACTTTCTCGCACCGCTTTTAATTCAATCACATTGCTTCTTTCTAGTATTAGTCTCTACTGTTCTGATCTTTTGAGACCGAGTGTCCCTGTGGATTCGATAACCCTATATACTACTTTGACATTGCTGTTCACTTGCAGTTTAGTATAGGGTAAAACTTAGAACCTATCATGCAGCCAAGAGATTGCACAGTATCCAGCTTAGATCTAATATCAGCTATCTCTAAGTTCTCTACTTTTCCACCGGATCTCTTTCTCCTCTCATCAGTAGACTTGCAGCTATTGCTACTCACTAGGTTCTCAATCAACTACTTAGCTTGTGCAGGAGTCCTGGTGTTGAAGTTTGCATTACTGGAGTTATCCAGCGCAGTCTGATATGGCAGATCTATGCCTCTAAAGAAGATACCTAGCAATGTGACCTCTGTAAATCCATGGTGCGGGAAGCCACGCTGATACTTCTTGAATCTCATCCAGGCAGCTTTTAGAGGCTCCACAGGACCTTGGAAGAATGTTAGAATGTCCTGTCTGGACTGATCGGAGCGCGCATCATCGTAGAAGTGCCTCAGAAACTCGCTCTTAAGAGCATCCCATGTAGTAAACTGCCTAGCTGGCAGTTGCTTCAGCCACTCAGCAGCGTCTCCAGCGAGACTGTGCGGAAAGAGCTTAAGAAACAGATAATCCTGGCATACTCCATCATACTTCATGCCAGTGATTATATCCTCGAACTGATCAGTGTGATCCATAGGCTGTTCCGATGGGTGACCATGGAAAGCATTCTGTCTCATCAGCGAGTAGTAGATGTTTTTGATCTCAAAATCGTTCCTCTCAAAACCAGGAGGTACTAGAGCTGACCGGTTGGCATGAAACTCATCCGGACGATTGTAGTCAGCCAAAGACCTCTCATGGATCACCATCTGTTGCTCCACAGGATCAGGGATGACATTCCCTTCAGCATCAATCCTATGCCCAGCAGCATTGTAAGGATTGTTTTGCGGATCCCTGAGGGTTCCTTGAGCATCGGTTCCTTGAGCTTCGGGAATCAATATCAAACGTTCTCGTACCATCCATGCTCTTCTTTCTCTTCTGTTGGTTCTTTCTAGTCGTCCAAGTTCTTCAAGTCCGAGATTAACAAGGTTCAAGTTCTGATTACTTCTAGTTCACGCATCTGCATAAACTGTCTGTAATCGTCAAGCAACGATCGATGGTATTAGTGCAACGATCGATTCAATCTCAGAATCACCTAGTGAGAATCGACACAAGGGTGCAACGATTGACGCTATGCGAAATCGGTACCTGCGACAGAAAAAAAAACAGAAAAAAAAATTAGTAAATAAAATAAAAATAAAAATCCTAGTATAAACCATAGGTTCGAATCTATCGAAGACTCAGCAGAGTCCCCGGCAACGGCGCCAAAAAATTGATAGGTGTAGTTTTAATCCCTATTTTAACTGCAAGTGCACAGTAATGTCAATGTAGTACTTCGGGTATCGAATCCACAGGGACTCCGGTTTTCAATAGATTCAGAACGGAAGAGATTTAAACTAAGAAGAAGCAGATGTAATGTAAACTGAATAGCAGTGCGAGAAAGTAAACAAGTAGCAAGATTGGTTGTGAAAAACAGTTAATTAAGGGCGCTAAGTCTAGGGTGTTCTCAGGAAATCAGACAAGCAGACAAATCATTCAGTAAGGATCTAATTAAGCACAGTTCTAGAACTCAAAACACGGATATAGAATTAACCAACTGTCGTTACGAGAATTCTCTAAGTCTAAGTGCAGCAATCAAAATTCTTTTGCAATTACTAACAGATTAAACCAGCTTTAATTCCAAATTCGATATGTTCACAACTAAACTAAACCAAATTCCTTTGCGAGAAGTTTAATTGCTCAACCTAAATAGTTCAGATTCTAAACCACACTTTCGTGTCGTATTTAGCAACCTAAGATCGAGATTCTAAGTGATCAAGTTAGAACTAGCATTAAACTCAATTTAGATCAAATAACAGATAAGTTATGAATCCTTAACTGAATTAATTAAATCTAGCAAGTCATGAAATCTTTAATGAGAAACCCTAAACCTAACTATGAATCTACTCAGACATGGAAGATGTAAACATAATCAATGAATTAATAGATATCATAAAAGAGATTAAATAAGTAAAGGGGTTCGAAATCTTCTCCAAAATAAAGATGAAGTACATGATCAGATCAGCCCCAATAAGCTCTAAAAACTCTCTGCTCTAAATTATGAATGGTGTATGAAAAATAATGTCTAAAGCCTAATATATATAGCTAATCACGTCTGGGGCTTCTGTGTAATATCTAGAACTTTTCTGGGCTCTTCTGCAATATTTGATAACTTCATTAAACCGCCGAGATCTGGCCCATTCGCGTCTTGCATCGACCGATGCAGGTGTGTGTCGATCGATGCATGATCCCAAAACTGGACAGTGAGTTCTTTCTCTCGGACCAAATTTCTAAGTGCTCCAAATAGCTCTATAATCACCACATTAGCTCCAAACGTGCGTATTCCTAATAAAATCTGTAAAAGACTAAAGAGACACAAATAGACTCTAAAACATACTTATATCATGGTTTAAAACTAGTAAAAACCATGATATATCAGTTCACCTCACTTAACCTTGCTTCCACCTTATCAAAGGATTCCATAGAAAGAGCCCAAATGCAATCTTTCTATCCAAATAGTCTCGGCCAAGTCTCTAGGTTTTAGACACCAAACATGTATCAAGTTTGTAGAATAATCTAAAGCACTTTTGATGAATATATTAAACCTATATAAAGTATAAGAGGCTAAATGATCAATTCATCCTAAGTAATATGTGTAACTATGGATGAAGACATCAACTGATAATATTAATTAGATATAGTTCAATAATTCGTAGATCCCTTTGAAACCCTAACCTGACTAGAAAACTATTCAGACATGGTATAAAAAATACAAAGAGGTGAAAATAAATGCATAATTGTATTACGAATGAAAAACATGTGTTCATAATCTTCTCAGAAATCATAGACTTAGAGAGCATTCTTCATAATTGTATAAGACGAAAATTCTTCAAGTCTCAATTGTAAATTAAGTGTCTCTCCAAAATTACAGAAATAAGAATAAAAGTTCCAAAATGTGGTTGGGATATGATTTGAAGTGATTTTATTGAACTAGGTAAAGTTGGAATTTACCTTCTTTTTCTATCAAGACAAGAGCGGTCAGTCTTTTGAGTAAGTGGCCGCTCCGAAGATTGATCGATTTATCTATTGAATATCCTGAGAATTTATTCGCTTACGTTGATCGATCGATCCATGTGTGTATGGATCGATTAGTCTTCTTTTATTTTCTAGGAGCGAAAGTTTGTCAGCTTCTACTATATCGAACGTTCCCTCCTAGAACTAGCCCGTCAATTTGATTCATAATCTACAGGCATGTCCCGTTTGACCCGATGTGGGATGGGTGCGGTCGAATAAATCAAAAGTTCAAATTAAAAGGGTGGGTCAGTGTATTTTGAGGTCGGACGGGTCCGGGTCACAATATTTAAAATATAGATTTGCGAAATATCTGAAATTATGTTGTTTATAGGTTTTAGTTTGTAAATGTGTGCTATTTTCACTTATTAATTAACTTATTAATCTATCTATATCTCTCATTCAGGCTCTCCATTCTCAAAGTCTAGTAAAGCTTAGCTTGACAAGGAACCAAAAACAATCTATTGAATTCAGAAGTTTCATTATTTGTAAAATTTTATATAACAGTTTGGCTAATGAGATATATCGAGAAGAAAATACATTTACTTATATAGTTTTTGTAGATGAAGAATCATAATAATATTTTTTCGTAAATTATTTATAGTTTTCTGTTATATTAAACTAGATGTTTCAGTTATTACTATTTTGCTACTTTGTAATTAAAATAACAAACCAGTATTTCATCATACAAACTAATTTAAAATAATATTAATAATTTTCATAAATTTGTATATAATTTGTTTTCATATTACAATAAATGTCTTATTGATTATTGATGTTACACAAACATAATTAGTAAACCGTGGTTTTTAATTTAGTATTCTTATAAGTTATTTGGTTTAATGGGTCTAAATTTATTAATCTCCTTCTCACAGCAGTAGCAAGATTTTCCTCCGTTTGTATCAGGTTGACATTTTCCTGCACCGGCATGGTCCAATATGCATGCGTTGTGGCAGTCTCTGCCACCACCAGATGTGTCACAGATCCCTTTTGGTACACGCTTATTTGCCGTTGGCGATTTGCACGGAATCTTTCCCTTGGATTTATTCCCTTGTAATTCGGTCTGAGCTCTAACCAATCCATCTTTGAAATTATCTGGTTAAAGTTGGTTAAACCGAAACAAAAAGCCATAAAATTTACTTTAATGCAGTGAACAGTTATAAAAATATTCCTTACAGAGTTGTCATTTTGATTAGAATGCATATTTTACAGAACTTAATAAACACTCAATTTCTTTAGAAAATCACAAAATTTTCAGCTTTCCATTGTTTCAGAAGTCAATTTGCATTTGCATTATATATAAAACAAATTAGTTCCATAAGTTTTAGAAAATAAAACTATTCCGACAACATTTAGGACCAGCATGATCAATCGCGAGACTACATGTACGGAGCGTCTGAAATCCAAACGTACAGAAATATTTTGTTTTGACACAAATACAAATAGGAAAAATGCCAAAAAATATCTGAACTATTCAGAACTGGTTAAAAAAATTTAGACTAAAAAGCTTTCACTAAACGTTGATTTCCCAAACAATACTCCAATTTAGGGTTGACCTCGCCAAAATGGTACACCCAAATAATACTTCAATTTAGGGTTGACCTCGCCAAAATGATATACCGTTATTTAATTTAACAGAAAAATTCGACATCATTAATGGTTCTGTTAAACAAATACGACGTCATCCAAAACGACGTCGTTTTGTTCGACGAGAAAAAAAATCAGCACTCAGCTGTGTTCGAACTTTAAACTTGTGAGCAGGTGTATGAGACATGTAACCATTGAGTCATTTAATATGTGTTGTTCATAATTACAAACAAATTATCTCAAGTTTTCTTATTTCCTTATTTATAATAAATTCCAAATTGATTTGTAACTTACAACTCTACAATAAAAATTCATGATATAAAATTTATGTATAACAAACATATTTACTAATATCTTACAATCATATATATTATAAAGATTATTTGATATTTTAATTTTTATTAACATAATTATATATATATTGAATATAATAAAAAATGATTATATTATAATGTGTTTTTAAATTTTTACTGAACTTGGCTATTTTATAAAATTATTTTTTATTATATTAATATTTTTTAATTTTAAATATTGATTTAAATTATTGTTTTATTAAATTCAATATATATATATATATAATTCTGTTAATAAAAAATTAAAAATATCAAATAATTTTTATAATATATATGTTTGTAAAATATTAGTAAATATGTTTGTTATAAAAAAATTTTATATCATGAATTTTTATTGTAAAGTTGTAAGTTACAAATCAATTTGGGATTTATTATAAATAAGGAAAGCAGAGAACTTAACATAATTTATTTGTAATTATGAACAACGAATATCAAATGGCTCAATGGTTACATGTCTTATACACCTGTTCACAGGTCTCAGGTTCGAACCCAGCTGAATGCTGGTGTTTATTTTTCTTGTCGAACAAAATGACATGACGTCGTTTGTTTTACAAAACCATTAACGGCATCGAATTTTTTTGTTAAATTAATTAACGGTGTATCATTTTGGCGAGGTTAACTCTAAGTTGAGATATTATTTGGGAAGTCAACGTTTAATCTGGATTTGTTTTGTGAAGCTCTTTAGTTTCGATTTGTTTTGGACAGTTCTGAATAGTTCAGGTATTTTTTGGCATTTTTCTCAATACCAAACTCTTTTTCTTTTTCTTTTTTGGACATTGACAATTGTCAAACTTAAACAAAAACTTCTCTTTTGTTTGTGTTTAATAGGCAAAAAAAAAAAAAAATTGTTTATGACGTTTGAAGTAATAAGTTTAGTTATTTGATTTTACCAAAAAAAAGTTAATTATTTGAACAAAAAAATATAAACATAAATATAATATACACACACAAAAGGGCTTCGGTGAGATACGTATATCAGGATATACATTCATTACCAGTTGAAATTAAGAAGAAGAAGATCATCAAGTAAGAACTGAAACGAGCGATTTTTGCATTCTTGGCCATTTTTTTGTTTGCTTTTTCCCTTAAATCTTCTCTCTATTTTTATGGAATGTATATATGTCTACGATCAAGCAGTTGTATATATAAATAATTTTTTGAAGTAAAATATGATCAAAGGTATTCCGTAAAAAATGCCTGAAATTTAAAGGAGATGAATAATAAAAAGTCGAGGGACCTCAAATTTTACCCTATAATTTGCTACTTTTAGTTAATACTTTTTTGTAGTTCCTTGTTCAGCAGATCATCGCTGCGACTATTTTGGGCGACAAGAAAATAAAATGTGGATGAAGATAAATAATACTTTGTGAGATAAAAGAAACGTGTGGTTGCAATGATACGACAAAGGGGATTCTGATGACATGTCTTGTCTAAAGATTACTAAGTCAGCTGCGTGGTTAGTCTATGTGGTTCAAACTAAACGAGTTCTGAAAGGTTTTTTTGAAGGTAAATTTCTTTATCGTCAATTTATCATAACAAAAAAAGGCAATTCATATCAAAAAAATTGTCATAGTAAACAGAATTTAGTTTCTAATTGATGATTTATAAAAGAAAATCGATGACTATAAAATTAATTCCACAACTTTGAAGTTTCTAGTTTTATGTTAGGGTTGAAATCAACCAAATAGAGATCAATAGTTAAAATCAACTAAATATGAGAATTATACCAAGTTGATGTCCTGAAATAGATGATCGTCTGCACTGTCGATCCATCTTTGATCGTCCGCTTTATATCTACAATAATAAGCGAGAATGGAATGATTGTAGATTCATATAGTTTCCATATGTTATCACTCCTCCACAATCACATGATGAGGTTTTGGAATGCTAAGACTGGATCGAAAGTCGCGAAAGAGTATTGTTGAAAGACTTTTAGTAAAGATATCAGCATACTGGTGAGATGATGGGACATGAAGAACATAGACATGTCCCAAAGCGAATTTTTCTCTGAAAGTGTATGTCGATTTTGACATGTTGTGTGTGTTGGTGGTTAACCGGACTATGTGACATGTAGAGAGTTCTGATGTTGTCGCAGTAAACACAATGGTCTTTGTTGATGGACAGTGAAGCTTAAGAGGAAGGTTTTGACTCCAACATACTTCAGCAATGGAATTGGTGACACTACAATATACTTATTTGGTGCTTGAGCGTTAGATTGTATGTTGGCGTATTGACGACTAAGTGATGAGAATATGACCAAGATAAATGGCGTAACCAGAGGTGGATCGGCATATTGTTGGACAACAACACCAATCAGTATAAGAGTATGTGGTGAACTACATATCACAAAACTTGTATATCTGGAGAAAATTACCTTGAATGTATCTTACAATAAGTTTGAGTGCGGCAATGTTTGGTTTCTAGGACATCATTTATGAATAGACATATTTGTTGAATGGCATATGTGATATTCAACCTAGTAATGGTAATGTATTTAAATGCCCGGCTAGGCTTCGATAGGTGGTAGGGTCGGCAACTGATGGTCCTCGATTGACAGCAAGTTTTGAGTTTGTGTCAACTGGTGTGAGACTTGGCTTACAATTTGACTTTTTAGCTCTGTGAAGGATTTCGATTACATATTGTTTTTCTTGCCATAAGAGGACTTCATTGGTGTTGCTAGTGGATGTGATCCCAAGGAAAAGGTGGAACTTACCAAGATCTGTCGTATCAAATTATGTAGCAAATAATTTGTTGATGTATTCACTACAAGAAATCTGGGTATTGATAGCAAATCATAATAACACGAATCCATAAACTGCTATTAACAATAGCAAGCTGAGATACCAATTCTATTATAGCATTCAATCAACACTAAGCAAGATTTTTACAAATTTTTTTACTAAATGGGAAGAAAAATTCTCTGTAACACTTAGTCTGCCGAAAATTTGGTGAAAATTTCACTTTGGCACTAAAACTAAATGTTTTTGCTGAAATTTTGTCACTCTTTATTCACATTTAGAAACTCATAATCCCACAAAAAATACAATACTCTAACTCAGTTTTCTTCTCTCTATCTCGTCTCTTTCCTTTCTTCTTCTGAAGATTTTTTGTTCTTCAATCTATCTCCCCTTCTATCTTTAATCGATCTCATCGGGGTTTTGGCTCTCCTAGCCCTATGACGCCAAAAAAATTCATATTGCCCCTTCTTAATTTACAATACCCCTCTCATTAAAATGAGAGTGGTTGATTAATGTTCTGCCCTTACTGAATTTTTAAAAAAATGAATATTAAATAATAAAATCGAAATCGGATTGGGTCTCGGTTGTATCCGATCTGTCTTGCTTGACCTGAGATCAAAAATTGAAATTGAATGGGGCAAATTGAATATCAAATCGACATCAAAATCCACCTCCTGAATCTCATCTCATTTTCATTTTAGCTCTGTCGGATTCACCTCCGGAGCTGGGGAAGCTTCGATTTTCGCCGGATCTTCGCCTCCTACACCGGCGTCACCGTCTCCTTCGCTGCGCCGTTTTAAATGGGAGATTGTAATCGATTTGATGCACATTTTAAATAATGTTTCTGGGTTTATTATGAGTCCAAATTGGTTACAGATGCATTGTTGTGGTTGAATCATTGTAAAATTTTACTTTTTCAAACGAATTGAGAGTTGAATGTTGAATTGGAGTGTTTCGGGTTCCTGTTCATTCGATAGTAGTATAACTAAGTAAAACCAGTAACACTAGGACATGTTGTATAACTAGTAAAACTAGGGTATAACTGTGTACATCTATTGTATAACTGTGAACAAATAGTGTATTACTGTGAAATGTTGTGTAACTAGTAACACTATGTTTTCGTATAGGCCTATTGCAGTACAGAAAGACATCTTAACCATTACCAAGACAGTATAACTAGTAACACTGTGTTCTCGTATAAATCCAGTACAATTTTAATACTCTTAATACGAACGTATGTTTACGTAGAAATATATAAATAATCATTTAAAGGTTCTATTGTCAAGCAAGCAAAACAGAACTATCTCACGCAAAATGGAAACAGAGAGAGTAATCATAAACATACTACCGTTTTCAGGAAATAAAAACTTGAAATACCACTACAAGAAATATGGGTATTAGTAGCACACGGAAAACGCTACCATAGGGTTTTGGTAGCGTTTTCATGAACGCTATGTCAGCCGCAACTATAATAAACCCCCTACCATAGCGGTTTTTTAATGCTATAATAAATGGACATATTGTAGCATTAAGTAATTGTTATTGGTAACTCTATAGTGACACATATCTAGTGTCATCATGCAGTTTTCCATGGCGCTATTTTCGTGTTGTAGTATAAATTATAATAACACATGTTCATTGCTAATGAATTTGTTTTCGTGACGTTTTTGTTCGTCGAATTGAGCACCTATTATAGCATCTATCATATGCAATACAAAAGTATTATATACCATCTGGTCAGGTGTCTCGACGAAGAGATCGGTTCCATTAGCAAGAAGGGATGTGTTCTTGTCAAATTCAGGAGGCAAGTCAGAGGAGTCTTCGATAGGTAATACAGGCTCAGAGCCGTTCATTCTATTGATCTTGCAATTCCTTCTTTCTTTCAGCGTTGCAGCACCTCTCAAGGCTTATTCTGTTGGGAATGTCCTGAAATCTACCGTACTATCTCTAGAAAGTATGATAAGTGTCGAGATCAGACATAAGTCATAAATGCTGGGTAATCATGATGGCTTGCTAGAGTCCGCTCATGATCTATAAGTTTAGGACTTATTACCAGCATTGTATGATCCCTAAGGGTCACACACCATAGCTAACGGGAAAGTTAAAATGGAATTAATACGGTAAGATGCAATGGCATTTACTGTATTGGATCAGAGTTTTGGGCCAGACAAATACAGGTTTTTGTCTGATTTGTATTTTGGGCCCAAAAGATTAATGAGCCATTAGTCTAATGACTTGGGCCCATTAATGAGATATAAGAGAATCAGAAAGCCCTAAAGGAATTAGAACTCATGCGATTTTTCCTTTTTGGCGTCACTTCTCTCTCTCCAAAAACCTCTCTCTGATTCTTCCAACTTTTTGGTCTAGCAGCCGTCCCGTGCTTGTAAGAGTGTGGATACTCGAGGAGGAATAGGTAGCCATCTGTTCTAGCTGATCTCATCACTGCCATCCATAATCCGCTGCAATCTGAAAGGTAGTGATCAGGTTTGGTTTATGATTCGTTTTGCAAGAACCTAGATCTGTTTAAGGATTTGTGTTAGGTTGCAATTGGGAATTGAACCATGGAAAAACACTCATAATCCTTCAGTGGTATCAGAGCCCAGGTTTTAGGTTCCTTGTTAAATTGGATCATTTGAATGTGATTAATCGAAAGCTTGCTGGGTTTTGGTAATAATTGAATGATGTTATTGTCATTAATTGAATAAACCCTAATCGCTTAAGCCGTTTGCTTGTGTGTTGCGATCATTTAATAATTGAATGACCTTATTATTGAATCGTTGCTATGTTGCAAATCGCTTTATGTTATGCGGCTCATTGATTATCGCTTGTTATTGGCCAAAGGTCTTATTGATAATCGAATGTGTTTTAGTTTAATAATCGGCTGATTAAAAAAAGATTTGTTATTGGCCGAATGTTCTTGTCAATAAAAGAATGTTCCATTGCATTATTGAAACCCTAACCGAGAGTTATGATCATGTGATGCGAGCGTTTTAATTGGCTAATATAAACGATTTGGAAAAGGTCATGAAGCATATAATGAATCGAATGCTGAATTGTTAATAAGGACAAATTTGTTTTGTCTCCTTGTGTATAAGCTTGATACGAATGTTGGAAATTATTCAATTAGTGTTGATTGAAAAATTGTTTTGTCCTTTAGTGTTGAATCGATTCGCTTTTGACTTTGTCATGTTAATCAATGTCACGATCATAATGTGTTGGCTTTTTGTCTTATAGTGATTGTTTAATAATCGCTTGTTGATCTAAAGTCAAATTCGTTTGAAAATTAATGATCAATGTCAACAAGATTGTTGTTCATTAAGTCAAAAAAATCGTTTTTTTGTTACGATTTTATTAAGGAAGAGAATCATAACAAACCATTTTGGTTTTGTTGAATAATTAATTATTTAATTAATTTTGGTTCTAGCGGTTAACCCAAATCACGGTTTGCTGGAAATTATTTAATACAATTGGTATTATTTAATTTCTGGTTAAGCCGGATTTAAAATTCAAAATTTGAATTTTAACCAAAACCGAAGGCTGGTCTAAGTTTGATTTGGTTGGACCAAATAATTTAGAGCTGGTCTGGTTTAGTAAATAACCGATAGTTTTGACAGTTAATTTGGTCTTGGACCAGAATTAATAAACCGGATCGGTTATGTCAAATTATTGGGCCAGCTGGAATTCTATGGTCTTGGGCCAAGAATTGGGCCTATAATTTGTGACCCAACCCAAAATATTTAATAAAATATTAAAATTAGAAATTTCTATTTTTAGTAAGTTACTAAATTTAGAAAGTTTCTAAAAAAAGAAAGTTTCCCAAAATAGTAATTTTCTATTTTTGGAAATAAAACTTAAAAATCCTCAAAAACAATATCAAGCTTGGATGTCTTTCCAATCTTGTCAGCTACTTAACGCTTATTTGATTACAGATATGGCTTACAGTGTGAGGTGTCTGTTTTCGCGTAAGTAAAGTAGTATATAGTCACTAATTTCATTGGGAGTCCCAGATTTTAGTGATTATTTGGCTGTAAGAGATTGGTTTCCTTGACTGGGCCATCGGGAGTCCCGGGCCTTGAGACATCTGGTGAATTTGGGCCTCGGGTCCAATTCACAACCGAGAGTTATTGGTTATAACTAGCTGTGTGTATGCTTACCAAGTAAAGCTAATTCTGGGTGACGGCCAGTGGCCCACTTTGGATTTAGCTAAACATGGGTCTCGGAATCATTGTATTCTTATGAGGTTGAACAAAGAAATTTTGAATACAATGCGAGTTTTCTTATAAGTTGTTAAGATTGCTCTTTTATGAACTTAATAACTAAAACTCTATTTATCTCTAAATTTCAGCTATGAAAACACAAACAATCAAAACACTTTCTCGATCCGGTATGTCCTTGAGATGGACAAACTGAACGGATCAAATTTCTTGACTTGGTCGCGGAACCTGAGGCTAGTCCTCAGGCAGGAGAGAAAGGACTAAGTCCTTGAGAAAGCTCTCCCCATGAGGATCGGGTCCAATGCCTCTCATGCAGTATATGATGCTTGGAATAAGCATTATAATGATGCGGTAGATGTGCGTGGTCTGATATTGGCTACCATGGACTCAGATTTGCTGAAGCAATATGAGAACATGGAGTCGCCAATAGAGATGATCAGCAGCCTGAAATTGAAATTTCAGGAGCAGGTAAGAGTGGAGAGATACCAGTTGGTTAAATCTCTCACTAGCTGCAAGCTACCAAATGATCATCCAGTAAGTCCTCATGTCAGTAAAATGATGGGTTACGTTGATAACCTGAGGAAACTGGATTATCCAGTCAGCCAAGAATTGGCAACTGATATCATTCTGCAGTCACTGCCGTCAAGCTATGATAAGTTCGTAAGGAACTATATCAAGAAAGGCTTAACGAAGACGTTGACTGAACTGCATGATATGCTCAAGACAGTTGAGCCAAACGTGAAGAGTACCCTGTACAATCTCATGAATGAGAAGGGTAGGTTTACTAAACCTAATGCTGACAAGGGTGAAGACAAAGTTGTCCAGATTTTGAATCATGGCAAGCATGTGTCTTCTGAGCCCGAGTCAGATACCTCTTACGTTGGTGAGTGCTGCTACTGTAAAGAGACTGGGCATTGGAAGAGAGATTGCATTAAATTCATGGAAGATTATGAGGAGTTGAAGTTGATGTATGAAACAACTTCCTCAGGTATTCATGTTATTACTTCAAGTTATACCTTATAGGTATTGGATACTGGTTGTGGCACTGATATTTGTTATAATATGCAGAGCCTGAGCAACAGTAGAACGTTGAAGGAAGGGCAAGTGGAACTGCATGTCTGGAAGGAGCTTGGGATGCTGCCTCAGCCGTAGGGTTTTCACTTGTAGATGCCTTTGAGGCTTGGTTTTATTAAGTAATTGCTACAATGTACCTGCTTTAAGCAGAGTTGTTTTTCATTTTCTTATAAAGAATTTGAATGTTTTTCATTTTGATAAAGACAAGTTTTGTTCTTTTGATCTTAATGAAATGTTAATTGTAGCACCCTATTCAAGGAATGGGTTTTATATCTTAAACCAAAGAGTGCCTAAATATAACATAAATACCGAATTGGTTTAAATCTGATGAATTAAACCTGATTTTTCTTGGCATAAATGTTTTGGTCACATAGAGTAAGCCGGATTCAGAAACCCCATAGTTATGGACTTTTGGGCTCATTTGAATGGATATCTTATGAGACTTGAATTCTTCTTACTGGACCAAAACACAAAGGGCCCATCTTAGCCGAGCTAGAGAAAAGCCCAAAGGCTTATTGGACATTGGACATACTCATGTATGTGGTCCGATGAGCAGTAATGCCAGAGAAAATTTCCTGTACTTCATTGTCTCTACTGATTACTTCAGTGAGTGTGACTGTGTTCATTTGATGAGACACAAGTCGGAATTCTTTGACATGGTCGAAAGAGTTCCAGAATGAAGTATAGAATCTGAATGACAGAAGTATTAAGACTCTGGATTAGATCACGAGTGAGAATACTTAAGTCATTGATTGTGTGATCATCTGAATGAGTGTGAAGTCGTTTCACAGCTCAATTCTCCTGAAAACCTAGAGGTGTTTCTGTGAGAATGAATCAGATCTTATAAGAAATGATTAAAGATGAGTCACACGAATCTTCCATGATATTCTTTAAGAATAACGCTCTAAAATATCTAAGTTTACGCTGAAATAGTTCCACCAATATCAGTTGAAAGACACCACATAAATGTGGATTGGAATCGATCCAAATTCGTCTTTACTGAGTATTTGTAATTGTGCTACTTCGCTGGTTGTCCTAGGGAAACCAAGGCTTGTTACTTTTACGTCCATTCTGTTTTCTAAGAGGGGAAGTAACTTTCCAAGAAGAACAGTGGGAGTAAAAGTATAACTCGAAGAAATTCGAGAAATACAGGAGGCTGCTCAACCTGTTGAGGGAGAGCAACGGATGGATTTACAGATTTCTGTAGAATCTGCACCTGTAAAGCCTGAAGTTCGCAGATCTGAATGAATCAGTTACTAATCCGAGAGTGATTTCTCATCATTAGTTGAATCTGATGATCATTGAAAGTTCGCATGATCTGATGATCATTGAAAGCGACGAATCTGCGAAATTCAAAGAAGCGAAAGTGAGCCCGGACTCCGAAAATTACACTATGTGTAAGTTAGCTTCATTGATCCATTCATGGATGGAAGCAAACATATCGGAGTTGGAATCTTCGTTCTGTTAAAGTAGTCAAGGTTTTGACTTGAACAGGAACGAAGTGGAACTGTGCGTTTACTAAAAGATAAGTGGGAGCAATATTGCATTTCTCATAGTGTATGTCGATGACATACTGATTCTCAAAAATAACGTTCCAATGCTGCAGTCGGTAAAGGACTGGCTTGGGAGTTGGTTTTATGATTGACATGGGTAAAGCTACGTAGTTCTTGGATTTTGGATCTAAAGATAAAGATCCAAAAGAGCTGGTAGGACAAAGTCAGGATTCTTAAATTGACAAAGTCCTACACGTAATCAGCAATCCAAGAAGGGTTTTATGCCAATATCACATGGCAATTCATTAAGCAAGATACAGTGTCCTGCGATATCTGCTGAGCTTGAATGCATGGATAGGATTCCATATGCGACGGCAATTGGATCTATCATGTATGCCATGACATGTACTTGTTTTGATGTTGCTTTAATGTTAAGCAAGACAAGTAAAGACCAGTCAAATCCAGCAGAGAATCACTGGATTGCCGTAAAGAATATTCTGAAGTATTTGAGGAATACTTAGGATAAGTTCTTGATTTACGGAGAAAGTGAGGTGCTACAAGTAGATAGAGTCTGAAAGGCAAGTTTCCAATAGACAAAGATAATTCCTGGTCACAGTCCGGCTATATCTTGTGTCTATCTGGCGGTGCAAGGCACTGTAGCTGACTCCATGACTTAAGCTGAACATTTCGCAGCTTGAGAAGCGGCGAAAGAGGTTGTTTGGATAGAAAAAGTTCATCACTGAACTTGATGTGATTCCCAGCGTAGATGAGGCTAGCTGCACATCTGAGATCCAAACACCTTGAGGATAGGTATAACCTATTCCGTGAGATAAATGACAGAGGTGTTAAGTAGATAAGCAAGTTTCATCGAATGAGAACGTTGCTAATCTATTAACGAAGCCACTCCTTATGCCTAAGCACGAGTCGCGGACTGTAGCTGTAGGATGAGTGAAATTAAGATGTAGTCTTAATTTCAGTGGGAGTTTGTAAAGGGCTTTACTTAGTTATTTTGAATGGTTCATGAAAACATAGCATTTTATGTTTGTGAAATCTAATGATTTCTGGATTATTTTAACTGTGATATAAATAATCGTTCCAAAATGATTCATGTCATTATATATGGGCCATCGAAGTACATGAGTAGACTTGATCCTGAAACCCCATATTTAACGAAGTGACATAAATCATAGTGTCCATAGTCGAAGGTTGTTGAAATTGGAACACCAACAACCTGTTGAGACTAGATTGTGTTGAGACTTATGACCAAGTTTCGAGGGGTCATAGATGCGCGGCATCAAAGTCGACACATAGGTATATGTAGGGGAGCATATGACCGGACATGGCCCGCTGATGAGAACTCTGCAAGATATTAATATCTGTGTCATAAGAAGTTCTCATATACGACTATAGAGTATAGTCCTTAGACCTGAGTTCGCATGCATGTGGCTGCACATGGAGTAATGCGCTTTGATCATTGTCTAACGCTGTTTCGTAACTGGGAGCTATACGGACCTTGGTTGGGTGTATTATGAATTGTGTAGTTCATAGTGATGGAACAAGACGGGATTTGTCCCTGCCGTTTAACGGAGGTAATATCTCTAGGCCAATCGGAGATTTGATAGCTGGTAAGAGAATGGCCATTCCCAAACGGACTTGCCCAAGTCGTTTGAATAGTCAGTATCAAATCTGGTCCGATAAACATGGTCTAGCTATATAAGGATGACACGCATCTTGCCTTATGCCAGATCGAGATATTGAGACAAAAGGATTAGGGAATGTAGGATTCCAGTACAATCGGAAGATTGTTGGGAATGTCCTTTGTAGGATTCCAGTACAAGTGGGAGATTGTTGGGAATGTCCTGAAATCTACCGTACTATCTCTAGAAAGTATGATAAGTGTCGAGATCAGACATAAGTCATAAATGCTGGGTAATCATGATGGCTTGCTAGAGTCCGCTCATGATCTATAAGTTTAGGACTTATTACCAGCATTGTATGATCCCTAAGGGTCACACACCATAGCTAACGGGAAAGTTAAAATGGAATTAATACGGTAAGATGCAATGGCATTTACTGTATTGGATCAGAGTTTTGGGCCAGACAAATACAGGTTTTTGTCTGATTTGTATTTTGGGCCCAAAAGATTAATGAGCCATTAGTCTAATGACTTGGGCCCATTAATGAGATATAAGAGAATCAGAAAGCCCTAAAGGAATTAGAACTCATGCGATTTTTCCTTTTTGGCGTCACTTCTCTCTCTCCAAAAACCTCTCTCTGATTCTTCCAACTTTTTGGTCTAGCAGCCGTCCCGTGCTTGTAAGAGTGTGGATACTCGAGGAGGAATAGGTAGCCATCTGTTCTAGCTGATCTCATCACTGCCATCCATAATCCGCTGCAATCTGAAAGGTAGTGATCAGGTTTGGTTTATGATTCGTTTTGCAAGAACCTAGATCTGTTTAAGGATTTGTGTTAGGTTGCAATTGGGAATTGAACCATGGAAAAACACTCATAATCCTTCATATTCACCAAACACCAATGAATCAGAAACATAGCATGATTATAGAAAAACACCAAAAAAATCTTAAATCTTCTCTTTACAAGTTGTAGCTGACGCAGTGAGAGTGAGTATCTCACTGACACTTGTCCCAGTCATGGCGGAACCAATCATTGTGCTGAGCTGGTTGGTCTCTGTTTGCTCCCATTGTCTCCGCCATCTGCGCACACTGGGCCGCAACCACAGCCGCTGGCTGTTTCTTTAGTTGTTTGTCGACAATTGCCACCGTCTTTTCCGGCGTTATCGGAAGCTACGGCGGCGTGGACTTCAGCTCTCCGCAGCCTCACTTCTTCCTTTCGTTTCGCCTTAATCTCTTTCCACCATTTCTTTATCGACGACCTAATCTTCCATGGAAGTTTCTACAATTCCATTATTGTTTAATTTAGAAAACCAAAGTTTTTGATTCAGAAAATCAAACGAAACGAAATAACCAAAAAGGGTTTTACAAGTTTCTGTGGATCCTAAAACCCACACTCAGTTTTTAGAGTGTTTTAGACGAGCTGATTTACAAGATAGGTGGGTTAGATTCTTGGTCGAACTAGATCAAGGAGCTTAACAATGGTGAAAAGTGGATTTGTATTGATTTTTATATAAGAACACTAAGAACTCGAGCTGAGTAGCGATTACAAGATCTTAATGCTAGGTTTGAGTATGATGTCAAGAATCGGATCCCTTCTCAAGTCACCGGAGTCTCCTTATATAGCCCTGGTCTTCACAACTGCTCTTCGTGACTTGAGGAGTGGTTCCAACCGCTCGCGAGATTCCCGGGATCGCACGTCAACTCGCCTCCTCCTTCTTAGTCGGTTCGTTGCTAACGGCCTATGTCGTCATCTCCCGAGCTGTATTGTGAAGTCGGAGCCTCTTCTGTCGATTTGGGCTTGGATGTGAATGCTTCCGGGCCCGCTTGTCGAAGACACATGAGGCCTTATCCAGCCAATTCACTTGGGAGTGAATTTGGGCCCAAACATTTGCCCCCGGCCCTTTAAGCGAGTATCCGAGCTTGAAGGGCGGAGTATATTCGTGAAAGGCCCACAACATTCTTTTGGATATGGCCGAATCTTGTTTGCTTGAGCTATATCCGAGATACGAGGACGCTTCGCCTTCTAATGTGGACCGTCAAATGACGAGCGAGTGGAAATCCCGCCAAATCGAACGGCTAAGATGAGAGCATGGAATGAATGCCACGCGTAATCGCGGCGCGTGAAGAGTAGCGAGGAGATCGAACGGTTTAGATCTCGGAGATCTCAAAAGATATTTGGAGTCCCGAGGCTGTGCAATTATGATTGCTTTATATTCCGCCTCTTCATGCATCCACTCTCCAAGGTTCAACCGTCAACTCAAGGTAACTCCTCCACTCCTCTTTATAGCGATTTTTCCTCTTTTTCTTTTGCAGTTTTTCTTTCGATAAAGAAATTTCGTTCTTGAAAGCTTTGAACGATGTCGAAGTTGAGTCTGGCTAAGGTTAAGAAAGAGAAGCATGTGGTGGAAGAAGAGGAGTTCGAGTATCCCGTCCCGACTACAAAGGCGGAGGACATCGAGAACCTATACTCGTCGCACGGCATACCGAGGTCGGTGGAGTTGAGGCTGCTTGATCCGGGAGAGACGCCGGAGTCGGTCAGACCAGGCTATTGCTGTGCCTACAAGGCTTACTTCGAGAAGTGTAACCTGATTTTCCCGATCCCTCGGCTTCTGCTGGATGTGATAGGCGAGCTTGGGATAACGCTTCCGCAGCTAACACCGAATTTCATCCGTTACCTCATCGGCCTGCTGGTTAGGGCTCGAGAGGAGAGGATTCCGTTCGACTTATCGGTTCTCCATGCTTTGTGTTCGATTAAACACAACTCGGCGACAAGGCTTTTCTATCTCTCTCCTCGGAGGAGTTTGGAGATTCTGGTGGCTGTGCCGAACCGGGAGGATTGTTGGAGAGAGCGCCCCTTTTGGTTCAAGCTCGATCGTCATTCGATTGGGGATTTCGATCCCTCTAGAGTCGTGACCGCGTGGTCGGAATCTGTTGGTTAGAGATAGTGTTTAGCTAGGGTTTCTTCTATTGCATGTTGATTTTGGCTTTATCTGGGGATATCTGAGCGTTTGTTTTTCGATGTTTACAGAGATCCCGGAGAGATTTGGAATAACTCCTGCAGTTAGAAAGTTAGCGGCGACTCTAGGCTCCAGAGAGGTACTCTGGTCATCGTTCACTGTTGACAGAGTCAAGCGTGCGCTCGAGCTTCCGGAGGTGATAGAGCCGCTGGAAATTCGTCTTGCTCCGGCACTTCTTGGTGAGTATACACGTGTTTTCTTTTATATATTCTCCGTATACACAGCCTTGGTGCGAGTTTTGACTGTTTTCCTTTGTTTTTCTGCTTCCCGAGAGTACTCACCCTTTGACGCCGCTTCGTCAAGCACAACCCAGTCAAAGAAAAAGATGAGGAGACGTCCCACTGTTCGAGAGTCATCCAAGAGGCCTTCCGAAAAGGCATCGTCTGGCGGATATGTGCCCATCCGTGCTGGCCAGTTGAATGATGCTCTAATTGGCGCAATTAACGACGGGAGGTCTGGAGGCGTTCCGCCTCCGCCTCCGCGTCGGGACGCGGAGTCTGGGAAGGGGCCCGAAGCTGTACGCCCCGACCAAGTGATTAACCTGAGTTCCAGGGCCACCGGAAGTGATTCCTCGGTGCAACCTTTGAACAAGAAGCCTCGATATGAAAAGGAGGCAACTGTTGGGTCGGGCTCGTCGCATGCTCCGGGTTCCAAACCGTTTCACTGGAATTTTGACCACACGAAGGATTTCCCGATCACAGATGACCCTGAGGGACTTGCTCATCTGCTCCGTCATTGCAAGGCTGCTGGATGCTCGCTCCCCTCGGTGAAAAACCTGATAGGCCGGGAGCTGTACATCAAGGCAATGACTGCCAAAGGAAAGGTAGCTTCGAGTCTTCGCTTCTTCTTTCTTTTTCTGGTTTTTAACGTCTTTTTTTTTTTCAGTCTTTGGAGGCGGACAATCAGCTTGCGGCCTTCTATGAGCAGAACCTCAGGAGTGTCCCTCGACGGGAAGAGCTCGAGCAAGCTCAGAGCGTTGTGCATCAGTTGACCGCGAGACTCAAGAGTTGCCAGGAAGAAGTGAAGCTTATCGATGCTCAACTTAGCGTTGTGAAGTCCGAGCGTTCGATCGCCGTAGAGAGGACGGTTACTCTGGAGCAGAAGGTCAAGGAACTCCTTGAGAAGGCGGAGGGTGCAATTCGCTCGGCCAGGCACGACGGAATGAGGATAAGGGACGGTCATTACTTTGACATGTTCGAAGCTCACAAGGACAAGTTCGAGAGGAAGAAGAAGGAGACGGACTGCGAGATGAAGGTCCAAGAGGTGGAGGC
Organism: Orychophragmus violaceus; assembly: GCA_030180135.1. Taxonomy (NCBI): domain Eukaryota; kingdom Viridiplantae; phylum Streptophyta; class Magnoliopsida; order Brassicales; family Brassicaceae; genus Orychophragmus; species Orychophragmus violaceus. The sequence continues at coordinate 19,244,316 of CM058237.1, forward strand.
CAACATCGAGTTGATAAACCTTCTGCAGAGCGGAGTGACGACTATCGAGGAGGAGCTTCCCAAGTTGCTGGAACAGAGGGAGACCTTCGCGAAGGAGTTTGAAGCTGCGCAGGTCTCCGACTTCTCTCTGAGCGCCGAGTTACGTGCCATTCCTCAGATCTCTGATGACTCGGTGATGCGCGTAGCTCGATCCGCGGGGTTTAATGAGTTCGGGTCGAATGCCGAGATGATGGCGGGAACTGCGAGTACTGGAGCTAATCAGGCGGCGGAGATAGGAGTCCAGGAGAAGCGAGGCGGCGAAGGTGAGAAGGCTGGCGGTGAGGAGCAAGGCTGATGTCTGCTCCTTTGAAAATTTTAATTCAGTTTTTTTTTTTTGAATTCCCTAAAGCCCGCTCTTGGGCTAAAGTCGAACTCTTTTATTTTGCTTTTGGTGTTGCCCGAGAGGGCTTTTATCCATAACTCTTTTTGGCTCGGGTGAGCCTTTTAATGCACGCTTTTATGTTTATGTTTTCGTTTTGAGTTTGGATTCTTTAGTTTTAGCAAAATATCAAGGTTCGTTTATGCGTTGTAAGTTTGCAAGTTGAACCTTCGAGTCGTGAAGTAGAACTCTGGATTCTTTTCTTGTTTAGTCTGGCCAGACGTTTCTTGTATTTTGGAGTTCGTTTCGCGACTTGGAGCCCTTTTCGGTTTTCTTATGGTTCAGATACCTGTTTAACTCGTGCAAAGTTGTTTAGGGTTTACTTCCGAGTTTGTTTGCGATTTAGGGGCTCTGGAAGATAGCTCCGGAGGAGTCCCCTAGGGACGTAGTTTACGGAGCGCTTAAGGTTTTAAGACTTAGCGTATTTTGTGATTTGTATGAAGTAAAACTTGTGTAAAGTTTAGACTTCATTTAATGTAGACTTTTTGTCATTGCCAAGGTTTCAAGACTTGGTGAATTCATAATAGCATATGTTACTTATCACGAGAAATAGGAACATGAAGAGATAACGAAGAATTTCATTAATGTATTCTCCAGAGTTTACATTAATGTGTTGGGTGATAACCCTGTACTCCCCCCTGGAAAAACGAAGAGGTAGAATGGGAAGATTTCTAAGTTTTTGGGTGGAGTGGCTGCACTCGAGGTCTGAGCTGCCTACGTACCCCGCCAAGGGATCAAGCCTAACGTAGTTCGATTTTTGTGAGTACTTATGAGTTGTATAGCTTGAGGTTCATGGCGTTCCATGACCTCTTCACTGGTACTCCGTTTTTGACTTTTGTGAGCTTGTAGACGCCGTCGCGGACTATCTCGGTGACTCTGTAGGGTCCTTCCCAGTTTGTCCCGAGTTTCCCGGCGCCTGGCTCTCTTGTGTTTTCGTAGACTTTGCGCAATACTAAGTCTCCCACGATAAACTTCCGAGGTCGGACTCTGGAGTTGTAGTATCGGGAAGTTGCTTGCTGATAGTTTTGCATTCGTATTAGCGCTTGGTCGCGTTGTTCCTCGATCATGTCTAGGCGATCTCGGAGCATTTGTTCGTTTAGTTCCTCATGTCTCGGGCTCAGGGCCCTTCTTACAGTCGGAACCAATATTTCCGCAGGGACTACTGCTTCCATCCTGTATGCTAACGAGAACAGAGTCTCGCCAGTCGCGCTGTGAGGTGTAGTGCGGGAGGCCCACAGAACTCCTGGTAATTCTTCAGACCAAGCGGACTTTTTAGAGTCGAGTCTCTTCTTGAGGCTATATAGTAGAGTTTTGTTCGCAGCTTCTGCCTGACCATTTCCTTGGGGATACCTTGGAGTTGACGTGGTCAGGTGTATCTTCCAAGTTTTGCAGAAATTTCTGAAAGTTCTGGAGATAAACTGCGAACCGTTATCTGTTACTATTTCGTATGGGAGTCCGTGCCGGCAGACTATGTGCTCCCAGATGAAGTGTTGTACTTCGATTTCGGTGGTTTGCTGGTAGGCTTTAGCCTCTATCCACTTGGTGAAATAGTCTGTTAAGACAAGGAGGTATTTCAGTTGTTTCGGTCCTGAAGAGACGAGAGGCCCTACTATGTCCATTGACCACCTCATGAATGGGTATGGTGCAAAGATCGAGGACAGTTTCTCCGCAGGCTGGTGAATAATCGGTGCGTGCCTTTGACATTTATCACACAGCCTGGTGTAGTTCTCGCAATCTGCGATCATAGTCGGCCAGAAGAATCCTTGTCTTTTGATGCGGATGGCTAGGGCCCGTCCTCCGGAGTGGTTACCGCAGGTGCCTTCATGGGTGTTGCCCATTACGGCGAGGGCTTCCGTGGCATGCACACATCGCAAGTAAGGTTCTGCGGTGCTACGTTTGAATAAGCAATCGTTGATTATGCAATATCGGGCGCTTCGAGCTTTAAGCTTTCTGGCTTGCCACTTGTCGTCGGGGACTTGGCCGTGTCGGATGTAGCTTAGGATTGGTTCCCTCCAATCCGGCCTGTTCAAGAATTCTGCGTCCGGTTCCTCGGTTTCAGGCTCGGATTCCTCCTCCTCGATGGGAGGTTCAGGAATTTGCCGGCCGCTACGGAGACTGATGTTACAGATTTCATGGCATTCTGAGGCCGTTTCTGCTTGAGCTTCGGGTTCCGGGGTTTCCGTTGAGTTTTTTGTCCGGACCGTTGTGGGCTGTTCTGCGGTATGCGCCTTGAGTGCCACGTCGATGCTTGGTTTTTCTATCCCTTCTACGGGTATTATTCTTTTGACCTTAGGGTCGGACGTCGAGGCTAATGCTGCCAGGGCGTCGGCGGAGGAGTTTTCTCCCCGAGGTATCCTCTCGAGTGTGAAATCTTTTAACTGATCTGCTAACTCGTGGGCTACCTTGACGTACGCTTCCATGCGCTCATCCTTAGTTTCGTACTCACCGTGATATTGGCTCGTAACTAACTGTGAATCGCTAAAGTCGTGTACTTCATGTGCTCCGACTCCGATTGCGAGCCGGAGTCCTGCTATGAGGGCTTCGTATTCGGCCTCATTGTTGGATGCGCTGAAGCCAAGTCTGAATAATTGCTCGATTACCTCTCCTGTGGGGGTTACGAGTTTGATTCCTACCCCGGAGCCGTGTTTGGATGAGGCTCCGTCTACATGGAGAGTCCAATGATCTTCTTGGTTTTCCTGTTCCGGAGCCGCGGGCGGGAGCTCGATAATGAAGTCTGCTAGGACCTGGGCTTTAGCGCTCATTCTGGTCCGGTACTCGATATCGTATTCGCTCAGTTCGATCGCCCATTTGGCCAGTCGGCCGGATTGGCTCGGACTGTGGAGTATAGTTCGAATAAGTTGTGATGTCATCACCACTATGGCGTGCGATTGGAAGTACAGTCTTAGCTTTCTGGCTGCCATCACTACTGCGAGCGCGAGTTTCTCCATTGCGGGATACCTCGTCTCTGCGTCTATGAGCGTTTTGCTCACGTAGTATATGGGCTTTTGCTCGTTTTGTTCTTCGCGGACCAGGACTGCACTAACTGCGGCGGGCGAAGTCGCGATGTAAAGATACAGTGGCTCGCCCTCCGTTGGTTTGGCTAGTATTGGAGGTTCGGTGAGGTATTTTTTGAGCTCGTTTAGGGCGTTCTCACAGCCTTTGTCCCATTTGAACTTCTGGTTTCCTTTGAGGAGGTTGTAGAATGGTAAGCATTTGTCCGTAGACCGAGAGATGAAGCGATTTAGAGCTGCTATCCGTCCTGTCAGTCTTTGCACTTCCCTTTTGTTTTTCGGGGAAGGCATTTCTAGGAAGGTCGTTATTTGTTTCGGGTTAGCTTCGATCCCTCGCTCTGTTACGAGGTACCCGAGGAATTCTCCCGAAGGTACTCCGAAAGAGCACTTGGCGGGGTTGAGCTTCATCCCGTATTGGTTTAGGATTTTGAAGCATTCCCGGAGCTGTTCTATGTGTTGGAATTGTGTCCAGTAATCTCGGTACTGTCTCTAGAAAGTAAGAGTATGTCAATGATCAGACATAAGTCATATAGTACTGGGGGTCATGATGGCTTGCTAGAGTCCGCTCATGATCTATAAGTCTTGGACTTATTGCCTTTATTATATGATCCCATATGGGTCACACGCCTAAGCTAACAGGAAAGTTATAGGAACGGCTTAGCAGAAGTACGGTAAAAGTGCTAGGCATTTACTGTACTTAGAGAGAATAATTGGTTTTGGCCACGGTGTGTCGATCGATACATGAGGTGTGTCGGTCGACACAGTGCAAAGGAAACCAGGCGAGTTTTATAAATAAAACTCGAGTCTGTTTTTCAAAGACAACCCTAACCAGCCGCCTCTCTCTCTCTCTAAGTCGCCTCCCTCCTCGTGGTCTAGCAGCCAGCTTCCTCTGCGTGCGTGTGTGAACCTTTGGAGGATCCATCCCTTGGTGGCTCTCTGATCTCAGACATACCATCTCTTTCCGCTGCAAACAGGTATAAGGTGAGATCATCATTTGTTTTCTTTTCAAGAAGAACCTAGATCAGCATGTTTAGGTTAATCTGAATCTGAGAATTGAATCAGGATTGACTAAACATTCCTTCAGTGGTATCGGAGCTTTAGGTTCTGGTTTTTCTTGTTTAGATTCATGTTTAGGATTGTTTTCTTGTTTAAAAGTGTTTTGAATCAACTACTGATAAGAGAAATCACTTAAGCAACAAGGAATTGAAACCTAAACACACTTAAAATCGCAGAAACCAAGCTATATTGATTTGGTAGAATGCGATTTTCATAAGTCAGTATCGACTGCGATCGCATGGATCGATCGATACGATCGCATGGATCGGTCGATACAGTCTATCGGCTAACCCTGTTAACGCGTGAAAGCATCGATCGATACAGGATCGATGCAGGTTCGATGTTGGTGCATCGACCGATGCGGTTGGTGCATCGATCGACACGGTTAGGGTTTTGGCTCGGTTCCGTGCATGCGTGAGAGCATCGATCGATACAGGATCGATGCACGATCGATGCAGGATCGATGCTAAGAGCATCGACCGACACGGTTGGTTCATCGATCGACATGGTTGGTTTAAGGCTCGGTTTAATATATTGATTAAAATTAAACGTCACGGTTTAATAAACAGATTTAATAATTTTATTAAGTCTGGTTAAACCGGGATAAGAAATCCAAAGTCGAAAAATTGGATTTTGTGCCTAAACCAGGATTTTCTAATTTGATTTGGTTGGACCAAATAAATTGAGAAAATCCGGTTTAGTAAATAACCGGTTGACAATTGTGGTCATCGTAATAATTAAAATTTGGTTAGACCAATTTTAATGAACCAGACCGGTTATGTCATTTAATTGGACAATTGGGTCATGTCTTGGACATTGACCAATTCTTGGGCCTCGGGCCAAGAAGTTAAAACAATTGGGCCAATTATTTGAGTCTTTCTTCTGATTAATTTAAAATTTATTTTATAAAATTATAAAGTCGATTTTAAATTAAAGTTTCCGAAATTTTGAAATTAGAAAGTTTCTTAAAATAGAAGTTTCTAGATTTGCGGGGTTTGGATTTTAAGAAATTTCTAAAGTTAGAAAGTTACCGTTTTTAGAAAGTTTCCAATTTTAGAAAGTTTCCAAAAATAGTAGGTTTCCAAAAATAGAAAGTTTCCCGAAATAGTAATCTTCTATTTTGGGAATGTTTTTAAAATAAACCTACGAACCTCATTTAATATCAAGCGTTGGATGTCTTGTCCAGGCTATGTCAGCTGTCGAAGCCCATTCAATTGTATTCATGGCCTTACAGTGTGAGGGTGTCTACTTTTGCGTGGGTAAGAAGGTTTGTGATTCATAAATGTCATTGGGAGTCCCAGACATTAATGATTACATGACTGTATAGTCTGGTTTTCTTGACTAGGCCATCGGGAGTCCCGGGCCTTGAGACATCAGAGTGGATTGGGCCTCGGGCCCAGATTCACAACCAAGAGTTATATCACGGATATAATTAGCCGATATAGGGCTTACCGATATAAGCTAAGGTTGGGTGACGGCCAGTGGCCCACTTTAATCTTAGTTATATGTGGATCTTGGAATCATTATATTCTATTGAGGGTAACTTATGTTATTGAATATAATGCGTGATTAATCATATTAAATTTAATACGAGATTAATCATATTGAACATTTTAACTAATAACCTTTTTATCTATATATATTTCAGCTATGACTACTACAAGCACACAAAACACATTCTCAATCCGGTCTGTTCTCGAGAAGGAGAAGCTGACTGGAACGAACTTCCTGACGTGGTCAAGGAACTTGAGGCTGGTCCTCAAGCAGGAGAAGAAGGATTATGTCCTTCGTGATCCTCTCCCCGAGAGGCCTGCTAACAATGCCGCCAGGACTCTGCATAATGCTTGGGAAAAGCATTCGTCAGATGAAAATGATGTGTATTGCCTTATGTTGGCGACAATGACTGCTGAGCTGCAAATGCAGTTCGAGAGTGTGTTGTCACCAATTGAGATAATGGCAAGCCTGAAATCGCTTTTTCAGGAGCAAGCAAGGACTGAGAGGTTTCAGACAGTTAAGAACCTCTTAGACTGTAAGTTGGCTTCAAATGCGGCAGTGAGTCCTCATGTCTTGAAGATGATGGGTTATCTCGATCATCTTCAGAAACTCGACTGCCCAATCAGCCAGGAACTTGCCTGCGACATCATTCTGCAGTCATTACCTGCAAGCTATGATCAGTTCATTCTGAACTTTAACATGCATGGCTTGAGTAAGACATTGCCTGAGCTTCACGGAATGCTCAAGACTGCAGAGCCCAACTTGAGGAAAACCGCCAAGGACCCCAATGTGCTTATGGTGCAAAAGGGCAAGGGGTTTAAGAAATCCTCTGCTAAGGATAAGGGAAAGGCCAAGGCTGTCCAAGTCGCGGACAAGGACACGCCAAAGCCCAAGCCCAAGTCCAAGGCTGGGACAACTGACATATGCAGGTTCTGTAAAGAACCAGGGCATTGGAGGAGAGAATGTAAGAAATTCCAAGAAGGTCTAAAGGAATTAAAGAAGAAGACTCTCGAGACTTCTTCGACAGGTATTTTTGTTATAGAAGTTAATACAACTACTTCTGATAATACCTCATGGGTTATGGATACTGGTTGTGGGGCTCATATTTGTACTAATATGCAGGCACTCAGCAACAGTAGAAGGCTGAAGCAAGGACAAGTGGAGCTACGAGTTGGGAATGGAGCGAAAGTTCCAGCACTAGCTGTAGGCACATACTTGTTGTCTTTACCTTCGGGATTGGTTTTAGAACTTAATAATTGTTATTTTGTACCTGCTATAAGCAGGAATATTATTTCAATTTCTTTGTTGGATTTGGAAGGTTATGATTTTTCAGTTAAGAATAAATTATGTTCCTTCAATCGCAACAATTTGTTCTATGGTTCTGCCCCTCTTACGAATGGGCTTTACATACTCGATCAATCTGCGCCAATTTATAACATTAATACCAAACGGTTCAAACCTAATGAGGAGAACCAAACGTTTCTATGGCATTGTCGTTTAGGGCACATCAGCGAGAAACGCATCAAGAGGCTCCATTCGAATGGACTTCTTGGCTCATTTGACTTTGAGTCATGTGAGAAATGCGAATCCTGCATGATGGGCAAAATGACACGGGCCCCCTTTAATAAACCTAACGAGAGGGCCAGTGACTTATTGGGCCTGATACACACTGATGTGTGTGGCCCAATGTCCACAAATGCAAGAGGAAACTATCAGTACTTCATTACCTTCACTGATGATTTCAGTAGGTATGGATATGTTTATTTAATGAAACATAAGTCTGAATCTTTTGAAAAGTTCAGAGAATTCCAAAATGAAGTACAGAACCAACTTGGCAAAAGCATTAGGGCTCTTCGGTCCGACCGAGGAGGAGAATACTTAAGCCAAGAATTCAGTGATCATCTGAGAGAGTGTGGGATCGTATCCCAACTCACTCCTCCTGGAACACCTCAATGGAATGGTGTGTCTGAGAGGAGAAATCGGACCTTATTAGATATGGTTCGATCTATGATGAGTCACACAGACCTTCCAATATCCCTTTGGGGATATGCTCTGCTAACAGCAGTGTTCACTCTAAATAGAGCGCCATCGAAAGCAGTAGCAAAGACACCATATGAATTATGGACTGGAGTGGCTCCAGTGCTGTCTTATCTTAGAATTTGGGGTTGTGAAGCCTATGTCAAGAGATTAATCTCAGACAAGCTTACACCAAAGTCTGATAAATGCTACTTCATTGGTTATCCGAAGGAAACCAAGGCTTATTACTTCTATCTACGTTCCGAGAACAAGATATTTGTTGCCCGGGATTGTAACTTTCTTGAGAGGGAGTTTCTCTCTAAGAAAGACAGTGGGAGTAAGGTACTGCTTGAAGAAATTCAAGATGAACAGGATACTGCTCAACCTAATGAGGAAGAGCAGCAGGAGGACCTACAAGAAATTGTAGAGCCTGAACCTGTAGTACCTGAAGTTCGAAGATCCGGGAGGATCCGTCACGAACCCGAGAGATATCAAGGATTCCTCGTGACTGACTGTCATGATCTTCTGATCATTGATGGTGATGAACCATCGAACTTCAATCAAGCCATGATGGGCCCAGATTCCTCAAAGTGGCGCAAGGCCACTGATTCCGAAATGGACTCCATGTCGGTCAATCAAGTATTTTCGTTGGTTGACTTACCCGCTGGTGTAAAAGCCATCGAGTGCAAATGGATCTTCAAGAAGAAGATTGACGTGGATGGAAATGTCCAGATTTATAAAGCCAGGTTGGTGGCAAAAGGTTTCAGACAAGTTCACGGTGTGGATTACGATGAAACCTATTCACCAGTGGCTATGATGAAATCTATTTGGATTCTACTAGCAACTGCAGCTTTTCATGATTATGAAATTTGGCAGATGGACGTGAAAACCGCCTTCCTGAATGGCATTCTGGAAGAGGATGTGTATATGACGCAACCTGACGGTTACATAGATCCAAAGAATGCTGGGAAAGTATGCAAGCTTCATAAATCCATTTATGGATTGAAGCAAGCATCGAGGAGCTGGAATCTTCGTTTTGATGAAGCGATCAAGCAATTTGACTTTATCAGAAACGAAGAAGAACAATGCGTGTATAAGAAAACTAGTGGGAGCAAGATAGTATTTCTTATTCTGTATGTCGATGACATACTGCTTCTCGGAAACGACATTCCAATGCTGAAGTCCGTAAAGGACTGGCTTGGAAGTTGTTTTTCCATGAAAGACATGGGTGAAGCCGCATACGTTCTTGGAATCAGGATCTACCGGGATAGATCTAGAAGGCTGATAGGCTTGTGTCAAGACTCATACATTGACAAAGTCCTACAAAGATTCAGCATGAAAGATTCCAAGAAGGGCTTCACGCCAATGGTACATGGCACAACGCTAAGCAAGAAGCAGAGCCCTACGACGGCTGCTGAGCTTGAGCGCATGAAGAATATTCCTTATGCATCTGCAATAGGATCTGTCATGTATGCCATGATCTGTACTCGTCTTGATGTTGCTTATGCATTGAGCATGACGAGTAGATACCAGTCAAATCCAGGTGAAAACCATTGGATTGCCGTAAAGAATATCTTGAAGTATCTAAGACATACTAAGGATAAGTTCTTAGTGTACGGTGGAAGTGATGTGCTTAAAGTCAGTGGATTCACGGACGCAAGTTTCCAGACAGACCAAGATGATTTCCGGTCACAGTCCGGTTATATCTTTTGTCTGAATGGCGGTGCAATCAGTTGGAGAAGCTCCAAGCAAGACACCGTTGCTGATTCCACTACAGAAGCTGAATATATCGCCGCCTCAGAAGCTGCGAAGGAAGCTGTTTGGATACGAAAGTTCATTATTGAACTAGGTGTGATACCAGATGCGGCTGAGCCTCTGGCACTGTTTTGTGACAACAATGGTGCTATAGCTCAGGCAAAGGAACCAAGATCACACCAGAAATCCAAGCATGTTCTAAGAAGATTTCACTTGATACGTGACATCATTAATAGAAAGGAAGTCAAGATCAGCCGAGTTCAGACAGATGATAACGTCGCTGATCCGTTGACAAAGCCACTCCCAAGGCCTAAGCTCGAGTTTCTGACTGAAGCTGTAGGCATTAGAGACATTGAAATGTAATCTAAATTTGAGTGGGAGTTTGAGGGCTTTTATTTAGTTATTTGATATGTTCTTGTAAAACATTCTTATGTTTAATGAAATTATTATTTCAAGATTATTTTAACTGTGATGAAATAATCGTTCCAAAGTGATATAAACCATTTTATAGGTCATCGAAGTAAGTGACTTGATCTTGAGTCATCAAAGTCATTTAGCTTGATCATGAGACCCTATATTTGATAGATGGATTATATCATCCTGTCCCTAGTCGAAGGTTGTTGAAATTGGAACACCAACAACCGTGTGAGACTGGATTGGTACGTGACTTATGACAAAGTCTCAGTGTGTCATAGATGCGCGGCATCAAAGTCAGTACATAGGTGTATGTTGGGGAACATACAACCGGACAAGACCCGATTATAAGAACTCTTCAGGATATTTATATCTGTGTCATAAGAGATTCTTACTATGACTATAGAGTATAGTCCTTAGACCTGAGTTCGCATGCATGTGACTGCACATGGACTGATGCACTTTGATCATTGTCTAACGCTATCGTTCTGCGATAGTTATAAGGACCTTGTTTGGGTACATTATGAAATGAGTAGCTTACAGTGATGGAACAAGACGGGATTTGTCCCTCCAATATAAATGGAGTGAATATCTCTAGGCCAATCGGAGATTTGAATACTGGAAAATGCATGGCCATGCTCAAACAGACTGTCCCGAGTCGTTTGGATTGTCAGTATCAAATCAGAGTCCGATGAACAAGATTAGGCTTTATAAGGATGACACCAATCTTGCCTTATGACTAATCGAGATATTGTGACAAAAGGATTATGAATACAGAGATTCCAGTACAAGTGGGAGATTGTTGGAATTGTGTCCAGTAATCTCGGTACTGTCTCTAGAAAGTAAGAGTATGTCAATGATCAGACATAAGTCATATAGTACTGGGGGTCATGATGGCTTGCTAGAGTCCGCTCATGATCTATAAGTCTTGGACTTATTGCCTTTATTATATGATCCCATATGGGTCACACGCCTAAGCTAACAGGAAAGTTATAGGAACGGCTTAGCAGAAGTACGGTAAAAGTGCTAGGCATTTACTGTACTTAGAGAGAATAATTGGTTTTGGCCACGGTGTGTCGATCGATACATGAGGTGTGTCGGTCGACACAGTGCAAAGGAAACCAGGCGAGTTTTATAAATAAAACTCGAGTCTGTTTTTCAAAGACAACCCTAACCAGCCACCTCTCTCTCTCTCTAAGTCGCCTCCCTCCTCGTGGTCTAGCAGCCAGCTTCCTCTGCGTGCGTGTGTGAACCTTTGGAGGATCCATCCCTTGGTGGCTCTCTGATCTCAGACATACCATCTCTTTCCGCTGCAAACAGGTATAAGGTGAGATCATCATTTGTTTTCTTTTCAAGAAGAACCTAGATCAGCATGTTTAGGTTAATCTGAATCTGAGAATTGAATCAGGATTGACTAAACATTCCTTCACTATGTGGTCACTTTCTTTGGAGGATTTTACGAGCATGTCGTCAATGTAGACCTCCACTGACTTTCCGAGCTGATTGGCGAACATTTTATTCACCAACCTCTGGTAGGTAGCTTCGGCGTTCTTCAGCCCAAAAGGCATAACCTTGTAGCAGTAGGTTCCGCGGTCGGTTATGAAGGCCGTTTTTTCTTGATCCTCTGGGTTCATGAGGATTTGGTTGTACCCAGTGAATGCGTCCATAAAGGACAGTAGTTCGTGTCCGGCGGTGGCTTCCACCAGACGGTCTATATGTGGTAGTAGAAAGCTATCTTTTGGGCATGCTTTATTCAGGTCTGTGAAGTCTATGCAGACTCTCCACTTCCCGTTTTTCTTTTTGACGACGACCGGGTTGGCTAACCAGTCGGGGTATTTCACCTCCCTGATCGACCCGACCTTTAGTAGTCTGTCGACTTCGTCGTTAACTGCTTTGGCTCGGTCTGGACCGAGTTTGCGGCGTTTCTGTTTCACGGGTTTGAAAGTTGGACCGACGTTCAATTCGTGTGAGGTGACCTCGATATCGATCCCTTTCATGTCCTTTGTGGACCATGCGAATGTGTCCACGTTCTCTCTTGAGGAATTTGATGAGTTCTTCCCTGGTGGCGTTCAGTAGCCCCGATCCGATGTTCACACACCTTTCCGGGTCTTTGTCGTCAATACGGATTGGGACGACTAAGTCTTTTCGCGGGCCTCGAACTGTTGGATCGTTGTTACGTTTCGCGGTCCGGGAAGCGAGCTCTTCCTCTTTCTGTAATTGCTATACGTTTAAGGTCTCTAACTGTTTGAAGAAAGTTAGGTAGCACGACCTTGCGGCCTTTTGGTTCCCGTAAATCGTCTTGATCCCTGAAGGGGTTGGGAACTTCACACATTGGTGATAAGTGGAAGGCACTGCCTTCATGGTGTAGATCCATGGTCTACCCAATATCGCGTTGTACGGGGCTGGTTTGTTTACTACCACAAACTCCAGGATTTCCTGTTGCCCCTCAGCGATGGACGGGAGTTTTATAGTTCCCATCGAGTAGGTGGTTTCGCCGTCGAACCCGATTAATGGGGTTTTCCCTCCGGTCAACATTGAATCTTTGAAGCCCATTTTTCTGAAGGCGTCGTAGAACAAAAGGTCTACTGAGCTCTCGGTGTCAATCATGACTCTTGAGAGTTCGAACCCGACTACGTCGAGTTGGATAACTAAAGCGTCATCATGCGGTTTGTCGAGTTTGAAGGTTTCGCTCTCAGAGAATGTTATGTGAGTGTCCGGTCCCTCGATTGGGACCATTTCCATGAGTTCATTCGCAACTCGTCTCTGGTGAGCTTTGATCGAGTTTACTGAATTCCGATAAAACCTTGAACCTCCTGATATAAAGTTGATCGTTTTGGGGAGGTTCGAACTACACAGTCCGAGCTTAGGCAAGCATTGGCTGGTCGGTTTCTTAGGAGCTGGGGGTGGCGTGATGACCGATCTCATCGACCCCCCGCAGCGAGCTAAGCTAAAGATTGCATCTATGCGTTTCCGAGAGGGGACTGGCGAACCCGATCCTTCCTTTTCCGGAGTCCTCTCGCGTTTAGATTGCGAATTCTTTTTGTTTTTCGACTTGCTTTTTCCTTTATCCTTCTTTTCGGGCTCTTTCTCCTCCGGTTCCGGAGCCTCGCTGCTGTCGTTTTTAGCTGCCAGCAGGCGGTCTTTGGACCGGCACTCTTCGGAGGAATGCCCTTGCTTGTCGTGGTATTTACAATACTTGTTTGCATCGTAGGGCTTGCGCCATTGAGGCTTGCCATCTACTGTTAGGCAGTGCTGTCCCTTGCCAGAGGATTCCTTTTTGCTGGTTTTCTTCTGGCTTGATTCCTCATTTGCCGCAGCTACGGTTTCTTCGTACTTCGCGTAGTAAGTAGCTTTGTGTAGCGCGTCGTCTAAGGACGTGCATGGTCGGACCGCGAGCTCCTTTCTGAACTCTGATGTGTATAGGAGTCCATTTTCCAGAGCCGCGATTGCTATAATTTTGTTTGGGTCGGCTATGCGCGATTTGACTTCCCTGAACCTCGCGATGTAGGCTCTGAGAGTTTCATCCGGCCCTTGTTTCAGAGCCCAGAGGTCGGCTTCCGAGGTTTTCTCTTCGATGAAGATCGAGTATTGCTTTAGAAAGATCGATACGAGCTGTGTGAAGTTGTCGATCGAGTTTCCTTCTAGGCTGGCGAACCATTCTAGTGCGGTACCGGTGAGGTTTTCGGCGAAAAGTCTGCAGTACCCTGCTTCCTTTTCTTCATCGGTGAGGTGCGCTCTGGAGACCGCGAGCCTGAAAGCTCTAACGTAGGCCTTCGGGTCTGTAGTTCCCGCATATTCCGGGATTTTGATTTTCCCGGTGTTCTGGATCCTCGCGCTAGCGATTCTATCCGTGAATGGGGTCCGGCGGGTCTCCTCGATAACTTGATCGATGTCTGGAGCCGCGCTTGTTGCCGAGTGGACCGCAGCTTGCAGACGCTGGATCCTGGCATATATGCTTTCGTCATCTATGTCCGTTCGTTGGTCGAACATGGGGAGCTGCGTGCTCCGCGGACGCGTGTTGTTTGGTCCCCTAGTTCCGGCTTGTTGGGCTATCTCGCTCGGGGGAGGCCGAGCAGTGTTAGTCCCTAGTTCCGTCGCTGGAGGACGCATGCTGGAGGCGAAGGCTGATGCCCCCAACACCCGATGCCTGTTTGTTTCATAGCTCGTTGGCATGGGCGGGGGCGTTGGCAGTCGCGCTCCCTCAGGGGCCGTAATACCGGTCGAGGTTGAAGCCACGGTGTTTGAGCTGGGAAGTGTACCTCCCGAGATTGGACTAAATACCGGATAGCTGCTATTTCCTGCCACGGAAGTCTGCCTCTGGGCTTCTGGAGTTATGTATTCCTCCTCGAAGTCCAGGCGCGTGCGAGGTAACGGGCTCCTCGCGGCGGTGTCTGCCGTAGTCCCCGTGACGGGCCGTGGCCTGTTCCCGAGGTTCAGCAGACTCCTGTCGTGCATGTCTAGCCGGGCTAATACAGTCCGTTGTGTAGCTTCTTGATCGTGCGATCTGTTAATTAGGACTGCTAGCATTTTACGGAGCTCTGCCATGCCATCGGTGACGGATCTCCTCAGGCTTGGCGAGTCGGGGCGAGTCTGCGGAACAGTCCGAGGGATTTGCACGTCCCCTTGGGAGCGATCCTCGGATCGTATCCAGGTTCGAGAGGTGGTTCTCTCGGTTGTCTGTGAAGTTGAGCCTGAAGGCGCAACTCCTAGAGGTTGGGAAATAGGGATGCGGTCCCTTGTTCCGGATCCTGCTTGAGTCTGGGTCAACTCTGATCCGGTATTCCCGACTTGAACGCTTGCGTTCGTTTGGTCAAGGTCTTGCGACCTTGGCGATCCGATCGGAGCTGTTGCGTTGGGATCCATTTCCACGCTAGCGAGCTGTTGCTCAGGTTCGTGTGTAAAGAATATCTATGAATCTTCCCCACAGACGGCGCCAAAATGTGGATCCTAAAACCCACACTCAGTTTTTAGAGTGTTTTAGACGAGCTGATTTACAAGATATGTGGGTTAGATTCTTGGTCGAACTAGATCAAGGAGCTTAACAATGGTGAAAAGTGGATTTGTATTGATTTTTATATAAGAACACTAAGAACTCGAGCTAAGTAGCGATTACAAGATCTTAACGCTAGTTTTGAGTATGATGTCAAGAATCGGATCCCTTCTCAAGTCACCGGAGTCTCCTTATATAGCCCTGGTCTTCACAACTGCTCTTCGTGACTTGAGGAGTTGGTTCCAACCGCTCGCGAGATTCCCGGGATCGCACGTCAACTCGCCTCCTCCTTCTTAGTCGGTTCGTTGCTAACGGCCTATGTCGTCATCTCCCGAGCTGTATTGTGAAGTCGGAGCCTCTTCTGTCGATTTGGGCTTGGATGTGAATGCTTCCGGGCCCGCTTGTCGAAGACACATGAGGCCTTATCCAGCCAATTCACTTAGGAGTAAATTTGGGCCCAAACAGTTTCTTGCGGAAAAAGCCTTCGTAGCTCAACTCTGGGTGTATTGCTTGTTGCATCCACATCCATGACTACATCATTCAACAAAACATATGGTCAATATAAGATAATCTTTTAAGTATTTTTTTTTTCTTTTTCTACTAATCGATGTGTCATTCTATCATGCAAATCTATTCAGTTCTATATGTTTCCAATATCCAGTGGTTAATATTCAATGGTGTTACCCCGAGCCGGGTTTGAACACATTTTTATAAAACTTTTGAATGAGTCTCCGGTGTATAAAGACCTCTAAAATTTACAGAAACTTTATGCAAACATACATATTTCATATATTTATCACATAAAACATAAAATATGCTGGGAAATATATCAAAAATAAATAAATATATATATATATATAAATTGTTAGTGTATGAATTATATTTTTAAGGTTTTTATTTGTTATTATTTTGTTTAGATTGTTTTCTTTGTTTTGTATAATTTTTTAGATATAGTTTTTATCTATATAAAAATAAATTATAATTTTTAGTTTTTGAATAAGACCCCGAATATCTTAGCTCCGACTCTGATGTTACAAATTGAAACATAATAAAATTTTCATCACTCATCAGTATGTGCATCAATAAACCTAAACATTTTAAAAGAATATGTTTACCTTGACATCATTAGTTTTCCATGACGGCATCGAGAGCTTAAAATCTGAATCGTCCATCTTCTTGTTTCACAATCTTCATTAATTAAACAGTAACCAAAACAACTTGAAGAAAAATTAGGAATAAACAATAACAATCTCTGGTTACTTACAGCAAAGACACAGGACTTGAGTAGCCTTGAAACTTGGCGATCGATGTCTCTACGGGGACAATGGAACGGTCGTAGATGATGTGGTCGGGTTGAAGCGATCGAACAGCAAAATTACACCATTCTCGAGATAGAAAGTCCATGGTGTCTGGATGTGCTTCTGAAGGGGACGGATTATTGTTCAGCTGATGATGATAATCTGTTGATGTTAATGCTAATGAAAGCGAAGGTGTCCTGGTCTACGGTTTGCTCGCCAAAAAGCGAAGGTGGTTTGGGAATTAAATCCTTAGAAGAGGTAAACAAGGTATGTGTATTGAAGCTCATTTGGAGGGTGGTTTCTAAAGAATCTTTGTGGGTGAACTGGATCAAAAGATACCTGATTCGGGACCATTCTTTTTGGGCAATCAAAGACAATACAACTTCTGGATCTTGGATATGGCGGAAGATGCTGAAATACCGAAATATGGCGAAGGAGTTTTACAAGCTGGAGGTCCATGATGGGCATAAAATATCCTTCTGGTATGACTCATGGTGTTCACTTGGACAGCTAGATGACTTACTGGGACAACGCGGTCGCATTGATTTGGGTGTTAGAGATGACTCTACGCTAGGTGAGGTATTAAGCAGCTCCCGCAATCGAAGACACAGACGTGGGGAGTTAAGTCAGATAGAAGAAGAAATAAGAGAGTTAAAAGCGAAAGTAGTTCAAGGAGATGGGGACATCGTCTTATGGAAAGGAAGAGGCGACGTTTTCAGTAAAGCCTTCTCAACAAAGGAGACTTGGAAACTGCTCAGAACACCAAGCCCGTTATGGCATCCCCATCAGTGTGTCTGGTTTCCTTTTGCCTCTCCAAAATTCTCCTTTATTACATGGTTGGCCATGAAAAATAGGCTGTCTACTGGAGATAGGATGGAACTATGGAAGCAAAACACCAATAGCAGTTGCGTCTTCTGCACTGAACCGAGAGAGACACGGGAACATCTGTTTTTTGATTGTTCATACACGAAACATGTATGGCACAGTCTAATGCAAGGCGTTATGAATTCAGATTACACCGATGTATGGTCTGAAATTGTAAGCTCTCTTACCAATCCAAAGGGAGATAAGACGCATACTTTCATCAGCAGGTATGTGTTTCAGTCCTCAATTCACTTCAAATGGTGTGAACGAAACCGAAGGAAACATGGAGAACACCCACTATATAGTGCGCAATTACTCAAAGGGATTGACATTGCAGTAAGGAATCGACTCAGTACGATAAGGAAAGAAGGGTCCAAGAAATTTGAGGATGGCCTAAGGGTCTGGTTCCAAACCCGACAAAATCTCTTGACGACTTAATATTTTCAAATTTTCGTTTGTGGTTTCGATTAAAAGTATGAGAACACGTTGTAAAAAGTAACTTTTTTTCTTTGAGTATAATTTAACATTAGATTCAAAAAAAAATGCTAATGATAGTTCCATAGTGTTTGTTTTCTATCTATTCAAAGATTGTGGCTTTGGGGATTCGTTGGTTGATCAAATATTTATGTTATTCGTATGAAAAAGGAAATTATTAAATTAGTTTAATTTTTTAGTCTGATGTGGGTTCTACCCTTTATTGTTTTTGAAAAAGGTTTGATGGTGAGCATCGTTTCCATGATCAAAGTGATTATCGTTTGAATAAATTTTCATTTTTATATATCAAAAAGGATATGGAGGGGTAGTCTTAACTTTCTATCAAATGGGAATTATGTATCCGTAATAATTTCGTTTTATCATTAGTAATAATTTTCGTTTTAATTGGTAAGTAACTCGCTTAGTAGTGTTACACCACACTATTAAAAAAATTTATATTAACTGAGAATTATTTTTGGTCTTATATTCATTCTCAAAATGATTGATTATTAATTTAACATTAACAAAATTAGACTAACTACTCTGTTAATCTTAATTTATATTGGTAATTTTATTATATTTTTTAATTTTATTAAAATAAGATGATAAATATTAAATATTTTGAATACTTTTAAATTTTATTTTAGAGATTTATATAACCTTGAATAAAAAATTAAAATTAAATGAGATGGTAAATATGAAAATATTTATGAAAATTTTAATTTTATTTTACAGATATACATAACCTACAATAAAAAATAAAAAATAAGATTTTAATATTTATGAATATTTTAAATATTAATAAATATTATTTTTAGATTTTATATAGTAAATTCATATTATTTATATAATTTTGAATCATATAAATGATAAAATATTTTAAATAATATATTTATGTGTCGATTTTTATACATTAAACTATATAATGTATGCATATTTTACTACTATTTTTATTTATAATAGATTATAAAAATATTTTATTAAATGTAATAATGTATGCATATTTAATTATAAAAAGTTTTATATAGATTTTATAATACTAATAATAATAATTATTATTAAATTAATTTAATCATTTTTATTTTTAGAAAAATTACGTATAATAATATTTGTGTTCGCACATGGTGCGAGCGAATCATATTAGTCTATACTATTATTTTGGAAGTGATTTTGAAAGAATAAAACTTTCTTATTCACTTTCATATTAAAATGTCTAAATTATCCTTAATGAATTTATTTAAAAAATATGATATCAAACTTTTTTTATTTGGGCTAAGATTAAAACCACATGGACTCTTTGTTGCAGGTAGGTCCAGACGGCGGTTTCGGGATGAAGAGATCGGCAAACGGTGCTAGCTCGTTGTGGTGGGTTGGTCCGGCGATGCACCTGCGTTTTCCTCCACGTCGGTTACTTTCCCCGGCGGTTTCCTCCTCTGCGTGACACGTGTGAAGCCTGGCGGTCTTCTCTCTGGCTGCCACGTGTTGTTCTCATCCTGTTTCATCTGGGCTTTTGGCCTTTTTCTTTCTCACGCGTTTAGCTCTCTACTGTACTGGGTTTTTGGCCCGTTTGTGTAATTACCTTGGCCTGTTAATGCAATTGGTTGACAAAAAAAAGAAAAAAAAACAAAAAAATCCCCTTATATGCCATATTTTTTTGCTACATCTTATCTTACGTGATATGATATGTATGCATAGAATATAACGTAACAAACTTTCATAATCTTAAAAAACTTGATTATTAAATTCATGTAATTTTGTTATATTTGATAATAAAGAGGATTTAAAAAAAGTTAGTAAATTTTTTTTCAGAATTTTAAAGAGTTTTTGATTATTAAATTCATGCAATTTTATTATGTTGGATAATAAAGAAGCTTTTGAAGCAAAAAAAAACATGTATCATTTGTATTCACTACGAGAAAACTGCTCTATAGCTACAAATTTTTTCGTGGCTATCAGCCAAAATTCGTGGCTATAATGACCATAGCCACGGATAGCCACGAAATTATATCGTAGCTATGGGCTTCTAGAAATCACAGATTCGTGGCAATTCGTGGCAACGCTTCCTCGAATTAGCCACAAAAAAATTTGTGGCTATTAGCCACGAATGGCCACTATTTTATTTCGTGGCTATATTTCCACGAATAGTCACGAATTTTTCCGTGCCTATTTAAAAAAAATAACAAAAAAATAAATATAAAAAAGAAAAATTAATCATTAAATATTTTTTATTTATAAAGAAAATACAAAATACTAAAATACAAAACAAAAGAAATACGGTATATGTATATTGATTCCGTGTGTGTATATATATAGATATTATATATATATATATATATATATCGAATCGTATTCCTCGCCGCCGCTCACGAACGTCACCTCTGCTCACGAACTGGCTCCGACGCTGCACCACATACCGGCGACCTCACCTCACCTCGACGACGACGACCCTGTCGGATTAGACGACAACAAACTCACGGATCTGAGAATCGTGAAGGAGGAAGAGATGAGACCTCCAAGTCGATCTGCAGTGCCTCTCCGCCATGCCGTCGGTCTCTGCTCCGCCATGCCGTCGGGCTCTACGCCGCCATGCCGTCAAGCTCTGCTCCGCCGTGCCGTCATGCTCTGCTCCAGCCGATCTGAAACAAAGGGACATACAAAAATCGAAATAGATGAAGAAAGAATCGAGAATCGAATTGATAAAGAAAGAAACAAAAATCCAATTCTAAATGAGAAGACTTAGCTTGAGAGGTTTGAGGTTTGAGAATTGAGAGAGAGAGATCGAGGAGTTGGAGAAGACGGCTTGTTCGTGAAAAAGGCTAGAGGGAATAAGAGAGTTAATTAGGTTAGAAACAATAAACGGCTGAGATTGAAAATGAGATGCAGATCTAACGGACTAGGATGGAGATCCGCGTGATCAGAGTTATAGCCAATAGAATTTTTTAAGTATAATTAATATATAATAATAAAAACGATTTTAAATAATACAAATTGTTATAAAAATTTAAAATGTTAAATTTAAAACTGTTATAAAAGATAAAAAAAAATTAAAATTTAAAAATTTATAAATGATTTAAAATAATAAAAAGATTAGTAGATTTTTTAAAAAAATGAGTATATATATTGATTTAAAATGTTTAAATTATTTTTTAATTTAGTAACAATTTTTGTATGATTATATATTTAAGTAAAAATATTTTTATGATTGTAGTATATTTTTTTATGTTTAATTTTTATGTTTTAAAATAGCAATTAAGGGTTATAGTTCATGGTTTAGGGTTTGGTAATTAAGTTTTTGATTTAGGATTGGAGATTTAATGATTACAAATATTTAAACATAGCCACGGATAGCCACAGACTTTTGTGGCTAATTTGCCACGACAATATTCGTGGCTATCCGTGGAAATATAGCCACGAAACATATTTCGTAGCTATTCGTGGCAAACATAGCCACAAATAGTCACGAAGCTTATTTTGCGGCTATTTTTCCACGGATAGCCATGAAATAGCCACGAAATCCGATTTTCGAATTTCGTGGCTATTTCGTGGCTATTCGTGGCTGGTTTTACATAGCCACGAAATTTTCGTGGCTAGTTCGTGGCTATTTCACAGTTTTCTTGTAGTAATTATACTATTAAAATAAAATCATTTATATTATATTAATAAAAAGAAAAATCTAGAATTACACACACAAAAAAATGTTTATACTAATTTAGTTTTAATTGGCTTTATATATATAGCTATATACAAATTAATAATTTACTTTAAGAAATATATCTATTTTGTTAGTAATTTAAATAAATTATTAAATTTATTTGGATTACAAAATACGTTTTTAGTAAATTTACCTATTTAAAGATAAATTGATTTTATATATGTAGATATATATATAAGAATATCTATGAATATTTCATTTAAAAATAATATTTTAGTTATATTTTAAATAAGAAAGTTTTGGTTTTTAAATGATGTATTAAGTAAATTTACCAATCTAAAGATAAATTGTATATATATTCTTAATTTTATTATAACACATGTTTAACAAATATTATATGAAAATTTGTTAACACCATGCAACAAAATACTGTATAACATACATATAAATATTATGCGACAAAATATAATAACCGATTTACAGGTAATCTACATGCAAATATATTATATGGAAATTTAACTTGATTTGATATTATTTATTATTATTTTAAACAGTATTAATACTTCAATATTCAGACTACAACAATTTTATATATGGATATTAGTATAACTATTTTATCGTCTATATTCCCATATGTGCTCTCTAATTATCACTCAAAAGGTTTTTTCTTTCAATCAAAGACATGACTTATCTTAGAAGAAAACTAATTTATTTTGTTCTCATTAGCGAAATTAATCCTACTCATGATAGATATAAGATAAAATTATAAATCATAAAGTCATTGAATGGAATCAGAAATAATAAATCAATATAATTGAGATGGTTTTAGTTGATCAAGCGGTAAGTATTCTCTCTATGGTTTACTTCCTATTTTTCTTTTGGTCAACTGCTTTTTATAAAAAGCTCAAACTCCATAAAAGGAGTAGATGTTTTCTAACAACATCGCCATCAAAACATAAAACTCAGAAACTACAACATAATAAACATAAAAACATAGATAGATAATAGCAACATAGTACTTAAACAAATAAAAGTTTTGGAGAAGTCCTCGGATCTCTTCGACAATAGAGTTGTTAAGTAAGATGGCGCTTTGGGTATTGGATCGAACACCCAAGATTGGAACATTAACAAGTGCACAATTTTCCATCTCCAGAATGGCTACAAAGGTGGTTAAACACCTATAATATGAACCTTTGATGACACCCCTTAAGTCCCAACCATTTAGATCAAATGGTGAGCTTAAGGGAGAAAGGAACCCCATGAAAGAGGTAAAGAGACTACTAGAGTCCATGAACTCCAAATAAACAGGAACAAGATTCTCATAAAAAGGCAATGTACCAAGATCCTCATAAAGAAGTAAGGTATCTAAATCCTCATAAAGAGGCAATGTAACAAAATCCTCATACAGAGGCAAATGTGAGCTAAGAACAAGTCTAGCATCCTCATAAAGAGGTAAAAGGGATGACAATTGTTAAAGCCTAAGAAGAGTAACATTTTCAATAGGTGATATACCATGGATTTTTGAGTTTTTAACCATGGTATATGTCTTATTTATCGAGTCTTTTATTATGTTTTAGAGTCTTTTATGTGTGTTTTCAGGTCTAGGTATGTTTGGGGTGGATTTGGACATTATGGCGCATTCTGGAGCATTTTGGAGCATTTACCGAAGAGGAAGAGTTCACTGCCGATATTTGACATCTGTGTCGATCGACACAACATGTGCATCGATCGACACAAGATCGTGACAGACATATCTCGCGTGTTTAATGAAGATTTGTGAAATTTACACTTTGGTCCAGAAGTTTCTCATAATTACAAAGATGCCCCAGCCGAGTTTAGATCATTATATTAGGGTTTTTAGACACTTGTTTAGGCTACGCTTTCAGACTTACGCTTTATTTTACATTCAGAGAGTTTTAGGGGCTGATCAGATACTCGACATAGAGAAGATTTCGAACCCTGTTTCTTATTCTGTTTTATGATATTCAGTATTCTATTCATCATGTCTTTTGCTACAATTGCCATGTCTAAGTAGTTTACCTGTTAGGTTTAGGGATTCTCATTAGGGATTTCATGGAATTATAGGTTGATCAATCTGTAGGGATTTATATCTATTAGTTCTTCATCTAGGGTTGTTCTTTATGCTTGATCTGAATTGGCCACTTAGATTATTGATGTTAGGTTGATTTCTGTAACGAAAGTTGATTAATTAACTAGAAAGAACTTAGATGAGCAATTTGACTATTCGCAAAGAAATTTGGCTTAGGAGAATTATGAACGAAAGAACCTGAGATTAAAGCTTGTTTAGAACTCTAGGATTCGCAACGAAAGTTGGCTTGCTAGGTTGTTAGACTTAGATAATATTCGCAACGAAAGTTGGTCTGTTATAATTCTGTGATTCTAGTTCTAGAACAGTTCTTAATTAGATTGCGATTGATTGATTAGCCTATGTTCCTGATTTCTTGAGAACTCCCTTGACCTGACGTTTTGCCTGATTGCTTACAAAGCACTTGATTTACTTTTCTGCTCTGATTTACTGCTTTCACTACTGTTTCACCTAGCTTAATTCGACGTTCTACAATCTATCGCAAGAATCTTGAGTCTTTGTGGATTCGATACCCTATATACTACTGGTTCACGTCTGTGCACTTGTAGTGTAGATCTAGGGATTAAAACCTGATCGTATCATGTTTTTGGCTCCGTTGCCGGGGACTCTTTTGAGTCTTCGATAGATTTGAACTTAGGGTTTAGACTAGTTTTTTCGTTTTTGTTTTTGGTTACTGATTTTTCTTTTCTTTTTGCGTTTCAGGTATGCCTAGAATCGTACTGCATCGATCGACACGGTCCTGTGTGTCGATCGACATCGTTTTCGCATTGCATCGATCGACGCTCTTCTTGCATCGGTCAACACAAGGCGAAACCCGAACTGAAACGATCGTTGCAGACCTGTGCATCGATCGACGCTTGACGACTACCGACAGTTTATGACTGATCGCGACTTGAGGAGTAATACGGACAAAGAGCTAGTGAAACTTGAACTTAAGGAGCTTGCTAAGCTAGAGAGAGAATAGAAAAGCTCGGAAGAAGGCTAAGATGGCGAACGTTAATCAGGTGCCTTTGATTTTGAGACCTGATGCTGAGGGAGTTCTGAGAGACCGACAGAACAACCCGTACAACGATGAGGGGCAAAGGATCGATGCTGATGGACATGTGATCCCTGATCATGAACCGGCCCAAGGTCAAGGGCAGATGATTAATCCTCCTGCTGATGAGAGGACTCTTGCTGACTACAACCGTCCCGATGAGTTCTATGATAACCGGTCAGCAATTGTATCTCCTGGCTTTGAGAGGAATGACTTTGAGATCAAGACTGTCTACTACTCTCTTCTGAGGCAGAATCCCTTCCATGGTCTCCCACACGAGTAACCCATGGATCATATCAATGATTTTAAGGACTTCATCACTGAAATGAAGTACAATGGGGTAAACTATGACTATCTGTATCTCAAGCTTTTCCCCTATTCTCTCGCTGGAGAGGCTGCTGAAACACCCCATCCCGGCCATAGGCCAAGACGGATGTCCCTTAAACTATTCCGTCTAAGTTGAGGTTCCTTCGGGAAACCTCAACCCTAATCGTTTCATACTTAGCCAAATCCTTAAGAACATCCAATTTCATATGATCATTCCATTCATTCCGACTTAACAATTCTAAGCAAGATCAATAAGGCAAAATAGACATTTTATTAATAATCGCAAAAGGTACCAATACAATGTGAACAATCCGCATTATGCTAATAGTATTCGGTCCTAAGTACAATGTCTATCTAATACACCACTCTTCTCGGTCTTGTCCGCGCCTAGGATGAATCATCCCTATGATCATCCTTGTTCCCTGAAAGGCCAAAACATTTCATAAACACATTTCTTTAAGTTAAGGTTTTATAACCTAACAATTATATGCTATATGACCCATTGATAATTCCCATTTAAATCGCATTTTAAGCCTAAGTGTTCTAGTCCAATCCGTTCCGTTCTCATAAGGCCGGCAATGATCCGGACGTTCGTTTATCACGATCACGCGCATGGCCCGTCAGTCCGTACGTTCGTCCCGCGAATGTACCGTGACCGCAAGGCGTATGCATCGCGATAGCGCCATAATCGCATAGCGATATGCCGCGTCAATACCGTGACCGTATAACGTCGTACCGCGATCTTGCCATGACCGCATAGCGTCTGCACACGGTAATCCGATAGCGCACCACGCATGTACCGCGGTTCAGTCGTACGTCCGCGAACGGACGCGACTATTCGCGTGAACAGATGCGATCATGCGATAGCCGATGATCCTCTCGACCCGACTGATCGGTACACGGCCAATGATCTCGACAGTTCATGCTCGGTTTATAGCCACGGTTCATTCGGACGTCTTGCCCGATTCGCGTCAAGACCGGCCATGCTTCATTCTCTCGGTCTCGGCCAACATCCCCCAAGATGTGCCGTTCAACCGCCGAGTTTACATCAACCCATTAAGGCCTCGACATGAATATAACCGCCTACAACCGTGCACGCCCATCTTCACGACCATGGCCTTTGGCCGGTCGTGTGTGACGAGTATGGGAACGGTTTGAATACCGCATATAGAATCTCTCTATAAGCGGTTTAACTTAGAAGAAAAGAAGAACAATCCGGCCAACATCTAAAGCGGCCTTTGGCCTAGCGGTTTGGCCACGGCCGTGGTTAGAGTGGTTACGGATGTTACCTTAGAGGTTGTGGTCGATTTGCCTGGGTCCTTAGCCGTTTCTCCAGCCATGGTTTCCACTTCCAACCGCCTTGATCAACCACCAACGCCTCCTTGAACGCTCGGCCTTCTCCTTTGGAACCGGCCGCTCCTTCTCTCTTTCTTCCTCTCTTTTCTCTCTGTTTTTGTGGCTTATGCCTTAGAGAAAATATTGGGATTCTCCCCTTGTGTGTGTAGTGTGCGAAAATGGCCCTTAAGGCTTGTATTTATAAGCCAAAACTCACCCCATAACCGCCCAAGGAGAAAGGGTACAAGTTGGCTTGCGAATGGTCATGACCCCCATTGGCAACCATTCGCTATTGGCGCCTTGGTCAGCTAGTGTCACTAGCTGACCAGCTGATTTCACACTTCTACACTTCAGCTTAGCTGAGCTAAGCTGGCCACTAGCTTCCCTAGCTGATAGCTCGGCCGTCTAGCTGGTTTCTATTAGGTTAAGCTCCCGTTTAGTCGAACTTAACCCTTCTCTGCCCATGGAACACTCTTATAGACCTTTTAGATCGTGAGTTCTGACTTCTGGTTCCATGAACAGCCCGAATGGCCCTTAGGCCGGTTCGGGGATGTTACAAGTCTCCCCCCCTTGAAATGGATTCGTCCCTGAATCCGATCCAAGGTGTTCGTTCCTTGTAAACTCCTCAAACCACTCTGGATAGTCAGCCTTCATTCTGTTCTCGGTTTCCCAAGTTATCTCCTTAACTCCATTGCAGATCCATTCAACCTTCACCATCTGGATGACTTTCTTTCTGGTTGCTTTTTCCAACCTATCCAGAATCCTCAAGGGTCTTGTTTCCAAGGTGAGATTTGCCTTTAGATCCTCGGGAATCTCGGGCATAATCTTATCCTGATCCGATAAGCACTTGCGCAATTGGGAGACATGGAACACGTTGTGGAACGCTTCCATCTCATTAGGCAAGTCTAGCTTATAGGCCACGGTCCCGACCCGTTCTAGGATCGTGAACGGTCCTAGGTATCTTGGATCAAGTTTCCCACGTTTGGAAACCCTTGCCCTTCCTTTGAAGGTGATCATTTTAAGGTAGACTCGATCCCCAACTTGGAATTCTATGTCTTTCCTTCTTTTATCTGCGTAACTCTTTTGGCGGTCTTGCGCCTCTTGCATCTTGGCTCTTAGGAAACGGATTTGCTCCGTTGTTTCCTCAATTATCTCTGGCCCAAGGACTCGAGATTCACCCACTTGCGTCCAGCATAGTGGAGTCCTGCAGGGCCGCCCATACAACGCTTCGTAGGGGGACATTCCGATGCTTGCTTGGTAACTGTTGTTATAAGCAAACTCGGTCAAGGGCAAATATTTTTCCCAAGAGTCTCCCCAGTCTAGAACACATGATCTCAACATGTCTTCTAACGTTTGTATGGTCCTTTCAGATTGACCATCCGTTTGTGGATGATAAGCCGTACTCATGTTCACTCTCGTTCCTAGGGCTTTTTGGAAAGCTTGCCAGAAATAAGAAGTGAACCGACCATCTCGGTCTGAGACTATGCTTGCTGGTATACCATGAAGTCTTACGATCTCATCAATGTACTTTTCAGCAAGTTTACCAACTCCATCAGTCTTCTTGATGGCTAAGAAGTGTGCGGACTTGGTCAGTCTGTCCACCACTACCCAAATCGTGTCCCTTCTTGACCGGGTCACCGGCAGTCCAGATACAAAGTCCATTGTGATGTTATCCCACTTCCATTCCGGAATGGGTAAACTTTGCATCAGGCCGCTCGGGACTTGGTGTTCAATCTTGACCAATTGACACGTTTGGCACTTAGACACCCATTCAGCAATGTCCCTTTTCATCCCGACCCAGTGATAGTACCGTTTGAGGTCTTGGTACATCTTGGTCTGTCCGGGATGTATGGAGAACTTAGACTGATGAGCCATCCTTAGGATTTCTTCCTTAAGGCCTTTCACATCGGGAACACACACCCGACCATTCACCACAACCGTCCCGTTGTTAGTGAACTGATACTCAGTGTTGTTGTTATTAACCGATTTCATCAACTCTACATCATGCTCTTGGGCCAACCTAACCCTTGTCAACAGATCCGCCTGATCTGCTGCGCCAAGTCCTAGTGGCTCATTGTCCACGGTCAGGGCATTTAGGTGCAAGGACCGGACCAATCCGATCAAGGTCTCTGCATCCTTTTCTGCGGCCACTTCAGTCCTTTTCCGACTTAAGGCATCTGCAACCAAGTTGGCCTTTCCTGGATGGTAAGTGATGTCTAGATCGTAATCTGCCACCAATTCCATCCACCTTCTTTGCCTCAGGTTAAGGTCAGGCTGAGTGAACACATACTTCAGACTCTTATGGTCGGTGAATAGTTGCACTTTGGCTCCGTAGAGATAAGATCGCCAGATCTTAAGTGCAAATACCACAGCGGCCATCTCGAGATCGTGAGTGGGGTAGTTACCCTCGTGTTTCCTCAACTGCCTTGAGGCATAGGCTATCACCTTCCCGTCCTGCATCAGAACGCATCCTAACCCGTTCCGGGATGCGTCTGTGTAGACCACGTATGGTACATTGTCTACTGGCAGTGTTAGGACAGGTGCCTTGGTTAACATATCCTTCAAGTCATTGAAACTCTTCTCCGCGGCTTCAGTCCATTCGAACTTCACGTTCTTTCCGGTCAGCTTAGTCATAGCCTTAGCCATGCTTGCAAAACCTTGGACAAACCGCCTATAGTAACCGGCCAGCCCGAGGAAACTTCTAACCTCGGTTGCGTTCCTCGGCCGTGGCCACTCTTCAATTGATCGGATCTTGTCCGGATCAACTGAGACACCTTCATCAGACACTATGTGTCCTAGGAACCCTATCCTTGTTTGCCAGAAGCTACACTTGCTGAGCTTGGCATAGAGTTTCTGCGCCCTTAGGGTTTCCATCACGATCCTTAGATGTTTACCGTGTTCTCTTCGGTTCTTGGAGTAGACAAGGATGTCATCAATGAATATGATAACAAACTTATCCAACCATTCCCGAAAGACACCGTTCATCATCTTCATGAACGCAGCTGGTGCATTTGTTAGACCAAATGGCATGACCACAAACTCATAGTGACCATACCGAGTTCTAAAGGCTGTTTTCCTCACGTCCTCAGGTGCTATCGGGATTTGATGGTATCCCGAAGCCAGATCGATCTTGGAAAACACCGTTGAACCCTTCAATTGATCCAACAATTCATCTATCCGAGGCAACGGGTACTTGTTCTTCACAGTAACCCGGTTTATGCCTCGGTAATCAATGCACAATCGAAGGCTTCCATCCTTCTTCTTGACGAATAGAACGGGCGCCCCCCATGGAGAACTACTTGGCCTAATAAAGCCTTTGTCTAGTAGTTCCTCCAGCTGCTTCTTCAGCTCAGCCATCTCGGCTGGAGCAATTCTATACGTCACTTGCCCACCGGCCGCATTTACAATGCCTTGGCCGGCCGTTTGTTCCTTTTGGAACAAGCCTTTCCCAATCATTCCGGGACTCACAAAACTATGTGTAGCCCCAGAGTCAAATAGAGTGAGTGCCTCTACACCACCTATTGTAACGGTCCCTACACATTCCCCCAAATGTCTAAGTGTCCCGCCCTTTTCCCCAATGTATGCAATGCATTTTAAAATTGAAGAAGTAGAGGTCTTAGTGACGTACCAGTGATCGAGTCGTAGGAGCCGGCTTCGGCCGAGTCCTTCACCAGATTGTAGACTCGGGGTGTCCCGGCTTGGCCCTTGGCCTTAACCGCGCGACCTTCTTGTCCCCGGTTCCCTTCTGGCGCCTTCTGCTTATCACCTTGCAGCTTCGGGCAATCACGCATGTAATGCCCGGTCTTTCCACATTGGAAACATGTCAATGGTCTTTCTGTCACCCTTTCTTGCCCCTTCTGTGGACAGCTTGTGCCTTCATGGTCTTTGCTGCCACACTTCGCACATACCTTCCCGGCTTTCCAACACTCCCCCAAGTGATATTTGCCACAGGTGGTACACTTCGTGCGGTCAGAGGATTGGCGATCAGCCCCCACTTGATCCCATTTCCTCTTTAGGTTCTTCCCGGATCGGTTGGCCTCTTTGTCCTGTGCCTTAGTACCGACGCGGTTCTCCTCGGCCATGTTGGCCTCCACAGTAGCCGCTCGTTCAACCAGCTCAGAGACTGAGTCATAGGAGCAAACCGAGCAATGAGTCCGCAGTTCCACACGCAGGCCGCGCAGGAAACGGCGCACTTGAGCCGGCTCATCCTCAACATCACGTCCCACGTACTGTCTGAGACGATCAAACTCTGCCTCGTACTCACGGACCGTCTTGCGGCCTTGGGTCAAGCTCAGGTACTTACCCTCCATACGATCCCAAGCCTCAGCTGGGAAGTACTTCCGGTTGAACTCAACCTCAAAGTCAGCAAACGAGTCAATGAGACCCTTGGTGCGTCTGTCCACTGACAGCCACCAGTTATGCGCGTCCCCTTCCAGGAAGTGAACCGCAATGTCCTTCCGGTAGTCCTCGGGACACCGGGTAGATCGGAAGTTCCGGACAAGCCGTGACTTCCACTCATCGGCCTCAAGTGGGTCTGCACTTCCCTTGAAGTGTTTGGTGCCCAACTTGGTGATGTGGCCAAGAACGTTGAGGTAGTCCACCTTACGGTTCTTTCTGGGAACCGGTGACTCTACCACTACTACGTCCGGCTCATCATCACTAAGGTCCTTGGTCTCCACGACCTTGGCCTTAAGCCCTTCAGAAAACGATTTCTGACCAGAAGAGATGTTCTGGTTCAGTGTCGTTAACTGGTCCATGACCTCCTTCAGCATGGTCCACATCTGACCGATGTTCGGGACCGCGGTAAATGGCTCACCATCGCCGCCCATAGCCTCATCCTCCTCACGGCCGGTCTCATCTCGAGCCGCGTGAGACGAGGACTCGCCCATCTCGTCCTGTCTACCCTCAGCCTCGACGTCTGGTTCATTGACCCTAGTCGAGTTGAGAATGTTAGGATCGGTGGGACTCGTGCTCTTCTGGGTGACCTCAGGACCGGTCATCCCAGGCTGGACGGGCGTGGTCTGGTCCTTGGATCCTTGTCCGTTCCCAGCCACACTCTTGTCCTTAGTACGCTTTGACTTGCTTTTTCCAACCTGAAGATCAATAAGTTAAGACATTCAACACTAGCAATCTTCAAGTCCTAAACAAGTCTAATAATTCCTACACGGACAATCTAACCCGGACGAGTGGTGTAGCCCCATAACCCATAGCCTAGGAAATAACCTGGCTCTGATACCAACTTGAAACACCCCATCCCGGCCATAGGCCCAGACGGATGTCCCTTAAACTATTCCGTTCTAAGTTGAGGTTCCTTCGGGAAACCTCAACCCTAATCGTTTCATACTTAGCCAAATCCTTAAGAACATCCAATTTCATATGATCATTCCATTCATTCCGACTTAACAATTCTAAGCAAGATCAATAAGGCAAAATAGACATTTTATTAATAATCGCAAAAGGTACCAATACAATGTGAACAATCCGCATTATGCTAATAGTATTCGGTCCTAAGTACAATGTCTATCTAATACACCACTCGTCTCGGTCTTGTCCGCGCCTAGGATGAATCATCCCTATGATCATCCTTGTTCCCTGAAAGGCCAAAACATTTCATAAACACATTTCTTTAAGTTAAGGTTTTATAACCTAACAATTATATGCTATATGACCCATTGATAATTCCCATTTAAATCGCATTTTAAGCCTAAGTGTTCTAGTCCAATCCGTTCCGTTCTCATAAGGCCGGCAATGATCCGGACGTTCGTTTATCACGATCACGCGCATGGCCCGTCAGTCCGTACGTTCGTCCCGCGAATGTACCGTGACCGCAAGGCGTATGCATCGCGATAGCGATATGCCGCGTCAATACCGTGACCGTATAACGTCGTACCGCGATCTTGCCATGACCGCATAGCGTCTGCACACGGTAATCCGATAGCGCACCACGCATGTACCGCGGTTCAGTCGTACGTCCGCGAACGGACGCGACTATTCGCGTGAACAGATGCGATCGTTCCGCGGACGGTTGCGATCGATCCGTTGGTTCATGCGATAGCCGATGATCCTCTCGACCCGACTGATCGGTACACGGCCAATGATCTCGACAGTTCATGCTCGGTTTATAGCCACGGTTCATTCGGACGTCTTGCCCGATTCGCGTCAAGACCGGCCATGCTTCATTCTCTCGGTCTCGGCCAACATCCCCCAAGATGTGCCGTTCAACCGCCGAGTTTACATCAACCCATTAAGGCCTCGACATGAATATAACCGCCTACAACCGTGCACGCCCATCTTCACGACCATGGCCTTTGGCCGGTCGTGTGTGACGAGTATGGGAACGGTTTGAATACCGCATATAGAATCTCTCTATAAGCGGTTTAACTTAGAAGAAAAGAAGAACAATCCGGCCAACATCTAAAGCGGCCTTTGGCCTAGCGGTTTGGCCACGGCCGTGGTTAGAGTGGTTACGGATGTTACCTTAGAGGTTGTGGTCGATTTGCCTGGGTCCTTAGCCGTTTCTCCAGCCATGGTTTCCACTTCCAACCGCCTTGATCAACCACCAACGCCTCCTTGAACGCTCGGCCTTCTCCTTTGGAACCGGCCGCTCCTTCTCTCTTTCTTCCTCTCTTTTCTCTCTGTTTTTGTGGCTTATGCCTTAGAGAAAATATTGGGATTCTCCCCTTGTGTGTGTAGTGTGCGAAAATGGCCCTTAAGGCTTGTATTTATAAGCCAAAACTCACCCCATAACCGCCCAAGGAGAAAGGGTACAAGTTGGCTTGCGAATGGTCATGACCCCCATTGGCAACCATTCGCTATTGGCGCCTTGGTCAGCTAGTGTCACTAGCTGACCAGCTGATTTCACACTTCTACACTTCAGCTTAGCTGAGCTAAGCTGGCCACTAGCTTCCCTAGCTGATAGCTCGGCCGTCCAGCTGGTTTCTATTAGGTTAAGCTCCCGTTTAGTCGAACTTAACCCTTCTCTGCCCATGGAACACTCTTATAGACCTTTTAGATCGTGAGTTCTGACTTCTGGTTCCATGAACAGCCCGAATGGCCCTTAGGCCGGTTCGGGGATGTTACAGCTGCAGCTTGGCTGAAAAAACTTCCAACTGGGAAGTTTACTACTTGGGATGCTGTGAAGAGAGAGTTTTTGAGGCACTTTTATGATGATGCTCGCTCTGATCAGTCGAGACAGGATATTCTCACCATCACCCAAGGTCCTACAGAGCCTTTTAAGTCTGCTTGGATGAGGTTTAAGAAGTACCAACGTGACTGTCCTCACCATGGATTCTCTGAAGTGATGCTGCTGGGCATATTCTTCAGAGGCATTGATCTCCATTACCAGTCTGCATTAGATAATGCCAGCAATGGCAATTTCAATACAAGAACTCCTGAACATGCTAGGACTCTGATTGATAACTTGGTGAGCAGTAATAGCACCAAGACTGCTGCACTACAAGAAAAATGCACATTGTTAGCACAGTGGAAACGCTATAATATGTCTATTACAGCGTTTTAATGTTAGCCATGACATGAGGAGCTATCTTAGACCCCCCTCCTACAATAGCGTAAATTTCTCCTGCTATTATATCGCGATCTATTATAGCGCGAAATTCGTAGCTATTATACAATTTATAACAACAACCTAATAATGCCATTTTACATTTTATAATAGCTCTAATATTTCGCTTTGATATATTTAATTGTAACACCATTTTCTCGTTATCATAAATTTTGTAATAGCTTTTTAAATTTGTTGTATTATTGTGAAATGTAATAAAATATTTGTAGCCGAGCCAAGCCATATTCGATTATTATTATTATTTATATTTTTTATCAATTAGATTTATATAAAAAAATACTCAAGATTAAATTCAGAAAAAAAAAATTTATTAATAACCAAGTGTTAGTAACAAACCATATACAAATCTTAAACTAACTTAGTTTATACAATACCAACCAATCCCCCAAGTCTGATCCCACAGACATGAACTCCCATGAATTGAGTATTCTTCTCTTCCACCATTCATAAACATCATTTTACGGAAATCTCAGAAACTCTAGCAACTACATCTCCATTCTACTCCACACCATCTATGGATACCTTCGCTTGCCCACTACAGCTTTTACATCATTTTCACCATTGGCATTGTCTTGATTCAACACAATAACTGAAACAGAGCAAGAAAATTAACAACGTTATCTGAAACTATTCTCCATAATTTTACAGTGCTTGCTATTGACAAAGAAAGATTAGAGGAGCTAGCTATTAACCTTAGAGCCTGTGAAATCTTCTTTGCATAATTCATCAGCCAGAATTGTACCGTCAGCTTCCTGTTTCCATCCAGCTTCCTGTTAAGACCTGCAAATGAACAAAGAGCTTAATTTAGGATTAGAGTCGTGGTCTCATCTATCTCCCCTTCAGGCTTTGCGGTACTCTGTTCATGGGAAGACCCTTTGAAGTCATAAGACTCAAACCGTCTCTGAATTCTATACTCGGAGCAGAACAAGTGAGCCAAAAAAGTAAGCAATCACTATAAAGATAATGTTTCAGAGTCGGATTTGAAATAAGTTTCTAACCTTGGCAAAGTCCTCCACACGAGATGGCTTCATGATGTAAGCAACTATTGCTGCACCATCACGAATTGCCTTTTGGGAGGTAACATCAAAAAGGTGATCTACAACTCGTACATTTTCAAGTAGACATACATTTCTTAACTTAAAGCATTTTCTAGCACAAGCCCACACTAAGTTCAAGACGTACCTTCTTGTTCATGCAGCAAATAGTCAATGTAAGCTCTTCAAGGCTACTAATATGAAGCATGTTAGGGTCTTCACATTTTTTGTCTTCTTCAACATCTAGAATCCCAAAAAGAAATATAAACTCATCGTATAAGTATCAGTACAAAAAGGAAAAACATGACCTTCTTCCACCAGGACTAATGTAGCAAACTTTAAAGGCATATCCTTCTTCACTATTACTGAGAGGTCATACTTCTAATTAGGAAGCATGAAAAAACTGCTTAGACCTAAATGCGGAAGCTGAAATTTAATGTTAAACTCTCATGGGGCTAGAGATTATCATCATCACTAACCGAGTACAACAACTAGCTGGCTGGGACTTAGTTCACGCAGTGTCTCTTCTTTTCTGCTTGAAGCAACATACAAAATACTGCCATCATTATTCCATGCTTTGAGAGTATCACTAACACTTGTCAGAGACGTCTCTAATGGTAAGCAATCGATGGAGTATTCAACTTACCACTCGGCAAAGAATCGGTTCCAAAGACGAGCAAAGCCTCTGTAAACTATCCATCTTCAGGGCTTCAACAATTACACTGCAAGAACATACACAAATTTCTTAAAATCTAATCTCCTCCCAACTTTCTATGTTCTTTCAGATGCCAATAAGCATCTACACAACACTTGCTGCTTCATATAATCATTCGATCAATTTTAGATTTAACAATGGAAAAATCTGAACTTGGAACAAAACAACAGTAAAAGGGTTTGCAACTGAAACAAGCAAAAACATAGATTACCTTGCAAGAGCCAGTCATATATCTTGTCTGCATTTTTCGCCCAGATCTATTTCGATCTGTAAGAGACAAGCAAATCCATATAGAAGCTCTCAAATCTAAATTTCGGATTTCTACTTTAGTTTCTTCACAAAACGCGTAGCAGAAACTGAAATTATTCGATTCCAAGGAGAGAGGGAGAGGGAGAGGGAGAGGGAGGGAGATTAACGGTGGCTACCTTGGTGGATACACGGCTATGGGTAAAGAGAGAATCGAAGGTGGAGGCATTGCAAACATAGATGAGAACAAGAGAGATTTAGGGTAAAAAAAAAGAGATTTAGGGTAAAGGAAAGAACTGGGCGGGCTAACCAAAATTTTAGACATAAAGCTTTGGGTTTTAGGGGGAAATTAAAAAATTGGACATTTTAGAATAAATAAAATGAATGTCAATATCATTCTTCTCATAATTTTTTATCTATTTCATAAGTATTTCTAATAAAACGAATTAGGTATTTTGTTGTAAGTTGTAACCAAATATGTTGAATAGGGTTTGAAGTTTAGAGTATAGGGTTAGAGTTAAGTTAAGGTATGAAAATAAGGTTTGTACTTATATTTGAAATTAATAATTTATTTTATAAATGTGAAATCTTGTTTTTATTTTAAAAGTGTCAAATTTTATTTATGAGTATATATCACACTTAGATTTTTGTTTATTTAAAAAAAAATTATTATTAGTATTAAAATATTAGTAAAGTTTGTGATATAGGATTTAAAAGGTTGATATTTGGGATTATAAGTTAATATTTAAAATAATTGATTTGGAAAATCTTTTCTTTTGTAAATGTTGAATATTAGTTTGGATATGTTATAGTAATTGGAATGTTATTTATTAGAGTTTGTTTATTCTTTAGAGTTTTAGGGTTTGTTTAGGGTTATGTTCTATATTATTTATTAGTTTAATGTATTAGTTTTTTATACTATAGATTATTCTTTATATTTTTATAAATGTTGAATCTTAGTTTTGAATATGGTATAATAATTAGAATTTTTTAATTAGAGATTTGTTTATACTTTAGAGTTTTAGGGTTTGTTTAGGGTTTAGAGTTTTATGTAATATTTATGTATTAGTTTTGTTTATATTATAGATTTTAAATATTAGTTTGTATATATATATATATATATATATATATATAATTAATTTTATAGTTTATGAAATAGTTAAACTTTAAGTGTGACTAAATCCTATATTCTAATACCCTAAACCCTAAACTTATATTACAATGCCCTAAACTTTAAATAAAATGTTTCAAAATGGATTATTTGTTTGTAATTTTATTGTATTACCTTAACCCTAATGCTCCAATACCCTAAACCACTAAACAAAATATTTGTGGGACTTTCAAATTTTTATTAGCTTATAGTTAATATCCTAACCATATATCCTACCTATTTATATTATAAATTTGTATTGGTTTGTCAATGAGAAATTCCAAAGGTAAGCTAACAACTCTTACATTCCAATTTAACCCTACAATACCCTTTTTTTTTGGACAAAAACCCTACAATACCTTAAACTCTAAATTTAAGTGTAAATCTTAAACCTTTAATACTAGTTAGAAATTTGTTTTTATAGATATGTTATTAAAAACTGTAAAGATTTATAATATTACGAGATAATATTTTTTATATTTTATATATAATTAGAAATTATAGGTTTAGAACATTATAGTATATGTTTAGGGTTTAGGGTATTGAAATATAGGTTTAGGGTTTAGGACAAATAATGAATTATATATTTGGGTGATACTTAGGTGATAATTGGAAAATTTAAAGGAATTAAACTCAAAATTCAATTATCATATTATTTTTAGGACAAACTGAAATTTTAAGTGTTATAATACTAAATCAAACTAAAAAATTATGTTTTTTTTATTTGGTATCCTAAATTATGTGTTGTTTATTATTAATTTTTATTTATTTATAGTATGGATAACAATGATATGTTAGGGAAAAATATAGATTTAAACACATGAAACGAAATACTTGTTGATTCAAGTACTTAAAAGACATACATCCCAACCATTTCTTCGATGGCATTCATACACTTGATTAGGTACATGACAATGATCTCACCATACCAATGACAATGAACATATACAAAAGTTTCCAATGGCTGTAAGAACCTTTTGGAATGTCCAACTTGATTTTTGCTGTCCACAAGGCGAGCAGCTCGACCAAAGAAAGTGTGAACACCAGCGGCGATAACAACAGCCACGATCTCTCTTTATTTACAGGTTGAGCAAGAGAAAATTTCTTGACCAGGGTTCTTGGTCACATGGAGTGACTCTTAGGTAAGAGCAGATTGGTCCACCTTTAAAGGATTACCTACAAGAAGACGAGCATCGGCAGGGATAATGTCACAGAGTTTAACGCTAATGATATCTCATGGGACAAGATCAACAGCTTCTTGTTCACTCCATTTCCCATCCCTAAGTACCTGAAAACAGAGAAACATCACAACAACATTAACTCATGTCAAGGAACTTTGATGAACTCTTTAGATCAGCTTCATAAAGCATTCTCTTATGACAAACCTTGTTTTAGGAGCAAGACCAGCAATGAGAGCAGCAGTGACATTACCAGCATTGTTTTCTTCGATGAAACTAATGGTATAGTTTATAACGAGAAGACAGATGATACCCACAAAATCCTGCCAATCCGGAGGCCTACCATCACCGTTGGCCAAGCAATGTCCATGATGGCAGCAGCTTCATCACCCATGAAAGCAGATTCCACATAAACCCCAAAAACTTGAGAATTGTTCTTTCCTGTAAATTGTTTTCATTGACACTCAGTAACCAAAGAAAAAAACAATAACTTGATTTATATCTGAAAACAGCAAAAAGATTACACCTTTTTCTCTTCGAGCTTGTTGGGGCAAAAGATCTGAATCATGTCTTCCCCTTCTCTTGTCGTCAAACCTTCCCTTGAACATTTCAGTTGCTGGAAAATTTCCTCAATCGAAATTTTCTCCTGAAAAAATCAAAGTAAATCAAGATCAACGAGACTCATGGACATAAGACCCAATGTTAAACCAGACATGAGCCGATGAATCAACAAAAGCAACTATTCTCCATCGCTCGCCATTTCTAAAGCCCTAAATGTATATTCAAAGCCGTCGTTGGTGGATTGGACACAAAACAGTTGGCAAAGAGTAGAGCAAAAGAAAAATTACCGGTGGCTGATTTTTACCGGTGGCTGAGACGGCGCAAAGGCAAAGGAGATGGTGAAATATGGAACCATGGTGTTGGAAGCATCGTTTAGGTTTTCACAGAGGAGTAGTAGGAGGAAAGTGGAAGAACAAATTAGGGCTTGGGTGAGCTGGGTCTCGGGGAAACAGGGGGTGGAGGAGGAGGCTGAGGGAAGGAGGGTGTGGAATTCAGTCAGCAGAGAAGGTAGAGATTAGATCGAAGACAATGGAGGAGCGGATCGAAGGAGAAGAGAGTCTCGAAAAAGATAAGTCTGTCTTTTATTTTTCTGGTTCAAAGATTTTTTTTTTTTGTTTCTTAACAATGTAAATACAACAATTCACATTGGCGCTAATTCTCCTTTTTTCCAAGTGTTTTGGCGCTTATAGCATTTTGTAGGATAATTGGGTTCCAAAATCCAATTTTGGTTTTTCTCTAAACAAAACAACGACACATCACTGATCTAATGCTATAATATACTATCTAATTCGAACACACCTTCTTTAACAGCACTTAGAAAAATCGTGCTATCCTAATATGCTGTAAATACTCATATTTCTTGTAGTGCTGACAGAAGAAGGAAAGAGTCTGGTGGAAAGATTGATAATTTGGAGATTGCTGATATCAGGAAGAAGCTGGACATTGTTCACAGTTTGTTGACTGGAAAGAAAGCTATCCACTTTGCTCAGGAAGTTGAGGTGTTTAAGGCTGAAGAGGACAACAAAGAAGAGGATGTGAACTACATTAATGGCTCTGGATTTCAAGGAAACAGGTTTGGAAATCAACAAGGTAATTCTTACCAGAGGACTTATGGATCATCCTCCTATCAGACACCTCCTGCTGCTAGTGCTCATGAGAGCAAGATGGAAGCCATGATGGAGCGGTTTCTGGAGGGGCAGACTAAGACTACTGTGGACTTCAACAAGAAGCTGGATGCTGTGTATGAAGATCTGAATGGGAAGTTTGAATCCTTGAGCACTCATGTGAAGAAGCTAGATGTTCAAGTCCAATAGACATCTCAAGCAATGCAAAGGCACAATGGAGTTGGGAAAGCTGAACAGAAGCAATACGTTAATGCTGTGACCATAAAAGATGAGATTGATTTGCTAGGAGAAGAAGAGAGCATCATCTCGGATTTTCTTGATGAATTATGTCTGTCTAAGACGAGCATCGATAGACACACACTCGATGTCGATCGATGCATGCCCGATACATTTGATTAGACTGCTAAGAATCGCACTGCATCGATCGACACATCTTTCACATCGATCGACACAGATCGCAGACGAGACCAGAAATCTGCAACAGTCCTAGAACAAGTCTATAAGCCCTCTGTGTCATATCCTAAGGCTCCTAAACTGTCTAAACAGGAGCTAGACGTGGCTAACTCATGAAAGTGATGGAAAAGATGCTGATTCAGATTTCAGAGAAGCTACCAGACCCAAGAGCCTTTGTGCTAGACTATTCCATTTCTAAGGACAGATTCAAGGAATCTCTGTGTGACTTAGGATCTGGTGTGAATCTCATGTCATACTCTGTGGCTGAGAGATTGGGAATGATGGATTTCCAGCCTACTAGGATCTCTCTTATCCTAGCTGATCGTTCAAAGAAGTATCCAGAAGGAGTTCTTGAGGATATTCATGTCAGAGTTGGAAACTACTTGATTCCAACGGACTTTGTAGTGCTGAAGTATAACATTGAGCCAACTGATCCTTTGCTACTTGGTAGACCTTTCTTAGCTACTGCTGGAGCTGTGATTGATGTGAGACGTGGTCTGATTGATCTCCACTTGGGAGACAAGCCATTGCAGTTCAAGATGAACATGAAGCAGAGAGCCACCATTGATGGACAGAGCTTCAGTGTTGAAGTGGAACCAGAGGTTCCTATTGGAGAAGAGAAGATGGCAGTTCATTCTGAAATTGCTCTAACATCTTCAGAGCCTGCAACTGCTCATAAGCAGAAAGCTCCAGACCTCTCCCATCCACCAAAGCAAAGGTATGGATCTTCTAAACTCAGACCTCCTAATCACAAAGCTGTGACTGCAGGAAAACGCAGTATCCCATCCTCGCTTCGCTCCCGCCCTGGTTCTGTTCGCACCTTCCTTGGGAGATCTCATGATCCGAATGCTTATACGCCACCTTGGATGAAGAGACATTCATGGAGACACTCCAAGTCTCTGTTGAATCCCCCATAAGTCTGATATCCTTTCCATAGTCAAGCTACTGACTTTAAACAAGCGCTGAGTGGGAGGCAACCCACTGTTCGGTTTGTTTTTGTTTTCATTTTTCGTTTTGTTTTGGTGTTTTTGATTTTTCTGTTTTGGTGTGTTCAAAGGCGTGAGAAACAGGCAGAATCGCACTGCATCGATCGACACATTGTGCATCGGTCGACGCAGTTGCGATTTACGGTTTGCCGATTCGATTGCGGTTCAAACACCGGTTATCTTAATAACCGCAAGCATATTCGCCTTGCATCGATCGACACCACTCGTGGCATCGATCAACGCAGGCCGACGACAGGTATGTATTCTGCAACTTTTGGATTCGTTTCAATTTGATTATTGTTCTCACCGAGCCTGAGCTTGACACCACTGGGGACAATGTGTTTCAAGTGTGGGGGAGGTAGCTACTGACTCACGCTTTTTGTTTTCTTAGAGTCAGTCAAAAATTTGTTTTATTGAGTCAAAATTGAGTAGGAAACAAGGAATTTTTGAGGAGATTACCACACTTGCAGGAACTTAAGTAACCATTGGATGATTTGCAGATGATCTCTGACTATTAGAAAACCCAACACAGACCAGCCTACTGAGGACACCCATATCACTTTAGGTATTCAGAGAATCCATTACTTGACTTCACCTTTAACTTGACTTAATTTTCTCTCCTATGAGCTTGGTATACTTTGAGTCGGATTCCTCTGTTGGTTCTGGCACAGCTTGTAAACCTGTCTGATTATGGTTTCCTTCTCCCCCATCCTTGAAAGTAAAAAAAAATGGTAATAAACTGAGGACAAGCTAGTAGCTTCGAAGTGGTCACGGGAGTGGTAGAGACCCCTATTACCTCCTGTGCATCCATGGAAACATGTCCAAAGTATGCCCCAGTAAGGGAAGAGCACTGATAGGAAAAATAAAATGATACCCAGTGGGGAAAAATCAGTGCTAAGGAAGGGAAAAGAGAAGAAAGGAACCAGAAGCAACAGTTGAGTGGTCAGATGCTAACATAGTAAGAATCCACGTGTTCTTTGATCGATACCCCATAGGTGAGACAACACTTATTAGCTTATAGAATTCAGTATGGTGGATTTGGATGCTCTGAATGTGATTGTGGAGTTTACTCAGGATAGTTGATAAGTGTGGGGGAAGTATATGTTGGTCTTGATGTCTGCAGGTTCATTTTCATGTGGCTTACTAAGGCGAATCTGAGTGTGGTGCTCCTACGATGAAACGAGTTTCTGAAGTTTTCAACCTTCTTTTCCTGATCTTGGTTTTCTGTTTGATTGAGGGCAA
This sequence comes from Orychophragmus violaceus, assembly GCA_030180135.1. Lineage (NCBI taxonomy): Eukaryota > Viridiplantae > Streptophyta > Magnoliopsida > Brassicales > Brassicaceae > Orychophragmus > Orychophragmus violaceus. The sequence goes on from CM058237.1 coordinate 19,286,834, forward strand.
GCAAAAGCTAAGTGTGGGGGAGTTGATATACCATGGATTTTAGGATTTTTAACAATGGTATATGTCTTATTTATCGAGTCTTTTATTATGTTTTAGAGTCTTTTATGTGTGTTTTCAGGTCTAGGTACGTTTGGAGCGGATTTGGACATTATGGCGCATTCTGGAGCATTTTGGAGCATTTGCCCGAGAGGAATAGTTCACTGCCGATATTTGACATCTGTGTCGATCGACACAACATGTGCATCGATCGACACAAGATCGTGGCATACATATCTCGCGCGTTTAATGAAGATTTGTAGAATTACACTTTGGCCCAGAAGTTTCTCATAATTACAAAGATGCCCCAGGCGAGTTTAGATCATTATATTAGGGTTTTTAGCCACTTGTTTAGGCTACGCTTTCAGACTTACGCTTTATTTTACATTCAGAGAGTTTTATTGGCTGATCAGATACTCGACAGAGAGAAGATTTCGAACCCCTGTTTCTTATTCTGTTTTATGATATTCAGTATTCTATTCATCATGTCTTTTGCTACAATTGCCATGTCTGAGTAGTTTACCTCTTAGGTTTAGGGATTCTCATTAGGGATTTCATGGAATTATAGGTTGATCAATTTGTAGGGATTTATATCTGTTAGTTCTTCATCTAGGGTTGTTCTTTATGCTTGATCTGAATTGGCCACTTAGATTATTGATGTTAAGTTGATTTCTGCAACGAAAGTTGATTAATTAACTAGAAAGAACTTAGATGAGCAATTTGACTATTCACAAAGAAATTTGGCTTAGGAGAATTGTGAACGAAAGAACCTGAGATTACTGCTTGTTTAGAACTCTAGGATTCGCAACGAAAGTTGGCTTGCTAGGTTGTTAGATATAGATAATATTCGCAACGAAAGTTGGTATGTTATAATTCTGTGATTCTAGTTCTAGAACAGTTCTTAATTAGATTACGATTGATTGATTAGCCTATGTTCCTGATTTCCTGAGAACTCCCTTGACCTGACGTTTTGCATGATTGCTTACAAACCACTTGATTTACTTTTCTGTTCTGATTTACTGCTTTCACTACTGTTTCACCTAGCTTAATTCGACGTTCTACAATCTATCGCAAGAATCTTGAGTCTCTGTGGATTCGATACCCTATATACTACTGGTTCACGTCTGTGCACTTGCAGTGTAGATCTAGGGATTAAAACCTGATCATATCAATAGGACCTAAACTAGTCAAAAGCCAAGCATTCCAAAGAACCAACAGGACCGAACCTTGATTGGGGAGAGGAATGAAGGCAATAGAGGTGCAAGCAGTCGCACTAGACAGATAAACACCACCAACTTTGGATATAGCCACGTACCAACTCCAAGGTCGAATCAATGAGAGATGAGCTCTTCGCCACCAGACGGTTAAGATTTAACACCCGAGAAAATTTCAAAGTCCGCCGGAGAAGCCGGTAAATCAATGGCAATAGCTGTACTAAGCAACGCCAAGGTAAAAATCTGCACCAAGCAGCAAGAGAACGTATAACAGTAGAAGAAATAATACCGGGTCCATGCAACCAATCACAAACATGATAATATCTGGAGCTGAAAAAACCCATAATTCTTGGATGATTTTGGTGTAAACCCTGAATTCCCAAATTCTTTTCTCCATAAATCCCAAAAAAGCATAGATATCCTCATGATAAAGTCCAAACTTCTGTGCCAACAACTCACTAAGCTCACGTACCATACTCGGATGAGCACAACGCCATGGCTGAGCCGCGAGCAAGGGAGGCTGAGAAGTGGTCTGAGACTTTGGCGGAGAGGCAATGAGCAGAGAACAAAGGACCTTAGATGCTTGGATAGTGTAGAATACTGGAGAAGCCGTAATGATCAAAACAGATCTGGTGGTCTGTGTCCGTATATTGCTCGGAGAAGCTGGAGTAGACTGCGGATATGACTGGGAAGATTTGAACGCCGTTGAGGTATATACCAGTAGCTGAGGCGGCTCGCCAGGAGGAGACGCCGGTGGTGGTTGGACGAGGTTCAAAGGCGACAGTGGAGAGGGAGACTTGAGCAGCAGAGGTTGAAGATGAGAAGCAGAGAAAACCCCAAGGTAGCAGCATAGGAGGATTCGAAGACGAGAGCAACAGTACCGGAGATGACGTGAGCAGCAACGGCGGAGGAGAAAGCAACTGCGGCGGCGCCATGAACATCGGCGGAAGAGTGAGAAACAGAGCCGGAGGGTCGGGGGGGGGGGGCTCAGTGGGCTCGGACACTGGCGGTACATCGCCTCCCATGAAGAGATCCGGGATGAGGGAAGGTCTGCTTAACCGGAGAACGAAGAGGCGCCGTCGAGGAGGTGTCGAATCGTCGTTAACTGGAGCCGGCGGCTGGTGCTTTGGAGATTGTGCCTAGGAGCGTTCGTCCTAGCGCGTTCATCTCACGCTCATTAATAAGTGTGAAGGTTTACTTCCTATTATTTTTAAAAATTTAAAAGGTCTTTATGGTGTGTTCATCCCTATATGATATCTAATGTTAAATTTTGGTTTCCAATATATTTAAAGGGTAATATGATTCATGTTACGGTGGAATAAGTGGTGGTTGAAAAGTTTGGTAAGGATTCAGTTGAAGTTAAATCAGTGTACCTAACTAATTTCACTTTCATGCACTACACCTGTGATTACAGGACCAATGTTCTCCCTTTCAAGATACAATTATATCGAAGAACTGTAGTTACTCATTGTGAAAATTTCTCAGCCAATATACCTGAAAATATCTTGAAAATTTAACAGATATTTTGAGTGGAAAACTAAGCAGAAGTATTTTAGTTAGTTTGTTTTATTTTTCCATTTTATATTGTTGTTTGGTTAAAAAAATATTTCCATATTTATTTATCTGTACCATCAATGACAAAACCTTTCTTAGTTCAAGTGGTTGATTATCATCTAATATTAATTATCAAACACATACATTGAGTTTGTTTGTTATGGATTTAAGGTCTTAACATTTCTATATAGGAACTAAAATTGATTTTCAGTTGCATCTACATAACCAAAGAACATCGAATGGTTTCTCATGCAATTGATCAATAAGATTGATTCCCCCACATATTGATGATAATTATAATTCCGGATAAAACAGTGAGTCGTGATTTTCTAGGTTCACCAAATACTAAAATATAATTGTTTGTGGATTCGATTCACATCAAACCAAATCACTTGTGGATCAAAGACGGATTGGAGATAGATTTCACCAGAACAACAAGATTTATCGTGCATTACTTTGTACATCAAAATCGTTCTTAACCTCATAAAGGAAAGATACACAAAAAATCAGAAAGAATGAAAGGGGAAAAAAACAAGTCTTCCCTTCCATTATTTATTTTTCATAAGTTATTAGTTATACAATTGTATTATTTTACTAAAAATAAATTAGAACTCGAAAACGTACAAATCAACCGAAAACAAAAAATACTATATTTCATTTTAATTTTAAATAAATCATAGAAGTTATTAAATTTAAAAATATAATTTAAATATTAATTATCACCCCGCACATATCCTTTTAACTATAATTCACTAGCAAATTTGCTAATAACTGCATGCTTCTCCTACTGACACGTGGAAAAATCTGATGTGTCATTCACTCCTGCATCTTCGTGTTTTTTTTCTTTAATCTTCTCTCATTCTTTCTCGGTTTATCCGATCCAAGCATTTTCTGTTTTTCTAATTTTCTAATATTCTAAAAAAAAAAGCTTCTCCTCCACCACTAACACACGACCTCCACTTCTCCCATGTTCCCCTCTAACCTAACCTCAACTATCAAACTATGAACCCTTAGCCGAATTTTCATCTCTGCAAATGCTTTATTTTAATTGTCTCTTTTTTTCTGCAAGAACAGTCTAATACAACCGCTAACCCTCATTGTTTCGGAGGTAATTCCTCACCCTTTTTTTAATCTCTAAATCAATTTTAGTTACAAAACTAATTCTGGCCCTTTCGTCCGATCGAATTTGCAGGCTGAAGAACAATCTACTCGAATCTCTGCCCAATCAACTTTTCGGAGGTAATTTCTCAGAATTTTTGTTTATCTGTAAAACAATTCTTTGTAAACGGAGATTGTTAATAACTGCATTTGCCCCTTCGTCCGATCGAATTTGCAGTCTGAATCAAGATGCCGCTTGAGTGCATACCTATTTCCGGTCTAAATCCGGCCAGTGGTGTGTGTAAAATAAAGGTCCGAATGATACTGTTCTTCTCAGGCCGAAGCTTTTTTAATTGTTTGATTAATGATACATCCATCTATAAACTTAACCCGTTTTATCATTTTACTCTTTCTGAGATACGATTTGGCAGTCGTTATACTTGTCTAGCTCTATGTTTCTTATCATGTTTTAGGTCCATATAATCAATATGGGAGTCAAACTTCTATTATGTTTCGAGTTTAACATAGCTTTATACATAACTCTTACGCACGGTTGTAAAAAGTCTGGGGTATCTTCATGTCACCAATGTTAAACATACACTGTCTGCATTTGATCGTTCCTAATCTACTTCTAAACTATAAATATGTCTGTTTGTGAAACAGAACAGTTAAAAATCTATTTCTTGGTCAACAATAGTGGAGCCTGGGTTCTTTTGCTGTCCATTGTTCTTCCACAATCTATTTCCCAAGGTTGATTGCATTCCTCATCCCTGCCATGATTTCATAGTATGTTCCATTATATGTCATGTACCCCTTAACAAATCCGTATTTTGTATCACAAACCCCCGCAGACATGTATGTAAAACCAACCGTTGGAGCATCTATGAAAACCGTATAACATCATCAACAACACGACTTTGACACTATCTGTTGTCTGCTAATAACTTCCAACAAAAACGAAAGCTAAGAATTTTCTTTTCAATGGTCTACATCTATTCAATCTATAACTTTAGAATCTGTTTTCATAACAAGCCCTCGAAAGTCTGCGAACAAAGCAAATCGAAACACAACTCCTCCTGGAGCCTCTCCAAGGTTAGATTCTCAATCTCTCTGTTTTCATTTTCAATTCGGGATTCTTTTTTTGTTTTGTTTTCCAATTCTATTGATTCTATAAGATTGTATTGAACATAAATATCATCTGGATTCGCATTCTTTGATTTACACAATTAGCTCCTCTGAGTCTCAATCTGATTTACGTCTCTCCTGCATTAGGGTTTCCTATTTAAAAAGGAATCAGTTTTCCTCTCGACCTCCTCTTCCCTTTTATGTAATTTTTTTTCTGTATTTAGTCCAGATAGTCTGTTAACTAATATGTCACATTATCTTCAAAACATTCAACAGATGGAAGTCCCAATATCTAAGCTAAACCGGATGCACCGAATGACAATTCAGTCACGGAAGAGAAAAGACAGAATTGAAAACTCAGGTATTTGTATTAAACAAGGAAACATAATATGTCATTATATGCAAACAAGGTGAAAATTGTCTTATATATTGATGTTTGGAACATATATCTGAATTATAAAATTGAATGGTTTTTTGCACATGCCTCACATACCTTGGCTCCACTCTCCAATACGATCCTGAGCAATGATACATGGGCCTGACATGAACACAAAACCATATTAGTACACTTCTGAAACAGTTTAAATAAGTCCCTTTTTATACTCAGAAGAGAGAAATTTTATAGACCAAAAGCAATACATAAGCAATGTACGTCTATATCTGAGAGTATAACTTCTGTAGAAAGTGACTTTAATGTATGATAAACATGAAGGAATCTCCATTCAATCGTACTCTACCGACTAAAAAAGTAACTAAATAGTGGGAACACTACTTAATTTATACTTCCCAAAAAGGCTATGCAATCAGTTTGAAAAAAAAAAAATGTATATTAACTCTACGTCATTGTTGGACAAAATCCTATTGTGAGACTCGAGTTCCACTTCCATTAACTTTCTACTATAACATATGTCAACCATCATCATTTGAGTCATTCATTCTGGTTGTGCAAAACACTACGTACATCAAACATTTTGATACAAAATCAAGATATTTTAAAATTTATAGTGTGGTTACTGCATCTTAATAGAAGCTATACCTTATGTAAGTATTTTATAATTAAGAACTCCTTAAACACTACACACATATCATTGCAGTATAATAAATTAGACATCACCTGCAGAAGTTATGGTAAGTTATTATCTGACAAATTGATTAATACTGACATAAGCAAAATTAAAAAACCCCTGAGTTTTCATTGAGAGAAAAAAAAAATATATTGCACAACCAGTCTTACCAAGAAGGCGCTAGGCACCTCGGATAGTCCTGTTTTTTCCCCCCATTGGCTGATGTTGTCTTTTGATATTTTTATACGAAGTATGGTTTCTTCCAAACCCAAGATGCAGGGTGTATTTGTTCTGTAAAAATGCACAAATATGAACACAAGTTTATGTTATTCCTGCCAAGACAACCACCAAACAACAACAACCAGAAGCGGCCATGAGTAAAACCAACCAAACGATGTACGATAGAGAGATTTCATAGAGGACCCACTGTGTATGAGAAGAAATTATCCGTTTCCTTTCACCATCCGCAGTCTCATTTTGATTGTTCCATCATGCATATGTAACAAAGATTGTGTTTAGAAATGGATCATCTTAATTTTTAACAAAATTACAACAACAAGAAATTTACAGCTATGAGAATTTGAACAGAGAGAGATGGCAATTGAAGATTAACAACTGATTAGGAAAAAAATTGGAAAATAACCGACCTTGGATCCTTCTATGATTTTGATTCGATTAGATGGGCTAAGATAATTGATTTCTGGTGGTCGTTTAAGTCGAATTTTTGGCTTACTAAGGATTTGCAAAGGTCATTGATGTTCTCTAGGAAACAAAATGTGAGCTGATTCAGTTATTTTGTAAAAATAAAATACCTGCTTTTTATTTAGTTTTAAAATACATATCTTCTCTCAAATTTATCTAATGAAGATACTTTCTCTCAAATTTATTTAATGAAGATACTGTATTATGAGAAAGATTAAACATAAAATATTACATCGTTTAAACCCAAAAATTTTAAAACTAAAAAAGTAGCCCGTGCAAACGCACGGGCCAAAAACCTAGTAGTTATATATATTGATAGCAAAATATGTAAAAAATGTATTTACTATTCTAATAAAAAAACTACAGTCAATTGGATTCCGCTATTTCGCTTGAAAGTATATGTAATGGTCTAATCCAACCCGTTTATTTTTTTCCCCAAACCTTTATAACACATGGCAGTACTTCTCTTTGGGTGCAAATGGTTATCATTTTAGAGGAACAAAATTGAGTGGAATTGACTATTATGCTGAATTACTCTAAAAATCATCCATTTGACAATTTTTAAATTTTCTAGTGGAATAAAATGGGACCCACATTTTAAATAGAAAAGTATCAAGTTCTGCTAAAATTTGTTCCTCTACTATTGAGGAGAGGAAAATTTTCAGCTTAACCAACTCTATTCCTCCAATTTGAATTCCACTAATATTATTCCATTGTGTTGCACTAATTACCACCATTTGCACCCTTTCTCTTTTCTTTTTTTTTTCCTCTGGCCCAAGTTTCAGAAACTAGGATTTTTTTAGTTTTCTTATAAAAAGAGTCTTTTTTGTTGTAGGCACAAAAACAGAACTTTTCGACAAAACTTTGTCGGAATCCATCATGATATATGCCGTTAATTTTTGAAGTGATTTCTAGGAGAACCATGTGTAGCTACGAGATGAGTAACAAATCAATATATAAGCCCCGAGTATCTTCTTTCCCTAAAAACTAATTCTGTCTGAATTGGAGCTACGAGTCGAAAGATACAACCATTTTTTCTAAAATGTGTCCATGCTGCATCTGTGATTAGACCCATTTGTAAAGAACAAAAAATAGTCAAATTGAATCATATCAATCTGATTTTTTTTTAAAGATGTATGTAACTCTCATATCTAATTGTAGCCGCAAACGGTTTGTCATTGGAATTTTCGTTTGGAAGTTATGAGTGTTTTTCCGAGGCGGATGTGTGTAGATCGGATCTACGAGCAACCAACTTAGAAAACGTTTTTCCAGCGAACCATGAGGAACCATGGAGCGAGTTACATATCGATGTGAAGCTAACCCATCTTTTAAGATCTTCTAGCCTAAGTACGAAAAGTTGCAGAATAGCCTTCACATTAGTCTAATAGAACATGGAAAATGACGATCGAAGGAATATCAGTCAAAGCGGTTGCAATTGACAAACAAAACTTTGGCAAACTGCGATTAGAAATAAAGTTTCCATATATATTTTCACCAATGGACTTGACATAAATAGACTATATAAATAAAAATTCTCAGAAAATGAAAATTTCCTATAATACGAGTAGAGTTTTCGATGAGCAGAAAACTTATTTGGCTCAATAGATTCACATCGTTACACAATTCTCTCTCTCTCTCTCTCTCTCTCTCTCTCTCTCTCTCTCTCTCTCTCTCTCTCTCTCTCTCTCTCTCTCTCTCTCTCTCTCTCTCTCTCTCTCTCTCTCTCTCTCTCTCTCTCTCTCTCTCTCTCTCTCTGGTTCCTCATGGTTCACCAAAAAAATGTTCTCCAAGTTGGTTGCTCACATATCCGACCTACATATCCATCTCGTAAAAACACTAATAACTTTCAAATGAAAATACCAAATGATGAACTGCTTGCGACCACAGTTCGATTTTCCCATCCATTTCTCTTTTTTTTTTTTTCAAAACGGGTTTGATCACATATCTGCACTGGATAGATATGTTTATAAAAACGGCTGTAACTTTCAATTTGTAGCTCCAATTCGGACGAAATTTGCTTTTCGGGAAAGAAGAGACTTGGGGCTTACATATTAACATTTTACTCGTCTTGTAGTTACACACGGTTTTCCAGGAAATCGTTTCACAAGTTGATGACGTATTTCATGACGGGATTCCGACAGGGTTTTGCTGAAAAATTCTATTTTTGTGCCTCTAACACAAGATGATGAGGACATTGACTCAAGCATAGAGATACGTCAAGAAGACCTAGAAGAAGTACCTGCTGCTCAAGACGTTACAACCATGAGAGATCCTCCAAGGACAAGATCAGGAACTAGAAGACTCAGAGCACTGTTCAACACGTCCATTCAGAGTCTCCTAGCTCAAGATTATCAAGTGGAGCGTTTAGAGGCTCAAAAGAAGACAATTGAAGACTCTAGGATGATTTTCTCAATTCAGCCCACTTAGGCCCAATCATGGACGACCACACACGCTCAATAAGGTATGGTTTCAATTCATATATTGTGTTTGTTCATTTTTGCAGGTCCAAGTATCACATTAGTTTTTTGAGTCAAAGTCTGTATTAGTCGCTAAGTGAGTCAAGTTTCCCTGTATTACTTTAAAGTCGGACCATAGGATATTTTAGTATTTTTGTACCCGTTGTAATTAGGTTTCTGCCCTAGAAGGCATCAGCTGCACGATCCCCTTTATAAGGATCCTTAGCAGCCGTGTATCATTTACCAAGTATCAATACAATAACGCAGTTCTTCTTCTTTGAGAGAAAACACCTTTCGATTCTAAGCTTTCTTGTGAGTCATATCAAGCGACCTTAGATTCAGTCTTATCACAAGAACCTTCATCTCTTGTGTGGCGACATTCAATCCATCCTCTATCCATTCAATCATCTCAACGTTCATCCTAAGGAGTCTAGAGACCCGAAGGTTGGATCCATCTCACCATATCATCATTCACGATCTAGAAGAGAGTGACTTCAGTCCCTGTTCTACGTCAAACACGCTTCCATCTTGCATTATCTGGTATCAGAGCCGAAAGGTTCCTAGATCAGGTGTATCTATCCCTTTTCCTTTCGGTTTTCCTTGCATCTAGTTTATAGCTTTCGATTTCTACATTCAAAAAAAAAAAAAAACCATAAAAAGTCTTTTGTTGCATCTAGTTTCATTGTTGATCTACATCCTTGATTCAATTTAGAAATCGCTTCTTTGTGCCTGAGCCAATAAGCGAAGTCTACTTGTCAATCTTAGGGTTATAGAATCAAAGTTTTTCTTTTCCTGCACTCTTTTTCAACTTTCAAAAAAAAAAAAAAATTTTGCTTTGTGTTCTTTGTTTTAGTTCTTATTTTTGGCATTCAAAAAAAAAAAGGATTTAACGAAGAAGAAGAAGTTTAACCTTTTGATCCGATTTTTCATCAAAATTTTTGGTTCAAAGTGGTTCTTTCCTTTTTCCCAAAAGATTTCGAAATATTTCCATATCTTAAGATATTCTAATTCCTAAATTTTTGGCAAAATCTCGTTTTCAAAAAAAAGAAGAAATTTTCTAAATCTTTTCAAACTTCATAAAGATTTTCCATATTTTCATAAATCGATTTCAACTTTCCCAAAACTTCTTTTATCAAACCGAGCGTGATTCTTATTTGCATCCGAGCTTTCTCTTGTGTCAGTCCTTGACGCATCGCTTGTATCACAAGTTATCATAGGTTTGCTTAGGATCTTTCTTCTTATTTTGTGCCTTTTGTTCCCTAGCCACTTGATCGCTTGCTCTAGTGTGTGTAGGAACAGGAAACCAATGGCAGGAGAACAAGTCGACCCTAATGCAACTCTGCTAGAAGCACTCCAAGCCTTGAGGAACGATTTGTCGGCTCAGATCGGACGGATTTATCAAAGGGTTGGACGACTAGAACTTCCAAGGGATGATGATCAGTATGATGATGAGGAGAGTGAGCATACTCTGAATGCAGGAGCAGGAGGAAGGAACCGAGATCATCAACACCACCGCCGTGAACGCCAACCGCAACAAGAGGTAAACCGTAACTTTGCAAAAGATTTGAAACTAACTGTGCCAACTTTTGCAGGTAGGGTTAATCCGGAAGCATACCTTGACTGGGAGAGGCGTATGGAGTACATCTTTGACTATTACGAGTACAATGACCAGAAGAAGATAGCTCTAGCTTCGGCTCAACTCACGGACCATGCTTTAACTTGGTGGGACAGAGAAGTCCAAGACCGTAGGCGAAACAACTTTGAGCGGATCACAACCTGGGCAGCCATGAAGTACAACTTCAGGAGGCGATTTGTGCCACCTCATTACCACATAGATATGCAAAAGCAGTTCAAGCAGCTGTCACAGAAGAACAAGAGTGTTGAGGAGTACTATGAAGAGTTTGAGCAACTCAAAAACAGAATGGCGTTGGACGAGAGTGAAGAAGTTCTCATGGGTCATTTCATTGATGGACTCAATGACCGGATTGCCAGAAAGGTAGAACGTCAACCTTGTCATGATCTTAATGATTTTTTGCATGCAGCCGTACAGGCTGAACAAGGAATCAAGAGAAAGACAGCGGCAGCGAGTCACTCAAGACCTAACTCATGGAACGCACCTCCGGCTAAGAATCAATGGAGTGCACCGCAAGCTAAGAACCTTGACAAAGGCAAGACTGTTGCCTCAGGTTCCCAAGAGAAGAGGCCAGCTTATGACGCGCCAAGGAACAACCGTACTGACTCAGGTAAGTCTTCAACCACTAATACAAGAGCGCGAGATATAACTTGTTTCAAGTGTCAGGGTAAAGGTCACTATGCACGAGATTGTCCAAATCAGCGAGTTATGATCTTAACACCTGATGGAGGATATGAGTCTCAAGATGAAGAGGAACACCTTGAAGCTGCGGATTCAGAAGAAGAGGTAGCATTTCCCGAGACAGGAGAGATGTTAGTTGTATGCAGGGCATTGAGCGCCTTGAGTGATCCAGACACCATTCAACGAGAAAACTTGTTTTTCACTCGATGTTCAGTTCAGAACAAGGTATGTAGTCTCATAATTGATGGTGGATCTTGTACTAATGATGCTAGCAAGATTATGGTGGAAAAGCTAGGTTTAAAGACAACCCAACAACCGAGGCCATACCGCCTGAGATGGTTAGATTCAAGCACAAAGATCAGGATACATGTGCAAGTCCTGATTCAGTTCAAGATAGGGAAGTATGAGGATGAAGTTTTGTGCGATGTTGTCCCAATGCAAGTAGGCCATATGCTACTAGGCAGACCATGGCAATTTGATAGAGAAGTTATACACAACGGACGCACCAATACTCATTCTTTCACGCATGACAAGCGCAAATTCCAACTTGCTCCTTTATCGCCTCAAGAGGTACATGAGATGCAATCAAAATTTGCTGCTGAGGCCAAGGTAAGTAAAACTAACCTTTACATCACGCCTAGTACTGTCTATAAGGCTTTAGAGCGAAAAGAAACGGTGCTACTAATGGTGTTTAGAGATGTGTTGATTACAGGTTCACAGGATAATGTGCTTGTACCAGAGATTGTATCACTGCTTGACAGATACAAAGATGTGTTCCCTGAAGAGATACCGGCTGGATTACCACCTATTAGAGGAATATAGCATCAGATTGATCTAGTTTCCGGTGTACCATTGCCCAACCGTCCAGCTTACCGTATGAACCCAACAAAAACTAAGGAGTTGGAGAAGCAGATTCAAGACTTAATGGAGAAAGGTTACATTAGAGAAAGCTTGAGTCCGTGTGCTGTACCAGTTCTCTTAGTGCCAAAGAAATGTGGAACTTGGAGGATGTGTGTAGACTGCAGAGCAATCAACAACATCACCATAAAATATCGACATCCAATTCCAAGGTTAGATGATATGCTTGATGAACTATCTGGATCTAATGTGTTTTCAAAGATTGATCTTAGGAGTGGATACCATCAAGTAAGAATGAAAGAAGGTGACGAATGGAAGACTGCTTTCAAGACTAAGCAGGGGCTCTATGAGTGGTTAGTCATGCCATTTGGTCTAACCAATGCACCCAACACCTTCATGAGGCTAATGAACCATGTTCTAAGAGCTTACATCAGTAAATTTGTAGTAGTTTATTTTGATGATATATTGGTTTATAGCAAATCGTTTGAGGATCACCAGAAACATCTTGAGTTAGTCCTTGACACACTTCGAAAAGAGATCCTATATGGGAATCTTAAGAAGTGCTCCTTTTGTACTAATGAAGTGGTTTTCCTAGGTTTTGTTGTCAGTTCCAAAGGTTTATAGGTTGATCAAGAGAAGATCAAAGCCATCCAAGAATGCCCGAGACCAAACAACATAGGACAAGTCAGGAGCTTCCACGGATTGGCAAGCTTCTATAAGCGTTTTGTCAAAGATTTCAGTACTTTAGCCGCCCCTCTTACTGCTGTGATCAAGAAGGATGTGGAACGATTCTGTTCCAAGTGTGTCACTTGCCTCAAAGCCAAATCCAGGTCACATCCACATGGTTTATACATGCCACTTCCTATTCCTAGTATGCCTTGGGTTGATATATCAATGGACTTTGTTTTAGGCTTACCCAAAATCCGAGGAAAGGATTCTATTTTTGTTGTAGTGGACAGGTTCTCAAAGATGGCACATTTCATTCCCTGTGCCAAGACTAATGATGCCACTCAAACTGCTGAGCTATTTTTTAAAGAAGTAGTACGCTTACATGGGATCCCGAGAACTATTGTTTCTGACCGAGACACGAAGTTTCTGAGTCACTTCTGGAGAGTTCTTTGGAGGAAGCTAGGAACCAAGCTACTCTTCTCAACAACTTGTCATCCACAAACTGATAGACAAACTGAGGTTGTAAACCGAACTTTATCTACTCTCTTAAGAGCCACGGTTGGTAAGAACTTACGGAATTGGTTAGATTGTATTCCATATGTTGAGTTTGCTTATAATCATGCTAACCATTCTACTACTAAGTTGTCACCTTTTGAGATTGTCTATGGATTTCAGCCAGAAACCCCTTTAGATCTTGTTCCTTTGCCGCCATTAGATGTCACTAACCAGGATGGAGAGTCAAAGGCTGAGATGATCAAGAAGCTACATCAGAAGGTGAAGACCAACATCGAGGAGAAGACGGCCAAGTACAAGAAGGCTGCTGACAAAGGGAGGAAGGAGCTCATCTTCAATCCAGGAGATTGGGTGTGGGTTCACATGCGCACCGAGAGGTTCCCAAATCAGAGGAAATCCAATCTAGCACCAAGAGGAGCTGGACCATTTCGAGTGCTGGAGAGAGTCAACAACAATGCCTACAAGCTGGATCTGCCAGGTGAGTTGACCATTTCGCCAGTGTTCAATGTTGCTGACTTGCTTCCTTATAATGCAGATGATGGAATTCTGAGGTCAGAATCTTCTCAAGAGGTAGGGAATGATGAGGACATTGACTCAAGCATAGAGATACGTCAAGAAGACCTAGAAGAAGTACCTGCTGCTCAAGACGTTACAACCATGAGAGATCCTCCAAGGACAAGATCAGGAACTAGAAGACTCAGAGCACTGTTCAACACGTCCATTCAGAGTCTCCTAGCTCAAGATTATCAAGTGGAGCGTTTAGAGGCTCAAAAGAAGACAATTGAAGACTCTAGGATGATTTTCTCAATTCAGCCCACTTAGGCCCAATCATGGACGACCACACACGCTCAATAAGGTATGGTTTCAATTCATATATTGTGTTTGTTCATTTTTGCAGGTCCAAGTATCACATTAGTTGTCTGAGTCAAAGTCTGTATTAGTCGCTAAGTGAGTCAAGTTTCCCTGTATTATTTTAAAGTCGGACCATAGGATATTTTAGTATTTTAGTAGCCGTTGTAATTAGGTTTCTGCCCTAGAAGGCATCAGCTGCACGATCCCCTTTATAAGGATCCTTAGCAGCCGTGTATCATTTACCAAATATCAATACAATAACGCAGTTCTTCTTCTTTGAGAGAAAACACCTTTCGATTCTAAGCTTTCTTGTGAGTCATATCAAGCGACCTTAGATTCAGTCTTATCACAAGAACCTTCATCTCTTGTGTGGCGACATTCAATCCATCCTCTATCCATTCAATCATCTTAACGTTCATCCTAAGGAGTCTAGAGACCCGAAGGTTGAATCCATCTCACCATATCATCATTCACGATCTAGAAGAGAGTGACTTCAGTCCCTGTTCTACGTCAAACACGCTTCCATCTTGCATCACAAGAGGCTCTCTTTTTGAAAGAGAAATAAGAAACTTTAGGGTTACTTGGACAAAAGGAAAAAAAGAAAAGAGATAAGACTGCAATTAAGTTTAAAAAAGTGGGAATAAATTTTAAAACAGGCTGGACTAAAATCACGACAACATGAAATTCCAACATCAGATTTTTTACTAGTTTTTTTTTGTTTCCCGATTAAAAGTAGTCACTAAAATAAAACATGGATGAAGGTCGCTTTCTCTCTCTCTTTTTTAGAGAGAGAATTTTCTCTCTCGGTGAATCGATCGAATCCTTCTTCACTGCTCTCGATCTTTCAGAAGGGTTTGCTTCGATTCCCGTCAGCGACTTTGGGGTTTTTTTCTGATTATGATCATCAGAGCATCATCTTTTTTCCCCGGCGGATCTAGCTTGCATGTCGGTCTGTTCTTCATCTTTGTTTTCGTTTTGACCGGCAGATGTTTTTTTCCCGATCTTTCTCTGGTTTTCCAGAGGTTCTGGTCGGATTTTGTGGTGTTCTGTATATGGGTTCCGATCGGTGTTGATTTGTCTTCTTCCCGGATGTTTCTTGGCTCCGGCGGTTCAGATCGGATTTGTTTTGGTTCGGGCTTTGCCCAATAAGTCCGATTTCGATTCTCGGGCAGGCTAATCATTGTCCGCTATCGGACCATACCGGCTCGCCGGCCCTTCCCGACTCCTGTCGCTGACGATCGCTCTCCCTCTTTCTCTCTCCTCGCTGTATCTGCACCTGAGTAGTCGCCGTTTAGCTTCCGCTCGATTGATTCTTAAGGATTAATATCGTCGTTGTTCACCAGCTTTAGAGGACAAGCAATTGGTGGTTAGATGGGTTTTCTAATCCCATCAGCATCGGCGCCTCCTTGGCTTCTCTCGGTTCCGGTGGCTTTTGCGTTGACGGTTCTTCTTATTTTGCAGGTGTTTGTTCGGTGGCTTTGGGAGTAGCTTGATCGGCAATCGCTCCTTGGTTCCTGCAAAGAATTGGTCCGGCTCGGTGTCGCGGCGCTTTCCTCCGTGCATGCGACCTGCTCCCGGCGTTGCTTCCTCCGCTGACACGTGTCCATCCGCGTGGCCGTAGTCGACGAGTTTCATTCTTATCTTCGCATTAGGCTCGGTCTGGGCTTGTGGGCCCATGTTGGTTTGTTCTTTGTAGGGCTTAGGCCCGGTTGTACTTTTAAAGGCCTCGGCCCTTTAATCGAAGTTGTTGACAAAAAAAAATAAAAATAAAACATGGATAACTTAGACACAATTGCTTGGACTCATCATAATAAAGTGTTTTTGCTGCAAACTAGAAGAAACAAAAAACAATATGCAAAAATGCGTTATTTGAAGAAAAACGTCCCACTAATTTAAATTTGTTTTGATTGGTGACACTATTAAATTCCGTACCGCAATTTACAAAAACCTACAAAAACCGCCCGGTCATCGTCATTCATTACCTATACATCCGTTTATATAAGAAAACATTACTAGTCCTGTTTTATTAATTTTTGACATTAAAATTTATATAAAAATTGAAAGACACTAAAATTTTGTAGTGTAGAAGTTTATTGGCAAATTTTTATTTTCATGTTTTAGACGGCCAACTAAGTAAGACCGGACCTCTTAGAAGATGACAGTCTAACTACATCATTGTTATAGAGATTTGATTTATGGGCAAATTTTTATTTTTATGTTTTAGACTACTTATTAAATAGGATTGGACTTCTAAGAGCATTTGTAATGGTTAAAACTTTTCAAAGGTTCTTAACAATAAAAATAATAGTATTTTGCATTTTATTTGATTAAATAACTAAAAATTAATTTTAAAAAATTTAAACCAATTAGATTATGACACATGTCATATGAGTTTGTTAATAAAATCTCAAAAGTTCTTAAACAAGAACTCGTTCTTAATAAAAACCTTTCATCACTCTTTTTTATACTTTTTGTATTTTTAATTAGCTCCTTTAATGTTAAGAAACTTTGTTAAGAACCTCTTGTTGAATGTGCTCTAAAAAAGATGACAAGTGTAACGACATTATAATGTGGTTTAATATATGTTGGATATGGGTTTAGCACCCATCTAAAGCCCATTGAAAATCTTATCTAAATCAATTATTCGATGTCGGTCCAAGAAGACAAGCCCGCCAAGGAGTTAAAGGCCCAAGAAGGAGTCAG
The DNA here is from genome assembly GCA_030180135.1 of Orychophragmus violaceus. Classification (NCBI taxonomy): domain Eukaryota; kingdom Viridiplantae; phylum Streptophyta; class Magnoliopsida; order Brassicales; family Brassicaceae; genus Orychophragmus; species Orychophragmus violaceus. The sequence continues at coordinate 19,303,992 of CM058237.1, forward strand.
CGCACAAACACTATAAATATGATCATTCACTCTTCATTTGAGACACATTGTAACTTGCGAGAGTGCCGAGCTACTTCTATAAAGCTCCGACCTCAAGCAATCTTTAGGGAGCATGTCATTTGACGGACTCCCACCTCGTACCATCCTGTTCACAGCTCGGCTTCAGCCTTAAGATCAATAAAGAACAGTTTCGACCTCACTTAAAGTTATTTTCTTACCTCGTAGTTCAGAAATTTCAGATCGTAGTCCGTAATATTGACTAGGTGGAATTTCCACACCAACAATTGGCGCAGTCTGTGGGGAAGAGAAACTTCTTTACGCTCTAAGACGAAGCCGAGATGACATGACCCTTCTCGAACCAATACGAGCAAACCCTGAGCCTACTTCTCGAAACCCGCTCATCCAAAACACGAACTCACTAAACTCGTTAGACGAGGTACAACTGTTAGCCCTACCCAATGATCCTCATGTCAATGGCACCACGACAGCTTACATCCCTCATAATTACGATCTAGGAAACGTAGCTCTCAATGTCCAGGGCCGAGGTCCCTCTCCTCTCGTCGAAACCCTAGAAGATCCGGTCAACAAACTGACCAGAAAAAACAACAGCTCCCCCGACCAACCCCACGAAGAAGATCAATCAAAACACGCCGTTTACAGTAAGAATAACAAGCACACCGGTCGGGCACCTTGAAGGAATCAAGCTGCCAACCTACGAAGGAACTTCAAATCCGCGCCAGTACCTGACGGCTTTTAACACCGCGCTAGCGTGAACGCGACTCCCTTCAGAAGAACGCGACGCCGGTTACTGCCGACTCTTCGTCGACAAGCTAGGTGGCGCAACACTCGACTGGTTCTTATCTCTGAAAGCACATTCCATCGACAGTTATCACCAACTAACGGCCGCCTTTCTCGAACATCACTCTGCGGTTGACCAAGAAGAAACTCCTGACAACGACCTCTGGACCATAAACAAGGAACCGAAGGAATCTCATAGATCATATATAAACAGGTTCGAAGCCACCGCTTTCAGAGTCCCAACGGCAAGTGAAGAAGGGCTCTCAGCACTGCGATATGGGCTCTGGCACGAGCCGCCTCTCCGCTACGAGCTAATGACAAACAGAGCACGAACCCTCGAAGATACCCTCCACCGAGCGTCAGCCTTCGCCGCAACCGAAGAGAAAAGGAACTCGCTGATGAAAAAGTTCTCCTCGACTGAGAGCACAAAGGAACTCGCACAAGGGCACCTCAGTGAAAAAAAGGAAGAGACCAGGGACCTACCGCAGCATCATCCAACGACACCGGGCACAAGCAAGCCCACACGAACCGACAACCAGGACCGGATTTTCTGTACTTTCCTCCAGCGATCCGGACTCGACACCACCGAATGTCGGCACCTACGAAGTCTCCTATTCAGAAAATATCAGAGCGAAGCAACGGCTCCAGCCGATCAAAGCACCCAAACGACCTCTCCCGAAAGGCAATAAATGAAAGAGAAGCCCATATGTGAAGAAGGGCAATCGGAGCGGCCGGATCAGCGGTGGGAGAAACTGGAAACGACTGTTGAAATACAGCCTAAACGAGTTCGCCGCAAAGACCGCGACAAAACTGACACAACAGGCGAACAAGCTCACGCAACCAATAGAGGATCATCGACTCCAAATAGCTCGGAAAAGTCAACACAAGAACGCACCCATGACGTCAGCACGCGAAGACGAGCAGACAAGACTTTCGCGACGAAATTGGGAAATGGCGAGGAAATTACTCCCGCCACGGAAAACCGAGTAAATTTCGGAACAAGCCATAACGACTCGCTTACCATCGAGTTCGGCTCCGGAGGCCAGAGGGCAATCAAAATCACGCTAGAACCAAACAGCTCAGTCAACCTCGCCTTCCGAAGGACCCCGCGAGCATCAAGACCGCGGGAGCTCTCCGTCAAATGCAACGGCGACATGACCAAGATATTCGAGCTGCCCGGACATATCGAACAGGCAATCGCAACGAACAAAGCCAGGAAAAATCTCACGACGAACATAGAAAACGCGTCGATCAGCTCGGAACAGTCTAGCACCCTCTGAAAAGTGGCATTGCTAGACCACAACCACCCAAGGTAAAAGCATGTTTTCTTTCATATTATTGTAACGACCAAAAAGAACTACGCTCGACTTGATCTCTCTTTGGAGGGTATGTAGGCAACCCGTATGGGGCGCAGTCACCCTTATCTTTTTAAATGCCAAAATCTTCATGCACTTTCGTACTACTTAGCCCCCTAACAACTAACTATCAACATTCTGGACAAATGATCGATCAAATAAACATGTGTCCAATGCACAGTAACATATTGCGTCACATTTTTGTAAGCCGAGCCCAGACCCTGCACGAGCCTCTAGGAAAAGTTTCGTAAGCCGAACCTCCTTCGCACAACTATGTCCAGGGACTCCACATGATAAGCCAAGCATGTACTCGCGCCCAGGTAACTTGACAGATGACGAGATAAGCCGAGCCTAAGCTCGCACTCACAAACATATGTGTATAAATGGGCGAGCATTGTTTCTATTCGAGAAAATCAACGACAAGATAAGCCGGACACGTACTCGCACCTAAAATTTGATCTCGCCCAAAGCCGAGAAATGACTCGCAAACAACATAGAAGAAATACGAGGAAGACAACAACGAATCTCCCCTTCCTTCTATACTATTCTTGTCAAAATTACAAGGAAACAAACGAAAGAAAAACGAAAAAACAAAAGAAGTCAATTTCTTGAAAGACGGTCTCGTCCGAACAAGGATTCACGTCTCCCACTACAAGGGAAAACATAAATAAAACAGCGACGACGAACAAACGAAAAATCGCACAACAACCGCCGCATCAAACGTTTGTTCCCTGCAAGGCCGCCCTTAGAAAAGCAGAGGATCCAAGCGAAGACAACTGACCAAAGCAGTCCAAGCTAGGGAAAATACCGGCCCCACTACGACAACTAGGCCCCAAGAATAGATCCCATGGATCTCCTGGACAGTCTGACAACGACTACCCCCCCTCTCACCCAAAAAGAAGGAGAGCCAGCCCGACCCCGGCTCATTACTAAAATCAGCAACACATCGAAATCACCCTCAAACCTACAAAGATAATGAATAAGAAAGGCTCCTGGAATATGCCCAAGCATCGAGACTATTCGACAGGGACGTCGACTGACAGCCTCAAGGCGAAGGTCCACCCGAACGCGGTAGTGTACAAGCCAAAACATGGATCCAATCGACAAAACAAAAGGAAAAGGGGAGCATTTATAATAAAAAGGAACGGTTTTCAAAGCAGCACAACGGTTACCAACGCAACCTACAATGCAAAGACAAGTTTCGAAGAGCAATAAAGGCGAACGGCGAAACCTCAGAAACCAAATGAAAAATCCCGAAGTGAATTAAGACATTCTTCAAAGCAGCAAAACTAGATCACAACGCAATAAACAATCACATGATAAGTGTTTACACACGGTAAGCAACCAACAAAGTCCACTACAAAAAAGGGGGGAGAGAAGGCCGAGAGCTGGGCACTCCCATAACAAAACACAACCGCTTTAACGAAAAACGCGTAATTAATCTAAAGAGCCCGGCTCCTTAGGAGTAGCCGCAGCCTCAACAGACGGAGCGCTTACCTCGCCAATGCCCGCCACTCCGTCAATAACAACACTATCGATGGAAAAGGGCAAAGCAAGTGAGTCACGAGAGTCAAGAGCAACAGGCTTCAACGCACTAACTTCTTGACGAAGCAAAGGCTCATTCAGCTCCAACTGAGCGATCAACGCGGAAGGAACATGAATCCCCTCTTGAACTAGCAATCGGTATGCACCAAGAACAGCAACCACTTTATTAAGAACAAGAAGCTTCCCAACATAACGCTCTTCCCGCTCCCTCTCCGACCTCAACTTCACAAGATGATCGGCAAGTATTTCATAACGAGCTCTCTGCTCAACCAAAAGGCGCTTGTCAAAGGAAGCTCGCAGATCGTCGCGTCGAGAAGCCAGACGGATAGCTTCCGACCTCAGGCGTTCGACCTCGCGACGCTCATCACCATTCACACCATTGAGGTCTACAACTCTCTTCTCAAGATCTGCAACACCCCGCTTCACAAGCACCAGGGCAGCCACAGACACAGCTTCCTTAAGCCGTCCACGAGCAACCTCCAACTCACGAACTGAACCAAACAACCCGTCGACCTGTTCTCGGAGAACGCCGCCCATCAGCCCGTAATGCCTCATGTTAAGCTCATAGCCGACTACAAAAAGGAAACACACAAAGGAAGGAGAAGAGAAAGAACGAGGAACGGCCAGCCAAACATGCGGCCCAACAAAATGACAAGAAGAACCAACAAACATACAGTAACAACACGATGACTGAAATCTTCCTGAAGATGGAGCCTGAGCATCTCATCAATGGGAATCAACTTCTGCGGAGGCTTCATCGCGATTAGCTGAAGAAGGTTAGCACAGGACCGTTTATCATCCAAAAAGGGAGTCACCCCCGTATGAAGATACGACCAAGAAAAATCCATCGGATCAGGCTCCCGACCACCCAATTCTCTCCCCGCATGATCCTCCTCAGCCACCCCAGAGTGAAAAACGTCGGAAGCCTCAAAACTAACACGTCCCCCCTCAAGAAGCAAGGGCCCCGTTCCCAGAGCACCAAAATCAGAAATGGACACTTGAACAGGCTCGACCTCCCGGTCCTGCCCGAGGTCAATATCAACCCCTTCACTCCGGTCTACGACACCTACAAACGACCACGTAACAACCTGCTCCGCAACAACATGACTCGTCTCTAGATCAATAATAGGCGGATCCCCTGCAAACGAAGCAAACTCCCTAGAGGAACAACTCGCAACAAGGCAATCACGGTCCTCATTCAAAACCTTACGACGTTTCCCATGAAGACGAGGAGACATCGATACACTGGCCGGACGGCCAGAAGACACCGACTCCAAAAATTCTGACAAGACAATAAAAAAATCGGAAGATGGACGCCACACCGCAACCAAAAAAAATATTAAAGGGGGGGGGGGGAAGGATCCATACCTGAATCAATTTTCTGAAAACAATCCCAAACCTTCAAATCAAAACGAGCTTTGCCCTCTTTATCCTTCCTCGAAGGCCAGGGTATCAGAAGATGAGCCTTCATCTTCGCCAAATTCTCAAAAAAATCCACAGTCCAAAAACCAGAAGGGGAGCAGTCTGCATAACAAATAAACAAATACGAAGACAAGCCACGTAAACAACAGCAAACACCCAAATAGAAAGGAAGAACGAAAGAGAAAGATAACTACCAAGATCAGTATTCCAATCTGAAAAGACCCTATTCACATCGAACGTCAACACATTGTTAGTTCGCGCAAAGAAATAGCCATCCTGCCAACAGTCCGTTTTATCCGGAGGATCGGACACAATCTTCAAACAATGCATGGGAAAAAGCTTCGTATAAAAAGTCCTGGCGGTCCCTCGATAAACCGCTATCGACGTCAACCTACAAAAGAAACCGGTGGACATCTAAAAGCCATCATCAGCCGCCATGATCAAAGCGCCCACCATATTATGAAGGGCAACCGGACAAAGCTGAGAGATAGCTATCTTCCTCGCCTCGCAGTATTCAACCAAGAGCCTCGGAAGGGGAAATAACAGATGACACTCAGAGAATAAAGTCTCATTCAAACAAACCCACCTGAAAGGAGCATACCAGGGCCTCTCTTCCGGGGACGGCAGATGATAATCAAGACCAGGAATACGGATACAATGTCTCAAAAGGGTATCCAGGGAACCTTGCTTGCAGATGGACGAGGAATTGGCCGGGCAACCACCTTCCTTCGCGAATCTCCATCGCCAGTTGTAACCTCTTTCTTCTTCGGCTTCTTCTTCCTTCCTGCCTTTTGGACCGCCCACACGCTCGTGACCCGATGTATCTGCACCGATACCTGAATCGCGTTCACTCCCTTCGCCTCGCTCAACATCGACGGGCGAACCCAAGTTTTCTCCCTCCGAAAGCGGAGGAAGAGAAAATTCAGAAAACGGCTGACACGCAATGGGTTTCTTCATCATAGGATTGCCCCAGAACGAACGAAGTATCCAGCCACCCCGAGAAATAAAGAACTCCTCGTCATCACGAGAAAGCCTAAATCGCACAAAATACACACCCTGCGAACTGGAAGAATCCGAATAACTGCTTCTGGAAGATAAATAAAAAGTAACCCCTGCTCGCATACTAACTCAGGAGATCTGAAGAAAAACAGATAAGCACTAGTAACAGAGAGAGAAGGCGTGAGATTGCAGAAGAGAAAGCGCGGAAGCCGAGGAGATGAAAAATAAAAGTAATAAATAAATCTCGCAACAATTCAAGAGTCGCATATCCGTGAAGACGCGTTGTTCCGCTAAAAGCGTGGCCCAAACCAAAGCAAAAGCGACCTAGCAAGATTTTCGCCTGACTTACAATGCTCAAAGAAATTCTCCGAACTCAGCATCATAGCTCGACGAACTGAGGGGGGGGGGACTAATTGTTGGATATGGGTTTAGCACCTATCCAAAGACCATTGGAAATCTTGTCTAAATCAATCACTCGATGTCGGCCCAAGAAGACAAGCCCGCCAAGGAGTCAACGGCCCAAGAAGGAGTCAGCGCACAAACACTATAAATAGGACCCTTCACTCTTCATTTGAGACACATTGTAACTTGCGAGATGCCGAGCTACTTCTATAAAGCTCCGACCTCAAGCAATCTATAGGGAGCATGTCATTTGACGGACTCCCACCTCGTACCATCCTGTTCACAGCTCGGCTTCGGCCTTAAGATCAATAAAGAACAGTTTCGGCCTCACTTAAAGTTATTTTTTCACCTCGTAATTTGGACATTTTAAATCGTATCCCGTAATATTGACTATGTCGAATTTCCACACCAACAATATGCTTACTTGAAAATATGTGTTGTTGAAAAAAAAAGTGCGTAAACGACTTGATGTGGCATGAGTTGAAGTTAAATTATAATAACCAATTGACGTTATATGAGAGGAAATGTGTCACACCCCGTCCGCCCCTACCGGTGAGTCACCCATCCCTCTTCCGGGCTCGTGGGCCCCACTCCCGTCCGACGGTCGGTGCGTTATTTTTTTGTTAGGCCCGACCGAGTAATTTACTGACCCTACAATCACCCCATGACTTTTTCCCATGTGTTTTGTCCTCACACACATGCTATCACGAGTCACTTCCCGGAAGGTCACCCATCCTGGGACTACTCCAGCCTAAGCACGCTTAACTCTGGAGTTCTTTCAGGCAAGTGACCGGAAAAGGTAAGTGCACTTGGTGATATAGGTAGCAAAATTAATTCATTTAATACTTTCTCAAATGGGCCGGCCAGGGCCATTACAAATTCTCCCATACTTAACGGGAATTCGTCCCTGAATTCCGCAACAACCATAACCCTCAAACCCTAGGATTGTCTCCCGAGACAGAATCTGTTTGACTTCCCTGAGCTCTGATACCACTTGTAACGCCCCGTCCGCCCCTACTGGTGAGTCATCCAATTTGTAATGGCCCTGGCCCGGCCCATTTGAGAAAGTCTTAAATGAATTAATTTGGATACCTATATCACCAAGTGCACTTACCTTTTCCGGTCACTTGCCTGAAAGAACTCCAGAGTTAAGCGTGCTTGGGCTGGAGTAGTCCCAGATTGGGTGACCTTCCGGGAAGTGACTCGTGGTAGCATGTGTGTGAGGACAAATCACATTGGAAAAGGTCATGGGGTGATTGTAGTGTCAGTAAATTGCGTTAGATTATTGTTACAAGCACTTTGTAACGCCCCGTCCGCCCCTACCGGTGAGTCACCCATCCCTCTTCCGGGCTCGTGGGCCCCACCCCTGTCCGACGGTCGATGCGTTATTTTTCTTAGGCCCGACCGAGTAATTTACTGACCCTACAATGACCCCATGACCTTTTCCCATGTGTTTTGTCCTCACACACATGCTACCACGAGTCACTTCCCGGAAGGTCACCCATCCTGGGACTACTCCAGCCCAAGCACGCTTAACTCTGGAGATCTTTCAGGCAAGTGACCGGAAAAGGTAAGTGCACTTGGTGACATAGGTAGCCAAATTAATTCTTTTAAGTCTTTCCATATATACCACAAACCGGGATGTTACAACTCACCCACTCTCACAGAGCGCAACACCCTCGTTGCGCACCAGGATCGTTATCCTTGATGGTGTGAGCCCTCACTGACTCCACACGCATCATCGAATTCGGCTCTGATACCACTTTGATTATATGACTCGTACTCCCCTCTCTTCTCAGCAACATAATGGTGTACAACAAAAATTACCATAATGAGCCTCCTTTTCGACATGCTTGTGCAAAAACTTATCATTTCCTTAAGCTATTGAACCACAAGTAATTCTACCTGGTTCCATGCTCAAAATCCATTGTCTCTTCCTTTCCGTTAGCTATAATAGTTAGAGACTAGGCGGCGTTATGGTTAGCTCCTGAGCCTTCTTGATCTATATAATATCGCTCATGCCCCTATTTTACGCAACCGCCAACTGATTGTCTTTATTCAAATGATGAGTGATCAACAAATCAAAATCTTCCCAAAAACTCGATCCATCAGCGTTTTAAAATTTTTTTTTTTTCACCAGCAAAACGCAACCAAATCCTCGGTAGAGGAAACTATGCTTGACTCCTACTCGCTTGAAATTTTTTTTTTTCCTTGAATATGTGGGATTGATTCTCCCCCACTTGGTTTCCAACCAAACGTGGAATGTCCTTATCCTTGATATCTTGCTAAAATAATTTATTAGCCATATCTATTACGGCTTCCTAACATACGGAGAACGATTCGATATGCTTCAGCTGCACTCACTCGATTACCAAACTGACCTTCAGCTGTAGATTTCTTACTTTTTGATTTTGCTGTAGTGTTTCCTGAACATCATCCTTTGGGTTTCCATCCCCATTAAGCTTCATGTTTCTTACCTTGTCATCCAACTGTGATGTTTCCCAAACACCATCATTTAAGTTTCCATTCACATTAACTTTGTCTATCATCCGCTTGCTCTTGCAGCTTCTTGCCAATCCGCCATAGTGTTAATCCAACACTCTCTCGCGTTGGAATTCCTTTCCACTAGTTTGTCTTCTCCACTTTCGCTTGCAACACACAAAGGTCCACATTGACAATAGGCAATTCCAAATGCCAGAACTCCACTTTTCAACTCTTTGAAAGCCACCTTTACCACTCAAAGAAACTCCTTTAGCCGTCTTAGAATCGCATAAATACTCCACAATGAACCAAATAACTCCACAAGGACTCGCATAAATAACTCCAGACATACCACGAAGATCTCCGGATAAAGGTGGTCTTCAAAAAGTTACTGGCAACAACTGATTTTCGGATACCACACTTAGCATAAAAATAAAATGGTGAGAATTTTAGTTGAAGTTAAGAGATGCCGATTAATAGACTGATACCGAGCTGAAAGGGTGCTATTTTTTTTGTTTTGAAAAATTCCCAATTCCCAGAAAACATTGAAAACAATTGAAAATCGAATGCAATGCAAAATGAACTACCTACTACTCGCCTCCCGGGTCGGGACCGGGATGGCAAACCCGCTCTGATACCAAAATGTAACACCCGTCTCCTCACTCTCGAGACCTACGACTCAAGTCTCTCCAATAAACTCCAATAATAACCAACATAAACGACTAAATATAATGCAACATCTAAAAACAAAAATGCGGAAAACGGAATAAAACCCCAAAGGCACCCGATCCAGCTCAGCGTCCATCTACTCGTCATACTCACCTGAAAGGAGGGAAAGAATGAGGGATGAGCAACAGGGGAGTCACTCAGCGAGGTAAGGGATGCTAAAACACAAGTCCACGGACTCGGTCCTAGTCTCCCGATAAAGAAGTCTAGCCGAAACATGTACAATCACGGCACCTAAAGCGCCCAAGCAACGTCCTACACGACACCCGGTGGGACTCGAACCCCCGGTGTCTCCTAGTAGATGGGACTCGAACCCACCATCTAACACAACGTCTCCCAGGGGACTCGAACCCCCAGTATCACCTAGTAGATGGGACTCGAACCCACCATCTATCACATCATCACTCGGCGGGACTCGAACCCCCGATATCACATACTAGATGGGACTCGAACCCACCATCTACCTACTCAATAACTATATATTAATATATATTTATCATACAAACAATTAACATTGAACGACAAACAAATGGGTTGAATCATCTTTCCTATCTCCAATTTAACAAACAAAACTATCCTAGACTCGATCAGAGAAAACAAAACACATTTAGATACTAAACTACTTTATAAGGAGATGATAGACAAAGCTCAAGAAATTGTGAAATAGCCCTCACTTTAGCTAATGGAAAAAGATGGCTTTCAGAACTCCAGAAGCTCAAACAATTTCAAAAGCTAGAATTAATTCGAAAAGTCGAGTTAGAACGGTCTTTGAACGGCGAAAAACGGATAAAGGGTTAACCCGGTCTGATCAAAGCCAAGTTTAATTTAATTAAACCAATTTAAATTGATTTAAACCAAATAAACTAGGTTAACCAAGTTATTTGATTTGAATTTAATAAACTGGACTTAACCAAAGTAAACCGGCTAACCAAAGAAATGATCAACCAAATTAAATAAAATAAAGAATAAGAATAAAAAGAGGAGGTTACGAGATAATGACGGATCGTGACGATGATGAACGCGTGAACAACGGATCGTGAACAGTGTCGGCATGAGGAGGCTCTTACGGCATGAGATCGAAGAAGACGGCAGAGCCGAGCAGCGACAACAGTCCAATGAAGGAAAGGGAACGGAGCACAGATGGTACAACGGCGGAGGTGTGATCATACGATGGTGTATAGAAGGTGGCTTGCATCGGAAGCAAACCCTGTATCATGACATAATCTGCTCGGCTTAAGGTGACGATGACTTGTGACGACTCTAACGGTGATGGTGCAACGCTCCAGTGATCAATGTCAGCTCCCGACATCGAACGGTGGCGATGGTGTAATGACGACGTCGGTAACCTTCTTCACGCAAGGAGAGATGAGATGTTGGAGAAGACGTCACGAATAATATGGAAAACATGAGCGAGAGTGGAGGGGAAGAATAAGGAAGGAAGAAATGAGAAGAAGAGGAAGATAAGAGAAGAAGAGGCTTGGTTATGGTTGACGGCGACACTAGGTTTAGAGGTTAAGGAAGATGTATACACACGTATAATGTATACGGCTGCAGTCTCTTTCTTTTTGTTTTGCGAACTAGTAATTAGGCTTAAGATGGGCTAGGGTAATAACAAAATAAGTGGGCTTGGTTATGTGTCGTTACAATTATTTCCCACTTATAACGAATTCGCCCTCGAATTCAGATTTGGCTTGGGCAGTTTGCTCACAACTCCAAAAAGCTTTGGATAATCTAATCTAATTTGATTCCCGAACTCCGTTTTTCTCCTCTTTTTGAATTTTTTTCCTCTCTCCCAATAGGCTATGACCATCATAGTTTTTCCATGAATTTACTTTTCTTCACGCTCCAAAACCGCCATTTGTTACCTATGCATTAACAAATCTTTACTGAGATCACTGGGCAGCTGCTGCAAAATAAGCTTTGGCTCTCTAAAACTAACACATGAAACACGTCGCCGAGATCAGTCAACTGTGATGATAAACCCAGGCGATACGCTAAAGCTCCATCCGTTCAAAAATAGGGTACATTCCAATGTACTTTGACTTAAGCTTTTTCAGCTTTCGAGTCTTCCCACCTCTCTGAAATGTCCTTATTTTAAAGTACAATAACTCGCCACCTCAAACTCCAAATCTTCCATACGCTAGTCTGTATAACTTTACTAATGGTCGTGGACTTCCTTGAACATCCACGGAGCATTTCCATATGCTCTACCATCTCTTGAAACATATGCTTCTCTTCCGACGAACTGAGGGGGGACAATTTTTAGAGGAAAGAGAAGGTTTTCTAGAGAGAAGAGAGCATAAACAGAGATTTGGGAGAACATGCAGAAAGACGACCCCGAGCACGGCAACAAGCTCACCCCGAGCTCGCCAAACAAGCTCACCCTGAGCACGGCGACAAGCTCACCCGAGCTCGCAACAAGCTCATCCCGAGCTCGCCTAACAAGCTCACCCCGAGCACGGCGACACGCTCACCCGAGCTCGCAACAAGCTCACCCGAGCTCGCAACAAGCTCACCCGAGCTCACCTAACAAGCTCACCTGAGCTCGCCTAATAAACTCACCCGAGCACGGCAACAAGCTCGCCCGAGCTCGCCTAACAAGCTCGCCCGAGCTCGCTTAACAAGCTCATCCCGAGCTCGCCTAACGAGCTCACAAAATGATATCCTTATATGAACTACGAATGGCTTGATCTCTCTTCCGAGAGTACGTAGGCAGCCTTTGTCAAGGTGCAGCCACAAAACAGTGAACACACCAAATTGTCCTATCATCACTTAACACATATTTCATGAGATTCTCAGAACCTCTATCTTACATTGACTATCGTCTATGTTCGATTAACTTGTTGGATTTCATGCATCAACAATTGGCGCTAAAAGGAGGGGGAAAGAGGATTCTCAAACACAAGAAGATAGATACTAGGAGATGATGGGGCACTACTTACAACAAAAAAAAAGGGACTAGGTGACTATTCGTCAACATACTAAAATTTTACTTGGGAAACAAGCAAGCTTCCATGTTTGTCGTTAGGTACAAGCTAGTTTACTCGAAGAATAAAAAAAATCAACTCGTCTTCTTCATCGTCTTCTCACCTTCGTCGGCTCGTCTTCATCAAACCAGCTCGGGACGAGCTCGAGCTCACATTGTCAATGGCCCGAGCTGAAACTATGTCTCGTCTCCGTCAGCACGTCTCGTTTTCATCAAACCAGCTCGGGACGAGCTCGAGCTCACTTTGTCAATGGCCCGAGCTGAAACTACGTCTCGTCTCCAATCAAGCTCGTCATCAGGTTATGAGATCAACCATGTACGTCTTCTCTCCCATCTCGAAACAAACCATGACGAGCTCACCCAAGTAATAAGTCTCCAACAATCCGAGATCACCGGACGAACTCGATACAGCTCGTCTCCAAGTAAACTTGAGCTCATCAACCCGAGCACGTCACTTTGTTAGCTCATCATCGTCACTCTGCTCTCCAATTTTATTTCCTCGTGGATTCATCACCATCAACAACAGATCCATCTGAAGAGAATTTAAGAATTTCCGAGATTGTCACTCGTCCACTATTCTTCTTCAGGTCGTCTGCTTGTCATTTTATCGTCGTCAGCTTGTCATCACCATTCTCGTCAACATTCTGCTCGCAGATTCCACCTCCACATCCTATCTCCAAGCCTCTTGTCTTCACTGACCAAATAACCTAGCCCGAGTTACTCAACTCGTCATAAACCCAGATTAACTTACCAAGAACTGGTTCTGTCAATGTTACATTACTCCAAAGTGACGAACACGAGCTCTTTTTCTGAATAATTTCCAAGGCTGAATATTATACAAAATCGCAAAATCAAAGGGACGGTCGCCAATTTAAAGCTCGACAAGAACCGACCAAATTTAGTTAGAGTTGTGTGGCTCGGTCAACGACCACAACGGAGAAAAGGACGCAGCAAAAGTGGTTATAACCAAGTCAATTTTATTCGGCCCTAAAACAAGTCTTAGAGAGATGGGCATGGATTTAGTAAAAAAAATATGAGCTCGACAGCAAATGCACATACTCAAGCCCCACCAATTTTCCAGCTTGTCACACCGAGCTCACTAATAGTAAATCATCGGTACAAGTAAGCTCTCTTGCTCACTCTATTTTAATTTATCAACTTTGCAGTCTACCGAGCTATTTTACAGCTCTTCATTTCCACCGAGTTTTACTATACAACTCATTACAATACATCTCGCCCTATAGCATCAACATTCTGGCCAAATGTTCGATCAACAAACGTGTCCCGAACACGTAAGCCGGGCCCAGTTCCCGCACAAGGCTGATCGGCAGGGAAATAAGCCGAACCCAGTTTCGCACAACTGTCCCGATCAGACTTTAAGGATAAGCCGAGCACTTACTCGCACCTGAATCATGGGCCAACCGAACACAGTTTTGTACCAATTAAAACAAGCTGGGGCCAGTCCCGCACAAGGCTGATTGGCAGAAAAAATAAGCCGAACCCAGTTTCGCACAACTGTCCTGGTCGGCCTTACAGGTTAAGCCGAGCATACCACTCGCACCTAACTCAAACTTTAAGCCGAGCATACCACTCGCACCTAACTCAAACTTTAAGCTGAGCATACTACTCGCACACTCAAACAGCCTACGACGAGCACGCTCACCCGAGCATGCACTCGCGTCCAACAGTCTACGACGAGCACGCTCACCCGAGCACGCCCTCACGTCCAACAGTCTACAACGAGCACGCTCACCCGAGCACGCTCACCCGAGCACGCACTCGCGTCCAACAGTCTACGACGATCACGCTCATCCGAGCACGCACTCGCGTCCAACAGTCTACGACGAACACGCTCACCTGAGCACGCACTCGCGTCCAACAGTCTACGACGAGCATGCTCACCCGAGCACGCTCACCTGAGCACGCATTCGCGTCCAACAGTCTACGACGAGCACGCTCACCCGAGCACGCACTCGCATCCAACAGTCTACGACGAGCACGCTCACCCGAGCACGCTCACCCAAGCACGCACTCGCGCCCAACAGTCTACGATAAGCACACTAACCCGAGCACGCACTCGCGTCCAACCTTCTACGACAAGCTCGCTCACCCGAGCACGTTCATCCGAGCACGTTCATCCGAGCATGCTTCTCTTCCGACGTCCAACAGGTACGCCGAGCACGCACTCGCATCCAACATTCCTTCACAGGGATGCCGAGCATGCATTCAGGCCAATCTTGATTTACGCCGAGCTAACCTCTTTTCTTCTTAATTCGTCTGCCGCTTCTCTTCCGACGAACTGAGGGGGGGACAATTTTTAGAGGAGAGAGAAGGTTTTCTAGAGAGAAGAGAGCATAAACAGAGATTTGGAAGAACATGCAGAAAGACGACCCCGAGCACGGCAACAAGCTCACCCCGAGCTTGCCAAACAAGCTCACCCCGAGCACGGCGACAAGCTCACCCGAGCTCGCAACAAGCTCACCCCAAGCACGGCGACATGCTCACCCGAGCTCGCCTAACAAGCTCACCTGAGCTCGCCTAACAAACTCACCCGAGCACGGCGACAAGCTCGCCCAAGCTCGCCTAACAAGCTCACCCGAGCTCGCCTAACGAGCTCACAAAATGATATCCTTATATGAACTACGAATGGCTTGATCTCTCTTCCGAGAGTACGTAGGCAGCCTTTGTCAAGGTGCAGCCACAAAATAGAGAACACACCAAATTGTCCTATCGTCACTTAACACATATTTCATGAGATTCTCAGAACCTCTATCTTACATTGAATATCGTCTATGTTCGATTAACTTGTTGGATTTCATGCATCAACAATTCTTATTCTTTATTTAATTTAATTTGGTTGATCATTTCTTTGGTTAGCCGGTTTACTTTGGTTAAGTTCAGTTTATTAAATTCAAATCAAATAACTTGGTTAACCTAGTTTATTTGGTTTAAATCAATTTAAATTGGTTTAATTAAATTAAACTTGGCTTAGATCAGACCGGGTTAACCCGTTATCCGTTTTTCGCCGTTCAAAGACCGTTCTAACTCGACTTTTCGTATTAATTCCAGATTTTGAAATTGTTTTAGCTTCTGGAGTTCTGAAAGCCATCTTTTTTCATTAGCTAAGGTGAGGGCTATTTCACAATTTTCGAGCTTTGTCTATCATCTCCTTATAAAGGAGTTTAGTATCTAAATGTGTTTTGTTTTCTCTGATCGAGTCTAGGATAGTTTTGTTTGTTAAATTGGAGATAGGAAAGATGATTCAACCCATTTGTTTGTCGTTCAATGTTAATTGTTTGTATGATAAATATATATTAATATATAGTTATTGAGTATATAGATGGTGGGTTCGAGTCCCATATAGTATGTGATATCGGGGGTTCGAGTCCCGCCGAGTGATGATGTGATAAATGGTGGGTTCGAGTCCCATCTACTAGGTGATACCGGGGGTTCGAGTCCCTTGGAAGACGTTGTGTTAGATGGTGGGTTCGAGTCCCATCTACTAGGAGGCACCGGGGGTTCGAGTCCCACCGGGTGTCGTGTAGGACGTTGCTTGGGCGCTTTAGGTGCCGTGATTGTACATGTTTAGGCTGGACTTCTTTATCGGGAGACTAGGACCGAGTCCGTGGACTTGCGTTTTAGCATCCCTTTGTTGGAATCCCTAGGATCTAGGGTCTAGGTGATTGAATCTAAGAAATGACCTCGTGATTACCTGTAGATTGGCAGCGGAATTGGAGCAGGTAAACGAGATCTTAAGCGCCTCAATCGCTGCGCCTCTATCGTAGTCCACACGCACACAAGCTGGAATCCGCCGGGATGCTAGTACCGGTGATCGGATCTCCTGGGATTCTCTGCGTGTTTCTCGAGGAAGAGGGTCCATTTTCTGTCAAGAAAAACTGTCTGCAACGGTTCACTACTTAGGTTGTGTAACCTAGCCCCTTTAAATAGGCCCACGGTTTACAAACCGTAACATCAGTTACGGTATCGACCTTGTGTCGATCGTTGCACCAAGTGCATCGATCGACACACCTCTTTAAAACACGAATTCAATGTGTATCCAATACACATTGATCGGACCATATGCCAATGATCAATTCCCTACAGAAGCGTATCCAACTTGCTTAGGCGTGTGACCCTTTAGGTTCACACGATACTAGAAATGAGTTACAACTCATTTGTCATAAGCGGTTTCTAGCAAAACATTATGACTACCCAGTATCACATGAATTGTCCGATCTCGACAATACAACTATCTCTAGAGTGAGTACAATGTGATTTCAGGACATAATCCCAACAATCTCCCACTTGTACTGGAATCACCTATTCCTATAATCCCTTCGTCTCTATATCTCGATATGGCATAAGGCAAGAGACTGTGTCATCCTTATTATAGCCAACATCATGTTCATCGAACTCCTGATCTATACTGATAAGACAAACGACTGACAATCACCTCGTTTGAGCACGGCCATGCATTTTCTCAGTATCAAATCTTCGATGGGCCCTGAGATATTTATCTCCTGTTATATAGGAGGGACAAATCCCTTCTTGTTCCATCCCTGTTTCTACACATATTTAATGATACGCCTAAGCAATGCCTTTATAGCCGCCAGTTACGGAACGACGTTTGACAAGGTCAAATCGCACCAATTCATATGCTAGAAAGCATGATGAACTCAGGTCTAAGGACTATACTCTATAGTCGTAATGAGAAACTCTCATGACACAGATATAACTATCCTGTAGAGTTCTCATTAGTGGGTCATATCCGATCATATGTTTACCAACATATATCTGTTGGGAATGTCCTGAAATCTACCGTACTATCTCTAGAAAGTATGATAAGTGTCGAGATCAGACATAAGTCATAAATACTGGGTGATCATGATGACTTGCTAGAGCCCGCTCATGATCTATAAGTTTAGGACTTATTACCAGTATTGTATGATCCCTAAGGGTCACACACCATAGCTAACGGGAAAGTTAAATGGAATTAATACGGTAAGATGCAAGGCATTTACTGTATTTGTACAGAGAATTGGGCCAGACAAAAGACAGTCTTTTGTCTGATTTGGGCCTTGGGCCCAAAATCCTAATGAGCCATTAGTTTAATTACTTGGGCCCATATAAGGAAGAGGACAGGCGCAGGAAGCCCTAATGCTTCTGGCTCTGCGATTTTTTGCCTCAGCCATCTTCCTCTCTCTATGTGATTTTTCCAGCTTGGTCTAGCAGCCTGATCCGTAGCTTGTAAGAGTGTGGATACCTGAGGAGGAGCCGGTTTTCATCAGCTCTTGCAGATCTCGATATTCCTTTGATCAATCCGCTGCAATCACAAGGTAATGATCCTGATCTGTTTATGATTCAACTGCAAATCACCTAGATCCTTGTTTATTATTTGCTAGGATGTAACCTGACAATTACACCATGAACGCACATAATCCTTCTGTGGTATCAGAGCCTAGGTCGTTAGGTCTTTGCTTTTTGGATCATACTAGGTTGTTTATTAGTTTGATGAATCGATTTTAATGAGTAAAATCGATTGAAACTTTGAAAACCTAGAATTGTCAAATCGTTTGAATAACAATCGAAAGTTGATTTTGCTTTGTCATAAGAATTCGATTTGTTAAAGCTGGATTTTTGTCGTCATTGATCATTGATTTTGTCGTCATTTGATTTTGACTTTGTTTTGAAATTAACAAACGTGTGAGGTTTGTTTTAAGTGAATCGCATGAATCGTGTTTGTGTAATTGGAAAAGTCAAGATTGTGTTTGTCCTTTAGTGAATTTCATAATCGTGTTCGCTTGTTGACATTATTAAACAAGGTTTGTTTAAGTTAAAAGCATGATACGATTGTTGCTTTTGTTAATCGTTTTTAATGTTCACAATCGATCATGTTGACTTTGTCTATAATTAAACAATCGCATGATCTTAAGTGAAGGACATATCGTGTTTGACTTTGCTATGATTGAGAATCTTTGTTTCATAATAAGAGAATTGATTTAATCGATTCATAAGGTTTGTTATGATTGAGAATCTTTTTTTTTATGAAAAATTCAATTATTGGAATAAGGATTACTTTGTATGAATCGATTAATTATTTAATAATTATGGTTCAAGCGGTTAACCCAAATCGCGGTTTGCTGGAAATTATTTAATACAATTGGTATTATTTAATTTCTGGTTAAACTGGATTTAAATTCAAAATTGAATTTTAACCTAAACCGAAGGCTGGTCTAAGTTTGATTTGGTTGGACCAAATAATTTAGAGCTGGTCTGGTTTAGTAAATAACCAGTTGGGTTTAGTAGTTAATTTGGTCTTGGACCAGAATTAATGAACCGACTCGGTTATGTCAAATTATTGGGCCAATTGGAATTCTGTGGTCTTGGGCCAAGAATTGGGCCTATAATTTGTAACCCATCCGAAAACTTTAATAAAACATTAAATTAGAAGTTTCTAATTTTGGCATGTTAGGAAGTTTCTAAAATAGTAGGTTTCCCTAAATAGAAAGTTTCCAAATTTAGTAAGTTACCTGAAATGGAAAGTTTCCCAAAATAGTAATCTTCTATTTTTGGGAGGAAATCTATTGAAACCTAAAATCCTCAAAAACAATATCAAGCTTGGATGTCTTGCCCAATCTTGTCAGCTACTTAACGCTTATTCAATTACAGATATGGCTTACAGTGTGAGGTGTCTGTTTTTGCGTAAGTAAAGTAGTATATAGTCACTAATTTCATTGGGAGTCCCAGACTTTAGTGATTATTTGGCTGTAAGAGATTGGTTTCCTTGACTGGGCCATCGGGAGTCCCGGGCCTTGAGACATCTGGTGTATTGGGCCTTGGGCCCAATCCACAACCGAGAGTTATATGGATATAACTAGCTGTGTGTATGCTTACCAAGTAAAGCTAATTCTGGGTGACGGCCAGTGGCCCACTTTGGATTTAGCCGAACATGGGTCTCGGAATCATTGCATTCTTATGAGGTTAAACAAAGAAATTTTGAATGCAATGCGAGTTTTCTTATAAGTTATTAAGATTACTCTTTTATGAACTAAATAACTAAAACTCTATTTATCTCTAAATTTCAGTTATGACTAGCACAAACAATCAAAACACTTTCTCGATCCGGTCTGTCCTTGAGATGGACAAACTGAACGGATCAAATTTCTTGACTTGGTCGCGGAACCTGAGGCTAGTCCTCAGGCATGAGAGAAAGGACTATGTCCTTGAAAGAGCTCTCCCCGAGAGGATCGGGTCCAATGCCTCTCATGCAGTATATGATGCTTGGAATAAGCATTATAATGATGCGGTAGATGTGCGTGGTCTGATATTAGCTACCATGGACTCAGATTTGCTTAAGCAATATGAGAACATGGAGTCGCCAATAGAGATGATCAGCAGCCTGAAATTGAAATTTCAGGAGCAGGTAAGAGTGGAGAGATACCAGTTGGTTAAGTCTCTCACTAGCTGCAAGCTACCAAATGATCATCCAGTGAGTCCTCATGTCAGTAAAATGATGGGTTACATTGATAACCTGAGGAAACTGGATTATCCAGTTAGCCAAGAATTGGCAACTGAGATCATTCTGCAGTCACTGCCGTCAAGCTATGATAAGTTCAAAGGGAACTATATCAAGAAAGGCTTAACGAAGACGCTGACTGAACTGCATGATATGCTCAAGACAGTTGAGCCCTATGTGAAGAGTACCCTGTATAATCTCGTAATGGAGAAGGGTAGGTTTACTAAACCTAGTGCTGACAAGGGTGAAGACAAAGTTGTCTAGATTTTGAATCATGGCAAGCGTGTGTCTTCTGAGCCCGAGTCAGATACCTCTTACGTTGGTAAGTGCTGCTACTGTAAAGAGACTGGGCATTGGAAGAGAGATTGCATTAAATTCATGGAAGATTATGAGGAGTTGAAGTTGATGTATGAGACTACTTCCTCAGGTATTCATGTTGTTACTTCAAGTTCTACCTTATAGGTATTGGATACTGGTTGTGGCAATGATATTTGTTATAATATGCAGAGCCTAAGCAACAGTAGAACGTTGAAGGAAGGACAAGTGGAACTGCGAGTCTGGAAGGAGCTATGGATGCCGCCTCAGCCGTAGGGTTTTCACTTGTAGATGCCTTTGAGGCTTGGTTTTGTATTAAGTAATTGCTACAATGTACCTGCTTTAAGCAGAGTTGTCTTTCATTTTCTTGTAAGAATTTGAATGTTTTTCATTTTGATAAAAGACAATGTTTTGTTCTTTTGATCTTAATGAAATATTAATTGTAGCACCCTATTCAAGGAATGAGTTTTATATCTTAAACTAAAGAGTGCCTAAATGTAACATAAATACCGAATTGGTTTAAATCTGATGAATTAAACCTGATTTTTCTTGGCGTAAATGTTTTGGTCACATAGAGTAAGTCGGATTCAGAAACCCCATAGTTATGAACTTTTGGGCTCATTTGATCAAAAATCTTATGAGACTTGAATTCTGCTTACTGGACCAAAAGACAAAGGGCCCAATCTTAGCTGAGCTAGAGAAAAGCCCAAAGACTTATTGGACCTTGAACATACTCATGTATGTGGCCCGATGAGCAGTAATGCCAGAGAAAATTTCCTGTACTTCATTATCTTTACTGATTACTTCAGTGAGTATGACTGTGTTCATTTGATGAGACACGAGTCAGAATTCTTTGAAATGGTCGAAAGAGTTCTAGAATGAGGTATAGAATCTGAGTGACAGAAGTATTGAGACTCTGGATTAGATCACGAGTGAGAATACTTAAGTCACTGATGGTGTGATCATCTGAATGAGTGTGAAGTCGTTTCACAGCTCATTCCTCCTGAAAACCTGGAGGTGTTTCTGTGAGAAAGAATCAGATCTTATTAGAAATGATTAAAGATGAGTCACACGAATCTTCCATGATATTCTTTAAGAATAACGCTCTAGAAATATCTAAGTTTACGCTGAAATAGTTCCACCAATATCAGTTGAAAGACACCACATAAATGTGGACTGGAAATGATCCAAATTTGTCTTTACTGAGTATTTGTAGTTGTGCTACTTCACTGGTTGTCCTAGGGAAACCAAGGCTTGTTACTTTTTACGTCCATTCCGAAAACGAAGTTAGGTTGTTCGGATTCTGTTTTCTAAAAGGAAAGTTGCTTTCCAAGAAGAACAGTGGGAGTAAAAGTATAACTCGAAGAAATTCGAGGAAAATAGGAGGCTGCTCAACCTGTTGAGGGAGAGCAGCGGATGGATTTACAGATTTCTGTAGAATCTACACCTGTAGAGCCTGAAGTTCGCAGATTTGAATCCGTCACTAATTTGAGAGTGATTTCTCGTGATTAATTGCCATGATCTGATGATCATTGAAAGTGGCGAACCTGCGAAATTCACAGAAGCGAAAGTGAGCCCGGACTCCGAAAAAATATACTGTATGTAAGTTAGCTTCATCGATCCATTCATGGATAGAAGCAAGCATATCGGAGTTGGAATCTTCGTTCTGTTGAAGTAGTCAAGGTTTTGACTTGAACAGGAACGAAGTGGAACTGTGCGTTTACTAATAGATAAGTGGGAGCGATGTTGCATTTCTCATAGTGTATGTCGATGACATACTGATTCTCGGAAATAACGTTCCAATGCTGCAGTCGGTAAAGGACTGGCTTGGGAGTTGTTTTTATGATTGACATGGGTAAAGCCACGTATGTTCTTGGATTTTGGATCTAAAGATAGAGATCCAAAAGAGCTGATAGGACAAAGTCAGGATTCTTATATTGACAAAGTCCTACACGTTTTCAGCATTCCAAGAAGGGTTTTATGCCAATGTCACATGGCATTACGTTAAGCAAGAAACAGTGTCCTACGATAACTGCTGAGCTTGAATGCATGGATGAGATTCCATATGCGTCGGCAATTGGATCTATCATGTATGCCATGACACGTACTTGTTTTGATGTTGCTTTAATGTTAAGCAAAACAAGTAAAGACCAGTCAAATCCAGCAAAGAATCACTGGATAGACGTAATGAATATCCTCAAGTATTTGGAAAATACTTAGGATAAGTTCTTGATTTACGGAGAAAGTGAGGTGCTACAAGTCGGTAGAGTCTGAAAGGCAAGTTTCCAACAGACAAAGATGATTTCCGGTCACAGTCCGGTTATATCTTGTGTCTGTCTGGCGGTGCAAGGCACTGTTGCTGACTCCATGACTTAAGCTGAACATTTCGCAGCTTGGGTAGCGGCGAAAGAGGTTGTTTGGAAAGAAGAGTTCATCACTGAACTTGATGTGAATCCCAGCATAGATGAGACTAGCTGCACATCAGAGGTCCAAACACCTTGAGGGTAGGTATAACCTATTCCGTGAGATAAATGACAGAAGTGTTAAGTAGATCAGCAAGTTTCAACGAATGAGAACGTTGCTAATCTATTAACGAAGCCACTCCTTAGGCCTAAGCACGAGTCGCGGACTGTAGCTGTAGGATAAGTGAAATTAAGATGTAGTCTTAATTTCAGTGGGAGTTTGTAAAGGGCTTTATTTAGTTGTTTTGAAAGGTTCATGTAAACATAATGTTTTATGTTTATGAAATCTATGATTTCTGGATTATTTTAACTGTGATATAAATAATCGTTCCAAAATGATTCATGTCATTATATATGGGCCATCGAAGTACATGAGTAGACTTGATCCTGAAACCCCATATTTAACGAAATGACATAAATCATAATGTCCATAGTCGAAGGTTGTTGAAATTGGAACACCAACAACCACTTGAGACTAGATTGTGTTGAGACTTATGACCAAGTTTCGAGGAGTCATAGATGCGCGGCATCAAAGTCGACACATAGGTATATGTAGGGGAGCATATGACCGGACATGGCCCGCTGATGAGAACTCTACAAGATATTAATATCTGTGTCATAAGAGGTTCTCATATACGACTATAGAGTATAGTCCTTAGACCTGAGTTCGCATGCATGTGGCTGCACATGGAGTGATGCGCTTTGATCATTGTCTAACGCTGTTTCGTAACTGGGAGCTATAAGGACCTTGGTTGGGTGTATTATAAAGTGTGTAGTTCATAGTGATGGAACAAGATGGAATTTGTCCCTGCCGTTTAACGGAGGTAATATCTCTAGGCCAATCGGAGACTTGATAGTTGGTAAGAGAGTGGCCACTCCCAAACGGACTTGCCCAAGTCGTTTGCATTGTCAGTATCAAATCTGGTCCGATGAACATGGTCTGGCTATATAAGGATGACACGCATCTTGCCTTATGCCAGATTGAGATATTGAGACAAAAGGATTAGGGAATGTAGGATTCCAGTACAAGTGGAAGATTGTTGGGAATGTCCTAAAATCTACCGTACTATCTCTAGAAAGTATGATAAGTGTCGAGATCAGACATAAGTCATAAATACTGGGTGATCATGATGACTTGCTAGAGCCCGCTCATGATCTATAAGTTTAGGACTTATTACCAGTATTGTATGATCCCTAAGGGTCACACACCATAGCTAACGGGAAAGTTAAATGGAATTAATACGGTAACATGCAAGGCATTTACTGTATTTGTACAGAGAATTGGGCCAGACAAAAGACAGTCTTTTGTCTGATTTGGGCCTTGGGCCCAAAAGCCTAATGAGCCATTAGTTTAATTACTTGGGCCCATATAAGGAAGAGGACAGGCGCAGGAAGCCCTAATGCTTTTGGCTCTGCGATTTTTTGCCTCAGCCATCTTCCTCTCTCTCAGTGATTTTTCCAGCTTGGTCTAGCAGCCTGATCCGTAGCTTGTAAGAGTGTGGATACCTGAGGAGGAGCCGGTTCTCATCAGCTCTTGCAGATCTCGATATTCCTTTGATCAATCCGCTGCAATCACAAGGTAATGATCCTGATATGTTTATGATTCAACTGCAAATCACCTAGATCCTTGTTTATTATGTGCTAGGATGTAACCTGACAATTACACCATGAACGCACATAATCCTTCAATATCTATGTGACTGACTGTGATACTCATATCATTGACTCCATGAAACTTAGTCAACAGTTACCTCACAAGCTAGTCTCTCGCGGTTGTCAGTGTCCCACTTTGACAATCTCGACTAGGGACAATTATAATTTATGTCATCTTTTACTTATAGGGTTTCATGATCAAGTCCTCAACTTGATGACCTATATATGACCATAAAGTACTTTGGGACCATTACTTAATTATCCAATAATCAAATAATACTGATGTCAGTTTATCATAAACATGATTACATCATGTTTATCTGAACATCATAACTAACATAACTCCCACTAGAATCTAGACCACGTCTTCAGATATCTAGTACCTACAGCAACAGCATGAAGCTCATGCTTAGGTTGTGAGAGATGCTGCGGTGTTCTTGCTTGGAGCCATTCCAACAAACCACATCGCTATTCTTTAATGAGCACTATTCTGCGGTCCACTGCTTGGAAACTTTCCAACAGATAGCGCCGCTACACAGATAAAGAGACATAACCAGGTGGGAACCGGAAATTCAAGTCATCTTTGTCCGTTTAACTACTCTTATAACAGATTCGTCACTTCCTCAGTTGTACAAGAACATATCCTTAGTGTTCCTCAAACACTTGGGGATATTCCTTACAACTGTCCAGTTACTTTACCGGACTGTATTGGCATCTTCTCGTCATGCTATATGCGTAAGCTGCACATAGACGAGCGTAAGATATGTCATTCTTGATGGATTCTATTGCAGAAGCAAAAGGAATCATACTCATAGATTCTAGCTCAGCCAGTGTCCGAGACACTTCATCTTGCTAAGATCGATACTAGCTCAGCCAGTGTCAAAAACACTCCATCTTGCTAAGATTATTGCCATAAGACCTTTGGTATGAAGCTATTCTTGGAATCATGCATATTGGATCTGTCCAATACCTTATAATCATAAGGATTCTGACCCGATCCAATTAGCTCTTCTGGTCCATCTCAATGGATCCATATTCCAAGAACTTTCGCGGCTTCTCCCATGTCTATTATTGAATTTGACTTCCGACCCAAATCTTGACAAGACTTTAGCGTTGGAACGTCGTTTATGAGATTAAGTATGTTATAAACATACAGTCTTTGAGAATTGCAACTACGCTCCCACTTGTTTACTTGTAAACGCACAGTTTCTATTCGTTCCTGATCGAGTCAAAGCCTTTGACCGTTTTAACAGAACATAGATTTCAACTCCAAGATGTTTGCTTCAATCTATAAATAGATCGATGAAGCTAACATGCATACCTAGCAAATTTTCGGAGTTGGGGCTCACCATCGCTTCTTTGAATTTCGCATGCTCGTCACTTTTCAATGATCATCAGATCACGGCAATCGGTCATGAGGAATCACCCTCGGATTAGTGACGGATCCATCAGGATCAGCGAAATTATGGCTCCACAGGTTCATATCCTACAAAACTCTGTAGATCCAACCGCTGCTCTTCCTCAACAGGTTTAACAGCCTCCTGTGTTTCTCGAATTTCTTCGAGCTGTATTTTTACTCCCACTGTTTTCTTGGAAAAACATGGTTCCGAACAACAAAACTTTGTTCTCGGATTGGTTGCAAAAGTACTAAGCCTCGGTTTCCTTAGGACAACCGGCGAAGCAGCCCTTATCAGATCTGGATTCAATTTTGTTTGTTGACTACTGCCTTACACAAACCTTGCAATCCCAATTAATCAGTAAAACATATTTGGAAATCACCCAGTCCACATCCAATGTGGTGTCTTTTAACTGATTCTGATAGAAACATAATTTGCGTAAACATATTCATTTTAGAGCATATTATAAAAGATTATGGAAGATTCCTGTGACTCATCATCAATCGGAGCATATCTAATAAGATCCGATTCATTCTGTTAGATGATCACCCGATTCTTGACTCAAGTATTTTCCTCCGCGATTCAATCGAGGATCTTAATACTTCTGTCAAACAGGTTCTACATTTCATTTTGGAACTCCTCAAGGGATTCTTGCTCGTGTCTCATCAAATGAATACAGCCATACTTACTGATGCCATCAATAAGGTAATGAAGTTCAGAAGATACCTTTGGCACTAATGCTCATAGGGCCGCATACATCAGTATGTGTAAGGCCTAATAAGCCTCTGGCTCGTTTCCTTTAGCTCTGCTAAAAGGGCCTTAGTCATTTGGTCCAGTGAACAGAATTCATATCTCAAATGATTAACAATCGAATGAGTCCATAACTATGGAACTTCTGAATCCGCTTCACTTTGTATGGTCAAACGACTGTGCCAAGGAAAAGTCGAGTTCGAGTCATCAGACTTAAACTTTTAGTATTTGTGTTATATTCTAACTTTCGCTGGTTTAAGATATAAAACCCATTCCAAACGGGGTGCTACTATATAATATTTCATTAAGATCTAAAGAACAAAACTTGTCTTTTATCAAAATGAAAAACATCCAAAGTCTTACTAGAAAATGAAAGACATTTCTGCACAAGGCAGATACATAGTAGCAATTACTTAATTTCTAAAACCAAGTATGAAAGGTTCCTACAAGTGGAGAATCTCTACGGCTCATGCAGCAACCATTGCTTCATACCAGACACGTAGTTCCACTTGTCCTTTCTTCAACGTTCTATTGTCGCTTAGGTCCTGCATATTTCAAAAATATCAGTACCACAACCAGTATCCAATACATATGTAGAACTTGAAGTAATAACACAATACCTGAAGAAGAAGTACCATACATCTCCTTCATGTCTTGTGAATCTTCCAAGAATTTAATGCAATATTTCTTCCAATGCCCTGACTCATCACAGTAGAAGCACCTTTTAACACCAGATGGGCCGGACTTGGGCTTATAAGATGACACTGGCTTGTCCTGATTCCAAATCTGGACGGCCCTGCCTCTACCCTTGTCAACATAAGATTTATCAAATCTTTTACCCCTTTTGATGTCTTGCTCTGCTGTTTTGAGCATGCCATGCAGCTCAGTCAACGTCTTCGTCAAGTTATTCTTGATATAGCTCTCAATGAACTTATCATAGCTTGACGTCAGTGACTGCATAATGATGTCAGTGGCCAACTCTAAGCTGACAGGACATTCCAGTTTCCCCAGGTTATCAATGTAACCCATCAGTTTAATGACATGAGGACTTACTGGAGCATCCTCTGGTAGCTTGCACCCAGTGAGAGACTTCACCATCTGCAATCTCTCAACTCGTGCCAGATCCTGAAACTTCAGTTTCAGGTTAGTGATCATCTCTATTGGCGACTCCATGTTCTCGTATTTACTCTTCAAGTCCGAGTTCATGGTAGCCAACATCAGATCACGCACATCTACCACATCAATATAATGCTTATTCCAAGCATCATATACTGCATTCGAGCGATTGGTCCCAAGCCTTTCTGGAAGAGCTTTCTCAAGGACATAGTCCTTACTCTCCTGCTTGAGGATTAATCTCAAATTGCGATACCAATCCATGAAATTTGACCCATTTAACTTGTCCTTCTCAAGGACGGGTCGTAACGAGAAAGTAGTTTTAGACATAGGCTGAAAATTTTAAGCAAAGAAAATTTTAGTTATGAAGTTCAGGAAATGAGAAATCTTATCTAATAAGAAAACTCGCATTATATTCAAACAATGTTTCCTCTATGAATATAATGAGCCAAGATCCTCAGATCACTAAAATTAGAGTGGGCGACTCGCCGTCATCCAAATTTCAGTAATCTAGGTAAGCAAATCATTGCTAATTGTACTCAGCACAACTCCTGGTCGTAGATGAGACAAACTATGTCTAATCTACTCTGATGTCTCTGGGCTCAGAACTTCTGATAGCCCAGTCAAGTAAACCAATCTCTTTCTGTCTTGTGATCATTGACAGTCGCACTGCAAGTCTGTCAATGACCACCTGCCTCACTCATGTTGCAGTGGATACCAAGGACTCCAAGACTATCCAACAAACGACACGAGTTTTGACAGTAGACAAGATTGGGCAAGACATCAAGATCACTTGATATTTAGTTGAGGAAATGGAACTTTAAAAGATTAGTAATTCAATCTCTTAGGTCACGTAATAGTTGATGTCAAGCACTGCAAGACCATCAACACTACTACCTGCCTTACTCATGTAACTGTGGATACCAAGCTCTTGGCAATACTATCACAACAATGAAATGAGTCTTGACAGTTTACCATATTGAATAACTAAGCTTCGATCTAACACACATCCAATGTGTATTAGATAGGTTTAGAACATTTTCAACTTTTAATTTCAATTAAGTTTTACTTGTTCTAATTAAGTGGGTTAGGTTATTTGGTTCGGTTTTTCAATCATTTGGTTCAAAACCAAACGATTACAGTTCACATCGTCACCATGTGCATCGACTGACACACTCGGTCGACATTTGATATGCAACCTTTATGAACCCTATAACCGGTCTTAGACTAATTGCGATAACCGGTCCAATCTAATTGAACCGACTTATCCAATCAAACTGATCTTAACCAATCAAAACGGTTTATTCCAATTGAGATAACTAATTCAATCCAATTGAATCAATTCATCCAATTTAAACCGATCTGACCTACCTTAACCAAGCATGATAATCAGTTCAATCCAATTGAACCGATTAACCAATCGCAGGGCCTGTGTCGACCGACACTAAACCCGTGTCGATCGATACAGTAGGATATCAGGGATTTTTAATCGAATTAAACCGACATAGCCATGCGAGATAGCCGGTTCAATCCAATTGAACCGATCTATCCTTTCGCACAGCCCGTGTCGATCGATGCACCCAGTGTGTCGATCGACACAGTACGATTTCTAAATCGAAACACTTTCTCTAATTAGGCGAATTCGCGGTGCATCGATCGACACAAGTTTGTGTCGATCGACGCTATGCGAAAACAAAATTGCTTTTGCATTTTCGCGCTGCATCGATCGATGCACCCAGTGCACCGATCGATGTTGTGCGAAAACCCTAAATCAGTTTTGCCATTTTCGCGCTGCATCGATCGACACACCCAGTGCACCGATCGATGCTGTGCGAAAACACAGTTCTTCGTTTTCGATACATTTAAATTCGAGATTTCAATTACCAAAACGAAACCTAGCTAGCATCAATTCAATCAAAACCATTCTAATTGAATTCCGTGCCACTGATTCAATCTATTAAACCCTATGGCTCTGATACCACTGTTGGAATCCCTAGGATCCAGGGTCTAGGTGATTGAATCTAAGAACTGACCTCGTGATTACCTGTAGATTGGCAGCGGAATTGGAGCAGGTAAACGAGATCTTAAGCGCCTCAATCGCTGCGCCTCTATCGTAGTCCACACACACACAAGCTGGAATCCGCCGGGATGCTAGTACCGGTGATCGGATCTCCTGGGATTCTCTGCGTGTTTCTCGAGGAAGAGGGTCCGTTTTCTGTCAAGAAAAACTGTCTGCAACGGTTCACTACTTAGGTCGTGTAACCTAGCCCCTTTAAATAGGCCCACGGTTTACAAACCGTAACATCAGTTACGGTATCGACCTTGTGTCGATCGTTGCACCAAGTGCATCGATCGACACACCTCTTTAAAACACGAATTCAATGTGTATCCAATACACATTGATTGGACCATATGCCAATGATCAATTCCCTACAGAAGCGTATCCAACTTGCTTAGGTGTGTGACCCTTTAGGTTCACACGATACTAGAAATGAGTTACAACTCATTTGTCATAAGCGATTTCTAGCAAAACATTATGACTACCCAGTATCACATGAATTGTCCGATCTCGACAATACAACTATCTCTAGAGTGAGTACAATGTGATTTCAGGACATAATCCCAACACCCTTACCTCGCCGAGTAACTCCCCTGTTGCTCATCCCTCATTCTTTCCCTCCTTTCAGGTGAGTATGACGAGTAGATGAACGCTGAGCTGGATCGGGTGCCTTTGGGGTTTTATTCCATTTTCCGCATTTTCATTTTAGATGTTGCATTATATTTAGTCGTTTATGTTGGTTATTATTGGAGTTTATTGAAGAGTCTTGAGTCGTACGTTAGGATTAGTGATACGCTGTCTCGAGAGTGAAGAGATGGGTGTTACATTTTGGTATCAGAGCATATCGAGCTAATAGATGCTAACTTGTTAACCATTGTGGAAGCAAAATTATTGACAAAAATGGATTGGACCCTCTTGCATCCCTTTTTCATATATCTTTAAATTGAAACCATAGGTTCAAGCTAAGCACACAACAACAATAACATATATTTATATAATATCTGGACCTCCTTGCCACTTGTCACTCATTCATAACTCATAAGTGATCTAAAGCTGGTTTATATCCAATAATTCTAATATATATGATGTAGAAACTGAAATGTCGTTAACTAAATTAACATGTTATAGAAAATGCAAAACGAGGCTATAAGTAGTATACAATATTGAGTTGTTAGTAAAAGAATAAAGTTCATATACTGAAAGGTAAATAATTTCGAATCAAATGTGTGATGGTTTAATAGTACACAAATGATTTGTTTCTTTCTTTCAAATCTAGATCTCCTTAGTTCAAAAAAAAAAAAAAATCTAGATCTCCTTTAACGTAGAAAATTATATATATTTTAGATTAGAATATATAAATGCTAACTTTTGGTACTACAGAAGATTATGAACCGTTTGAAACTCTTACGGTCATAAAAAGGACACTGGTTTCTTTGGTATGGATTATAGGCAGGTTCTGGTCGAGAAAAGTTTGGGTCCAAAGAGCTAAGGATAGTGAAACTTCCCGGATGAAAAAGAAGGAAATGATGATAGATATAAAAGTGTAAATATATGGTCGATATGGTTAAAATAAATCTACTACTGTTTAACCAAATAAGTATATTTTAAAACTATTTAATCAGTTTTTACAGTAAGGTTTACTAATTAGTAATCAAACTCGCCTGTTTATCGAATCAAAGGTGGTTTTAATTAAAGATGTTATTATTCAGAGTCGCGCGCTTTCTCACACATTTTCTCTCTAGGGTTTCTAAAGGCGATTCATCGTGTTTCGAGGTCTTTCTCGGAGGCGGCGGTTCTCGTCGTCGTTCGGGATGACCTCCTAGCTGTTCGTATACATCTGAGCTTCATCATCGGGCTGGGGCTATGGTGGCGACATCGGAAGCTCTCCGCTCTTCTCCGAGATGCGGCGGTGGGAATTCCGGAGATGAAATCGCTGCGGAAGCTCTATGGCTTCGAGGATCGGCAGCGTGAGGCGGCAGAAGGAGACTCCGAGCGAGGACGACGGAGAGATCTCTATGCTTCAACGGTGCGTCAGTAACCGGATCTTCGAGATGCGATTTAGTTTGTCGGTCGGTGGGTTTTGCATCTTCTCTCGAAGGAAGCCAAGGCGACGGCGAGGATCCACAAGGAGATGGCGGTTCTCCGACTGGTCGTCCTTCGTCTGATGCGGCGGCAGATCTTGGGCGGATTGAAGCTGATTTGGTGGGCGCGGCTGTGGGCGAGCTAGAGGTGGGCGAGATTGCGGCGGAAACGGTGGAAGACGAGGATGAGGTTGACTGCTTCTTTGGCGGTTGATTTAAGTGGCCGCGGGACACTCCGGGAGTGGGATCTTCCTCCGTCGGCGCTATTATTGGCTTCGGAAACCGGTTCCGGACCAACCAGAAAACAACAGCTATGACGGCTCGATGGTGGTGAGGTCTACTCGGTCCGCCGAAAAGAGGTGCTCTGCACCGTCGTCTACTCTCCATCTCACTTCTTAGATTTCGTTTTTTTCTTAGCCTATAGTAGTGATATCCCTCTGTTTATGCTGATAGAGGCCAGATTTTATCCGATTCGTCGCCGATGTTGCAGTTTCCGATCGCCGATTGTTTCAATCGGGTGATTTTTAATTAATATAATATAATTATTAAAAAAAAAGATGTTATCATTCGACCATGTGAATCTTATTTTAAGCAACTGCCAAGAAAATTGTATGTGTGTGTGTACCGATAAAAAGAGAATATAACTTCCAAACTAATTTTAACTATCTTTTTTCTGTCAACTGATGGAATTATATTCATAAAACTGAAATACGAAAGTTTCATACAACAATCTAAGAATAGGAAACTAAAGCCCAAACAACATGCAACCACAGCCCAAAGAACATGCAACATAAGCCCATAAAGGGTTGCTAAAACCTACAACTAAAAGAAACATAAATCAGTAAATCTAAGAGATAACAGTAGCAACTCAAACTTGGACGTTGTGGCAACCGCAAAAGAAAAAAGAGCGAGATAAATCGCCGTAGCCCACGGCTCACCAAGCGACAACACCAACTACCTGGAGACTCACAGAGAGACACTCTCTCACCAACCAAGAACCCAGAAACTCGACTTCATAATCCGACAAGAAAGAACCTAAGAAAGTTCTCCTAAACCTCTCTCGGATGCGGTTAAGACGCACTCATAAACGTCTAAAGAATACCTAGATAGAAGCCCTCGACGAACCCAAATCTCCAACGAAGTCTAAACAATCCAAAACCGATCTTGACAATTTAAACCGGATTGAAAAGCACTCTTAACGAAACCAAGTTAGCCACAAGAATCCAAGCTGAGAAGCTAGAACCAAAAGTAGACCACCAATTTATCCTAATAGCAGAGGTAACCAGATGTACACTAAACCGAGTAAACCAAACTAAACCCAAAACATATCCACACCAGAATCGCGAATCTATAGAAGTCTCAAACATTGAAATCAAAAAGCCGGGAAGTGAACTACCCGTGTTGAAACTCCGTCGCGAAGAAGGGGCCGGAGCAGGCGAACACAGACCTGCGCAACACACCACCGACGGAAGAGATCCCACTGTGGGGAATAGCCGGAATCGCAATCTGACTACAAGAGCCCACATAAAACGACGAACAGAGCGGCAAGGACGATGACGGGCTTCGGCAGACGAGGGAGAGCGAGCGACGGCAGTAGAGGAGACTTGAGATCCAGCAAAGGCGGAGCGGAGATGAGCCCATGTGAGACAAAGGACGGCTTTTAGAATGAGCAGGCCTCCTCCGGCGGTAACGGCAGCGGTCGCCGACTGCCGGAGAGGCGACGGGACGGAGAGCGCGGTGCCTCGGACTGCAGGTCTGGGAGGATCTCTCTTATGGCGAACCCGTGAGTGATTATATCTATTAACTGATACTATATGTCTTAATAATCCTACTAAGTTCAAAAAAGAAATCCTATCTATATTATTAAAACATAAGTACATTTTAGAAAATGACTAAAATTTTCAGAATAATTACAATGAATGCTATTACTTTTTTTGTTTTTTTTGTTAAATTCATTAAGGGTAAAGTTGTATTTAAAAAAATTATAAAATGTGAACAACAAGAACCATTTTTCGAAATCAGCAAAAAGATATTTTCTAATCTTGATCTTAAATATTCCAAAAATTCGAAATCAGCAACAAGAATATATTTAATTGCCTAAAAATAGGAACGAAGCCACAAAATAAGATAAATTTAAAAAATCACATGTTAACTATAATAATCTCAAAAATATCTTAGTATATATTTCCTAAATCTTATCACAATAAATGCGGTATAATCTCCGAATATATCTAAGGTATATTCTCACAATTTGTTTTTATATAAATTTTAAAATCTAACTAATAAATTATGTTATATGATTTCTACAAAATTGTTATAGAAAAACACTATAAATAACCCGTAGCACATTTCATATCTCAAATGCTTTTTTCTTTCGAAATTTTGAGCGACTAACATTGTATATATATATATTAAATGTTAGTCTCAGTTTTCATCTTTCTCAACGATCGAGTTTCTTATACTAATTAATAAACAAATATTTTGGTTGTGCAGATATAACACACATACACATAAAGAAGAAGAAATATGCAAATGAGAGATCAAAGAAATCCTCCGAGGCAAGTCTCAAAAATTGAGAACACAACTTTCTGCTACAAGTATAATTTTTTTAGTTCGATAGTTTATGGTTATATATCAGTTCTTTTATTAATTATCATTAATAAATCTGCTATTTTTTCTCAGCTAAAAGCATATGAGGGATGTGACGTTTTTATCAAGTCAACGCATTCATATCTTACTTTAGTTCTATAATAATCTAATTTTAGCAATTCTCATCTTATATAAATTTTGGCTTAAAAGTTAATGTATGTTATGTTTACTTTTTGTTTTTCTTTTGAATTTAATGTTAATTATTTTTTAGTTTTCTAAATTTTCAACCATTCAGTGGTTATTATTACTTCACATACATTAGTATTCCATGGTTAGGAATGAGAATTAATATATATATATATATTTATATAATCATCTTCTGCACAAGTTTCTCGGTAAAGACCATGAGCCAACCGATTATCGATCTTCAGATTCCATGGAAGTCCATCACAAAAATTCTTAAATCGAATGAGATTTTGTTATTATCTAATCGTTTAATGAGTTTGATTTACCTATATATATATATATATATATATATATATATAATTTATTTGTATTGTCTTTCAAAGGTCGTGAAAGTAAAAATCATAGGTTATTGTGACAGTTTTTGACGCAAAAAAGGTATTGTGACAATTCAGGAAAATTCATTAAGCGAGAGAAGATTAGAATGAAATGATTAAAGATGAGACAACTAAGAATAAAAATATTAGGATAAGTAGATCACTAAAAATCACGCCAACCAATATTATATACAATCTAACATATTATTTAATATATTCTCTAAAAATATCTTGGTAAATATATATTTTAAATCTTATCAACCCTTTGATAAAAAAAAATATCGTATCAACCCTAAATTATACTTCATCTATAAGTATATTTTTCCTATCGATTTCCTATCATGCTTTCAAAACCTATTATATATTCTCTATCCATGAACAAACAACTTGTGCTCTTTTTGTTGTTATGTAAGCTAATATGAGTGTGTGGTTTTATGGAACATGAAGCAGCTAAACGTTTTGATAAAGCTTTTATTATGTACGTGCCTGTTAAAATTTATAGATAGACCTAAACGGATTTAAACATACATATGTTACCTTTATAGGTTTAAATAGACGGGTCTAAATGAGTTTTAGATACAAAATGATCTAAACGGGTCGGATTTATTTGTTTAACATCTCTGTAATCCAAATAAAATTTTGAAGCCAAACCCAAAAAATATTACTAAATAATTTTTACAAGAAGAAACATTGTCTTAAATAATTGGGAAGTACTCGATTCAATCGGAGTAGAAATTTATTGAAAAATATACACAGTTAAATTTCTGTATTTTATATTAAAATTTTAAATTTATAATAAGTTAAAATGGGTTTAAAGAAGCATGTGTTACTTCTGCTCTGCTGAAAAATAGGCAAATCTAAATAGATCTTAAATATAAACAGGTCTTATCTTTTCGTTTATAATAAAAAATATGTAACTAAAAAATAAACAAACCATATAAATTCAACATTTAAATAAAAATAAATAAAGAAAGATATACAAAATATGTAAATATAATAAATATTAAAAATATCCACGTTTTATAAAAAAAAATTAGTTTAATGTATACATCCAAAAACTAAAAATTCTCTTTATTCAGAAAACATAATAATTAAAATAAATAATATTATAAAAACAATATAACGATCTTGAATAAAACAAAAATAAAGAAAATATCATCAAATTAATATCCTGCGTTCAGGGCAGATCAAAATCTAGTTAAAAGGTTAAACCGTTAGTACAAATTAAGCATAGAAAGATGTCTTCAATTCATTTTCTAGTCTAACTGGCCGATCCGAAACCACTCGAGTACACTCGTGCCATTCTGAACTGGTATTTTTTTTTCCAATGTACTAACTAAATCTCAATACTAATCTTTTTTTTTTTTTTTTCTAACACGGGATTTCATAAATTTCAAATCAAAGAATACCTTATACAAAATCATAAAATATCGAAAGGGAAAAAGGAAAAGACAGGCAGTAGGCATCAATGAGTAACACATTAAACGAAGGTTGCAGAACACCTAAGTGAATTGATTGCAGACCTATGGTAATGCTGGACGGAAAATATGGGTGACAAGGATCATGATGCTCTTGCCTCTTCCTCAAGCATGTCCATTTTTCGTGACATAAGAGTTAATGCGATTATGTTGGATTATGCTTCTAGCAATAAGCATTGCAGCTCTTTTGTTCTGCTCATTTGTAAGGTCCAATGACCAAATAGAAATGTTACTGTGATAGTCGAAGATCGAGGATGTCAACGTGACATAATGCGTAGCCGTTAGGATGCAACATCGCTTCTGTCGTGAGAGATAACGAAGATTCAATGATGAATCTATCCTGTTTTAGGATACTCATAGATTCACAAGCCCAAGTGAAGCTCAGTAACTCTGCTTCTAGTTGTGAGTTCACTCCAGAGAATGAACCTCTACCATGAAGGAGTTCCTTACCACAATGATCCCTAGTGATCCAAGACGCACATTTTATCTGAGCTTGACCATGAAGCTTCTATGTTGCATTTTATTGCTCCATGCGCTGGTTTGGACCACAGAGATGGGCGATAAGAGCTGTATCTTTCACTTAATTCATGCAGATCAAGAATGGGAGGTTGAACCAAATCTCTACATTTTCTAAGGCCTTGTTGACGATAGCTATCGAATCACACCTCCTTCTATTGAAAGTAAAGGCATTACTTGATTTCCATATTTGCCACAATATCCAAGGAAACGAGCGGCGTAACCTTTCTGGGATATTTTGTGTACGACTGCATTGATAGAGGTGGTAAAGATTTAGAAAAATAGAGGACTGAGAAAAACTTTGTTGTGGTAGAGGCAATCCCAAGTTTTCCCAATTGTCTTTGGCCAAAGGGAAATTGAATAAGTTGTGACAAATCATTTTTGACCCTCCACCATAGAGACCACGAGTAGTATCTGAAGATGCATGAAGCTGGAGGATGAGCTATAACAGCAGCTGAATTAATCAGCATATGAAACAGCGCCTGCATCAACAATAGATATAAGATAGAGCATGATCTGGACTTGAAGAATATGGAAGCTAAGGATGCTAGTAGCTAAC
The DNA here is from genome assembly GCA_030180135.1 of Orychophragmus violaceus. Lineage (NCBI taxonomy): Eukaryota > Viridiplantae > Streptophyta > Magnoliopsida > Brassicales > Brassicaceae > Orychophragmus > Orychophragmus violaceus. The sequence goes on from CM058237.1 coordinate 19,341,754, forward strand.
TAGGACGAAGTCAAAGGAATATAGCTGAGCTGTACGAGGAGATCTAAGACGATATCACAAGAAATGTACATTTAAGAGAGTTTAGGAAAATAAGCTTTTTCCTAAACAAAGATTAATGGAAATATTTGTAAGGGTAGTTAGGAAAATTGTAAGATGACCTATGAAGTATAAATAGGTCATCTAGGGCATTTGTGCTTGGTGCGCTTTTTGAGAGAGATATTCCTTTTAACAAGGGTTTGTGCATTCTTAGAAAAGTAGCAAGCTTGGGTGTTAAGAATGAATCTAGGAGCTTTGAGATCATTGTTAGATCGAAAAGCAGGTAAGACTAGGTTGTTAAGGTGAAACTATTGTTTGTCTTGCAATAAATAGTCTTTGGAAAAGAATACCCTTGTGTCACATTCTATATTACATCGGTCTCACATTTTCAATTGGTATCAGAGTGGACACTTGTTTGCTCATATATACAGGTGAGATTCTGTGGAAGAAATGAAGAAATACAATGGCTCAAATTGGTGACCACTAAAATGAACAAAAGGAATTGGACAAAATGTCATTTGAGGAATTGAATTAACAAAAAAAAGGAATGTAGAGGAATTTTTATTCATATTTTGTTCCTCATCAAATTTGCAGAGGAATTTTTTTGTTCATTCATTCCTTAAACATGAGGAAAAATATGAAATATTGTGGGACCCATATGTCTGAATTTTGACAAAAAATTCCTTTTAATTGGTAAAAAATTTGAGGAATTAAAAATTCATCATCATTCTTTTCCTAAACTATGGTCACCAATTGGAGCCAATGAGTTAATCAATAGCTCTAGAGTAATACTGGATGTGACCAACTATGGCTTCTGGAAAGCAAGAACAAGATCGCAAATCAAAGGTACTGATCCACTTGCATGGAAGGCAGTAGAATCAGGAAGGAAAGCTCCAATTGCAAAGAATGAAGAGGGAGTTGATGTACCTAAACCGGAAGAACTCTGGACCGAAGTAGAACTCAAATTGTCCAAATTCAACTCCAGAGCTCTTACAGCAATCCATTGTGGTGTAGCCAAAAAGAAATTTGAGCTGATACAAGGATGCGAACTGGCGAAAGAAGCATGGGACATCCTCTAGATCCACTTTGAAGGAACAGAGAAAGTGCAGAACTCAAGAAAGGATCTTCTGGCTACCAAGTTTGAAGATCTAAAGATGGAAGATGATGAGACAATCTCTGACTTCAGTGCTAAAATCAGCTTACTAGCTCAGGAAGCATCACTTCTTGGAAAGAAGTACAAGGACTAGAAACTGGTCAAAAAGTTTATAAGGTGTCTACCAGCCAAGAATATGCCATACAAGGCAGCAGTGAGTGTATTTTCCAACACTGAAAGCATGAGCTTTGATGAGTTAGTCGGAATGCTACAAGTCCATGAGCTAGAACTGGATGGTACTAAGAAACCTAAAGGCATTGCATTTGTCACACAAGCAAAAGCCAGTCAAGAGATCGAGGAAGAGGACCCAGTAAGTCTCAATGTTTGAAGATTTTATCCTGCTTTGAGAAGGGTAGAACAAGGACAAAGCTCATACAAAAACAACAAAAGATCTACTGACGGCGAGAAGACAACAAAAAATCAGAGATGCAGTGTCATGAGTGCAAATGATTCGGACATTTCAAAAGTGAATGCCCATCAGTCAAGAGACGAGAGATGAAGTGTTTTGGCTGCAAAGGAACTGACACACTCATCTAGAATGCGTCAATGATCAGAAACAAAGACAAGAAAAATCACTGCTATGAGTAAACAATGATGAATATGATGATGAAAGTGATGAAGAAGAAGTCCACAACTTTGTAGCATTTCTGGGAATTGCAGAAGTTGAAGATAATGAGTCTGAATCAGATTCAGAAACTGAAACAAATCTAATAAGCAACTACAAGGAAGTAAGGGATGCTCTCATCAAAATTAGGCTAGAAAACACTGCATTGATACATATGAAGCAACGCCTTGAAGCACAGATTAAGTCACTACATGATGAGTTGGAAACCAAACAGAAACTTAGTCAAGAAAGTATTAGCTTGATAAGAGAAAAGCTGACACTGGCCAAGAATTCAGAATAATTGGAGCTGATGTTGAGGAAAGAAAAGGAAGTAACAAAGCGGCTACAATCCGAGCTAGATCAACATCACCTCAAAATTCACATGTTTCAGGAACTAAGCAAGTGGATAAGATTCTGAGCTATGGCATAACTGAAAACATAAAATCAGGACTTGGTTATACTAGACGAACTGCATCTAGCTCAGGAAAAACTACGTTTGTACATGCAAGCACAACAATCCCAACTCAGACAATGTATAACACATCCTCAAGGGACTGCTACTATTGTGGAAAAAGAGGACACTTCAAAGCATACTGCTTCAGATTCCAGCAAAGAGTCCGACAACTCAGGCAATTGGGAAAATTCAACTGGAACAAGGACATGTACCAGATTTGGGTGAAAAAAACTGATTTGTATGGAACAGGAAGTAGTACAGAGGGTACTACATATAAACATGTACAATGCAATATGACCTTTGTTACTGATAAACAAGAGGATACAAGCCAGTGGTACTTTGATAGTGGTTGCTAAAGGCATATGACGGGGATAAGAGATCAACTTAAAGACATTAAGGTGATCAAATCTGGGAAAGTTACCTTCGGTGATGGAGGACAAGGGGAAATACAAGGAAAATGTAAGACACTTGACTCAGATTTGCCTAAACTAATGAATGTTTATCTTGTGAAGGGTCTGAAGGCGAATATGATCAGTGTGAGTCAACTATGTGATGAAGGATTGATGGTGTGCTTCACGAGTTATGATTGCAAGGCTGTAGATGACACTGGTGATATCATTCTTCAAGGGAAAAGGTCCGGCAATAGCTGCTACATGTGGGAGAACAACTCTAAGTGTCTCAGTGCAAAAGATGATATCCATTTATGGCACTAACATCTGGGTCACATGAATGAGAGGAACCTGAACACTCTAGTTAAGAACGAGATAGTCCGAGGGATACCTCAACTCAAGGAGGAGAGCAAGACGGTTTGTGGAGCATGCAACAAAGGAAAGCATGTCAAGGTTCAGCATAAGAAAGTGGATGACGTTCAGACAAAACACAAGCTAGATCTGGTTCACATGGACTTAATGGGACCAATGCAAGTTGAAAGTGTGGCAGGTAAACGATATGTGTTTGTCCTAGTGGATGACTTCACAAGGTACACATGGGTAAGATTTATTCGGGATAAGTCAGATACAGCCGACAGCTTTCGGATCCGAGCACTTCAGCTGATCAATGAAGAAGGTGGAATCAAGAAGGTCAGGAGTGATCATGGCGGTGAATTCCAAAATTAGACCATGAAAGTATTATGTGAAGATCATGGAATAGGTCATCAATTTTCAGCACCAAGAACTCCTCAGTAGAATGGAGTAGTAGAGAGAAAGAACCGGACCCTCCAGGAAATGGCCAGAGCCATGATTCACGGCAACGATGTACCACTCAAGTTCTGGGCTGGAGCGATCAATACAACATGCTACATCATCAATCGTGTGTATGTAAGGAGAGGAACAACCAAGACACCGTACGAGATGTAAAAAGTAAAGACTCCAAATCTGAGCTACTTCCATATTTTTGGAGGGAAGTGCTATATACTGAATGACAAAGGTCATCTTGGGAAGTTTGATTCATGGAGTAATGAAGGTATCTTCTTGGGTTACTCAGGGACTAGTACAGCTTTCAGAGTGTATAACACAAGATCTCGAATGATTGTTGAATCAGTCAATGTTGTATTTGATGACCTGTGTCAAATGAAGATTCCTGATAACTCTTCAGACAGTGACTCGGAACAAGGAGAGCAGCACAAGCCCACGGATGGGGGTATAGAGGAGCGAGAAGAAACCTCAGAAACAACTCAGTCTGAAGAAGTAAAATCCCCTGAGAAAGTCAAACCAAGCAGAACTTAAAAGAACCATCCTATCTCAGAAGTTTTAGGGGATGTAAATGACGAGCAAATGACTAGAAAAGTCAATCTGAACTTTAGAGAAATTGTGCGATTTGCATGTTTTGTATCAGTCATAGAACCCAAAACACACATTCAAGCCTTGGATGATGAATTCTGGATTGTAGCAATGGAACATGAGTTAGAGCAGTTTGTGCGCAATGAAGTGTGGGAACTTGTAACACGCCCTGAAGGAGTAAACATTGTGGGAACTAAATGGATCTTCAAAAACAAGATTGATGAGAATGAAGTGGTAGTTCAGAATAAAGCCCGACTTGTGGCTCGGGGATACTCTCAAATTGAAGGAGTTGACTTTGAGGAAACCTTTTCCCCTGTCGCACGTCTTGAGTCAATCAAGCTGTTTCTTAGAATGACGTGTATCATGAACTTCACTGTGTATCAGATGGATGTGAAGAGTGCCATCATGAATGGTTTTCTCCAAGAGGAAGTGCATGTCGAACAACCAAAAGGATTTGAGGATGCAATCAACCCTGGATGTGTACAAGCTTAAGAAAGCTCTATTCGGTCTGAAGCAAGCACCTAGAGAATCCTATTCTACTGCAAGTGCACAGTTAATGCAATTATAGTATAAAGGGTATCGAAATCCACAGAGACTCTAGACCAACGATAGATTTTAGAACGGTCAAGTTAAACTAGGAGAAAGTAATGAGAAAACTAAAAGCAAGCAGAAAAGTAAATCAAGTAGAATGATTGGTTTGAAAGCAATTAACTAAAAGCCCTAAGTCTAGGGAGTTCTCAGGAAATCAGACAAGCAGATCAGATAATTGATAGGTTCTAAGTTTTTCCCTATACTAAAACTGCAAGTGAACAGCAATGTCAAAGTAGTATATAGGGTTATCGAATCCACAGGGACACTTGGTCTCAAGAGAATCAAACTGTAGGGAATGAATACTAGAAATAAGCAATGTGATTGTATTGAAAGCAGTGCAAGAAAGTAAATCAGTAGCAGAGATTTGTGAAAGCAAGTAATTAAAAGCGTCAAGTCTAGGGTATTCTCAGGAAATCAGACAAGCAGACAGTTCATTCAGCAAGGATCTAATTAAGCACAGTTCTAGAACTCAAAACACAGATATAGAATTAACCAAAGTCCTTTGCGATAATTCTCTAAGTCTAAGTGCAGCAAACCAAACTTTCGTTTGCGAGAACTAACAGATTAAACTAGCAATAAGTCCAAGTTTGATATGTTCACAATTATCCTAAACCAAACTTCTGTTTGCGCAAAGTTTAATTGCCCAATTTAATTAGTTCAGATTCCTAAACCCCACTTCCGTGACGTATTTAGCAACCTAAGATCTAGATTCTAATTGATCAGGTTAGAACTAGTTTTAAGCACAATTAAATTGAAGAACAGATATAGTTATGAATCCTTAACTGAATTTGAACAAGTCTAGCAAGTCATGAAATCCTATGTGAGAAACCCTAAACCTAACTAGGAATCTACTCAGACATAGATAATGAAAACATAATCATAGAATGAATAAATTGCATAAAAGAATAAGAGTAAAAGGGGTTCGAAATCTTCTCCAAATACAGATGAAGTAACAGGTTCAGATCAGCCCCAAAAGCTCTAAAATCCTCTGCTCTTAATTAAGAATTGCGTAATGTAAAAAGTATAATGCGTAGTAAAAAGCGTATCTAATAAAAACTCTAAAAACTCTATTATATAGGCATAATCTCGGCCATGGGCTTCTTTGTAAATAGCAGGAACTTCTGGATCAAAGTGCAATATCTTGATTCTTCTAAACCGCCGAGTTTTTGGTCCATCTCGCTGGTGCATCGATCGTTGCTAGAGTGCAACGATCGACACCTTTCTCTGTTTCGGACAGTGAACTCTATCTCTCGGCCAAACACTCCAAAAATCTCCAAAATGCTCCATTATCTCCAATTCAGCTCCAAACCTGATTATACCTGTAAAAGACTCTAAAAGAACACAAAAGACACTAAAAACACACTTATATCATGGTCTAAAACTAGTAAAAACCATGATATATCAACTCCCCCACACTTAGCCTTTGCTTGCCCTCAAGCAAAACAGAGAACTAAAACATGGTGAAGAGGTTTGAAAACTCTTCAGAAACTCATTTCATCCTAGAAGCTACAATACTCAGATTCCCCTTAGTAAACCACTGAAAAAAATCAATCACAGGATATCAAGACCAACATGTACTTCCCCCACACTTAGCAACTGTCCTAGGTAAACTCCACAATCACATTCAAGCATTCAAATTCTCCCTACTGACTTCTGCAAGTATTTAAGTGCGGTCTCACCTAAGGAGTATCGATCTAAAGGCACATGGATTCTTACCTTATCAGCTCTAGACCACCATACTATCTTTCTCTAGTCCCTTTCTTCTCTTTCCCTTCTTTAACAACTGATTTTTCCCCATTGGGTATCATTTTATTTTTTTTATCAGTGTTCTTCCCGTTATGGGGTGTACTTTGGACACATTCCATGGATCACATGAGAGAAAATAGTGTTTGCTACCATTCCCATGACCACTTCGGAGTTACTAACTCATCCTCAGTTTATTATTTTTTTTTTTTTACTTTATAGAAGGGGAGAAGGGGACTAAATAGGACAGGTTTACAGGCTGTGTCAGAACTAACAGGGAATCCGACATAAAGCATACCAAGCCCTTAGGTGAGAAATCTAAGTCAGTATTAAGGTTGAAGTCAGTAAAGGATCCTCTGATACCTGAAGTGATGTGGGTGTTCCCAGTAGGTTGATCCGTGATGGGGTTTTCTAATAGTCATAGATAGATCCTGCAACTTCATCCCAATGGTTACTTAAGTTCCTGCAAGTCTTGTAAATCTTCTCAGAAAATCATAGTTTCTTACTTAAACAATTTTGACTCAATAAAACAAAAAAATTTTTGAAAACGGACTGACTCTTAAGAAAACAGAAAGATATAAGTCAGTAGCACTTCCCCCATACTTAAGACACACTGTCCCCAGTAGTGTCAAGCGAAGGATTGGTAAAAAGAAAAGAAAATTTGAAAAGGTTCTGTTGAGTTCTGTCGGGTTACCTCTGTCGCTCATGCATCGACCGATGCACTAAGTGCATCGACCGTTACTTGGCGATTTTCGTGTATAGTCGATCGTTGCTCAGGACCGCAACGATCGCTGCAATGCGATTCCTTTCGTGTTGTGACGATCGATGCAGAAGTGCATCGATCGCTGCACTGCGATTTAACCGAGACCTGCAATCAAAAACTCACCAGAAACAAAAACAAACGTAAAATCCTAACAAAAACACCAAAAATGAAAAAGAAAAACACCAGTACCTAATGGTGGGTTGCCTCCCACCCAGCGCTTGTTTAAGGTCAATAGCTTGACCGGACGGATGGGAATTTTCAAGCACCAGGAGGTCCTGACAGAGACTTTTTCTGTCTCTGTTCAAGTCTCCTCATCCAAGGTGGTGAGTAAGCTGTTGCAGAATGCTCATGTCCAAGAAAAGATGGAGTAAAGTGTGCTCCAGGATCTATAACCATGGTATGATCAGGCTGCTCATTATCTGCTTCCATGATTATGAAAGTCTGTCCATCTATTAGTGGCTTTCGCAGCTTTTCCATCTCATACCGCAGCAGTTCATCTCCCAGGTGGAGGTCTATTAGACTCTGTCTAACATCAATCACAGCTCCTGCTGTAGCCAAGAATGGTCTCCCAAGCAATAAAGCTTCATCCGGGTCACAATCATATTTCAGCACAAGGAAGTCTGTTGGAACTAAGTAGTTTCCAACTCTCACCGGAATGTCCATAAGAAGTCCCCCAGGAACTCGTATGGACTGATCAGCTAGGATAAGAGAAGTCCTAGTAGGAGTAAAATCCAACATGCCCAGCTTCTCTGCCACAGAGTAAGGCATTATGCTTCCAGCAGCTCCCAAATCACATAGAGAGCGCCTAAAACTATCCTCAAAGACAGAACAATCCAGCACAAAGATTCCAGGATCAGGCAGTTTCTTCGGGACCTTCGTTAGCAGAACATCACTAATATGCTGAGGAACTATTATCACCCATTCTCTCAGCTCCTCATCTAAAGGCAACATCTTGTTCAAATATCTCTGAACACAAGGATGATAAGGTGGATCATCAGAAGGTGGAATTTCTTCCAAGTCTTCACCACTCTCTTCTAGCTTTTTCAGCTCTTCAATCTCTTGTTTAATTACTTCCGACACCTTGGGATATTGCCTAATGGCTTGTGCATAAACATCCTCGTGAGTGATCTCAGATACATCAGGGAATAAGCGGGCTAGTTCTGCATCAATCTCACTTTCATCCCACGGATCTTCTGCTCGTTCACGACCTGCATCGATCGATGCCAGCTGTGTGTCGATCGTTGCATCACTGCAGTTTCTACCCGAGAGTTTTTCACAGAAATCCGAAAATTCCGCCTCAGTCACCAACTCAGCTGTACTTAGCTCAAATTTCTCACCTAGATAAGATCCATCATTAATGAGTATAGACCAGGCCTTAATATGAGTCTCTGCAACTCCTTTTCCCTTCAGTGAGCTGGACATCTGGTTCACCTGAGTGTCCAACTGCTTCATGTGAGTGCTCAGTGACTCAAACTTCCCATTGAGGTCTTGGTATACAGCGTCCAGCTTCTTATTGTTGTCCACAGAAAGCTTGGTTTGACTCTCCATCAGTTGTTCCATCATAGCCTCCATTTTGCTCTCATGGGCTGTAGGTACAGGAGGAGTCTGATAGGATGTAGACCCATAGGTTCTCTGAGTACCTTGTCCATAGGTCTTCTGAAAACCACCAGTCTGTCCTCCATTTGAGAATCTGTTCCCCTGTTGATTACCAAATCTATTACCTTGGAAACCAGAACCTCCTATGAAATTCACATCTTCTTCCTGAGTGTCCTCCTCAGTCTGAATCACCTCTACATCTTGGGCAAAGTGGACAGCTTTCTTACCTGTTAGGAGATTGTAGACTGTGTCCAATCTGGATCGTATATTAGCTATATCAATAATCAGTCATGATTAAATTAAGCACTGTTCTAGAACTCAAATACGGATATAGAACTAACCAACTTTCGTTGTGAGAATTCTCTAAGTCTAATAGCAGAAATCCAAATTTCTTTGTAATTCCTAACAGATTAAACTAGCTTTAAGTTCAGGTTCGATATGTTCACAATTCAATTAAACCAAATTTCTTTGCGAGTAATTCAATTGCTCAACCTAAATAGTTCAGATTCTAAATCACACTTTCGTGTCAATTTAACAACCTAGAGTCTAGATTCTAAGTGATCAAGTTAGAAACTAGTGTTAAGCATAATTTAGATTGAAGAACAAATATGATATGAATCCTTAACTAAAATAAATAAATCTAGCAAGTCATGAAATCCTTAATGAGAATCCCTAAACCTAACTATCAATCTACTCAGACATAGATAATGAAAACATAATCAAAGAATAATTAGATTGCATAAAAGAGAGTATAAAAATAAAGGGTTCGAAATCTTCTCCAAAAGCAGGAAGCAATACAGGTACAGATCAGCCCCAAAAAGCTCTAAAAACTCTCAGCTCGATGAAAGTGTAATGTCAAAACTGATGTAAAAACCTAATTATATTAGCCTAATCACGTCTTGGGGCTTCTTTGTAAATACTGGAACATCTGGGCAAATCTGGAATTTCAGCATTCTTCATTAAACTCGCCGAGAAAGGCCCATCTCGCTCGTGTGTCGATCGATGCACAATGTGTGTCGATCGATGCAATCCTCTGTTCTGGACAGTGAACTCTATATCTCGGGTCAAAACTCCAAAATGCTCAATAATCTCCAATTCCGCTCTAAACGTGCATATTCCTAATAACACATGTAAATGACTCTAAAGAAACACCAAAAGACTCTAAAACATACTTATATCATGGTCAAAACCGGTAAAAACCATGATATATCAACTCCCCCACACTTAGCCTTTGCTTGCCCTCAAGCAAAACAGAGAACTAAAACATAGTGAAGAGGTTTGAAAACTTTCAGAAACTCTTTTCATCCTAGAAGAAACAACACTCAGATTCCCCTTAGTAAGCCACTGAAAGAATCACCTGCAAGATATCAAGACCAACATATACTTCCCCCACACTTAGCAACCGTCCTAAGTAAACTCCACAATCACATTCAAGCATTCAAATTCACCCTTGTGACTTCTATAAGCTATTAAGTGCGGTCTCACCTAAGGATTATCGATCAAAGGGCACATGGATTCTTACTCTGTCAGCTCTAGACCACCATACTATCTTTTTCTGGTTCCTTTCTTCTCTTTTCCCTTCCTTAACAATCTGATTTTCCCCATTGGGTATTATTTTATTTTATTTTTTTTATCAGTGCTCTTCCCGTTATTGGGTGTACTTTGGACACATTCCATGAATGCACAGGAGTAACAAACTGAATCACAATTCGATGCAGTCGAACCAAAATTTATCAAAATCGTAGAAGACAACAACATCATGTTACAATCTTAAAACCAAATAGAGAATGAACTACAAACTCTGAGGGAAAAGGATCGAATCAAGAGTATGATATCAGACTATGGAGAAGCAAAGAAGACAATTTCAGTTTAAAAGAAATGTGGTGGAAGCTTACCCATGAAACAAAGTCACTAGTACCGTGCGCAAGAGGGGTCTGGTTTGCATTCGCCACACCAAAATACTCCGTCACAGCTTGACTTGCAACTCATAACAGATTCTCTACCGAGGAGAGAATGTTAGGCAGGATGGAACACAAATTTGGATCCAACGTGTGTTCTTTGTCATACTCAGATTTTAGTGATATATGGATTTTGGATTATTATATTCATAGAGGAAACATTGTTTGAAGATAATGCAAGTTTTCTTATTAGATAAGATTTCTCATTTCCTGAACTTCATAACTAAAATTTTCTTTGCTTAAAATTTTCAGCCTATGTCTAAAACTACTTTCTCGTTACGATCCGTCCTTGAGAAGGACAAGTTAAATGGATCAAATTTCCTGGATTGGTATCGCAATTTGAGATTAATCCTCAAGCAGGAGAGTACGGACTATGTCCTTGAGAAAGCTCTTCCAGAAAGGCTTGGGACCAATCGCTCGAATGCAGTATATGATGCTTGGAATAAGCATTATATTGATGTGGTAGATGTGCGTGGTCTGATGTTGGCTACCATGGTATCGGACTTAAAGAGTCAATACGAGAACATGGAGTCGCCAATAGAGATGATCACCAGCCTAAAACTGAAGTTTCAGGATCAGGCACGAGTTGAGAGATTCCAGATGGTGAAGTCTCTCACTGGGTGCAAGCTACTCTGATATTATTTTTACTAAATCAACACTCTAATTAAACAGACCTAGAGAAACAATGTAGAACCAAATCAAAAGCCATAGAATGGTAATTACAATGGGTCCAAAAGCAAAGAAAGTCATTACAAAGAAAATATCATAACAAAAGGTTGAAGGTTCAAATGTTTTACAATGGAGTGGTTCGTACCAAGCAGTTAGTCTACATGAGCATCCTTGTCTCGTGAGGACTGTCCATGCATGTTCCTGTTTTGGGCGTTTTGCTGACTTGCGTGCATCCTCCATCATGTTTCTTATACACATACGGAACATTGGCTCGATGTCCTCTTCGGGTAACTCAACGCGAAACAAGTAGCCTTGAGAGCGTCTAAATTCGGTTCTGCTTATCTCTACCACATCATCTTCTGCTCCTTGTGATTTTTGTTGTGGGTGTTGTTGGAGTTGCGGCTGCCGTGGCTGTTGGTGGAATGATGGTTTCTGTCCGAGTGCTGGGAGTCCGCAGATGATGACCTTCCTTGGTTCCATTTATGTTTCTACATGTCAAAAAGAACACAAATTAGTTTTGATGAAATCCGATGCATGTTATAATGTAACATAACATAGATTTGAAGCGATTGTGAAAAAGAAATATATAACCATAACCTGTAGGTGGTACTGGATATTGACTCTCTTGTTTATCTCTGTATTAGGTCCACTCCGAGATCCTTAGGGCTTCAAATCCTCCTACTTAGAAAATCTAGCAATTAGGGAAATCTAAGACTTTTAGAATGAGAAATAAAATCTAGGGTTTAGGAATTGATTACCTGTCCTCGTTTTCTTTGTTTGATTTGTAGACGCAGAGGTAAATCGACTGGAAGAAGAGAAGATAGGAAATCGATGTGACGGAGACAGAGGGGAAGCGACAGAGAGACTAGATCGGAGGCTGATTTTAGATGGCGACGGAGATTGAGGGTTTGAGAGAAAGAGAGACCTTTGTATATAAAATATAAAGATTAGCTAAATTGTTTGGCTCCAAACCTGAAATTTTTTGGCTCCAAAAATTGGCAAAACATTTTTCACAGACTGTTAAGCAATTATATATAAACATTATATACAAATTATTTGATGGTGTATTTCATATATTAGCAATTTCATTTGAAAATAATTTTTTCGATTATGTATTATGTTTAACTATAAGAGTTTAGGATTTTAAAAATTTTATACTTGAAATTTGTTATATGTGTTAATTTTTGGTAGGGTATAAAGTTAAGGGTTAGTAAATTATTGTTAGAGTTTGTGTTTAGGGTATAGAGACTATGGCTGAGTTTGTGATTAAAGGTTAAGAATTTATAGTTTAGGTTTGTGTAAAGGGTATATAGTTAGATGTTTGTTAGACATTAGTTTGGTTTTCAATAATTAATATTAAAATTACAAAGAAAATAATAGTATTTCAAAATTCAAACATTAAACCCGATTTATACCCTAAAACATCACTAAAGACTCATATGTTTATATAACTTTAATTTTATGAAAAAAACTTTGTTTTATTTTAAAAACAATTGGTATTCAACAATTAATACCATAAACCTTTGTTTCCGATACATTAAACCCTTCAATACCCTAAAATATAACTAAAGACTCATAAGTATATATAACTTTTAATTTTATGAAAAAACTTTGTTTTAAAAAAAAAAAAGGGTATTCAATACTCAATTATAAAAACATTGTTTCCAATACATTAAACCCTTCAATACAATAGGATTTTGTTAGCGTTTTCATGAACGCTACCATAGGGTTTAGGGTTTAGTTTTCAATTATACAAACATTGTTTCCTATACATTAAACCCTTCAATAAAATAAACCCTCCATACCCTTACCCCCTAAAAATACCCTAAAATAAAAATCAAAATAAAATCTACAATTTTGAAAACTACAAACTACAAACAAGACAAATATAACATAACCCCAAATTATACGAACAAATAAATAATATATTTTCAATTTCAACCATAACCCCTAAATATACCCTAAAATCAAAATCAAGATTGTCTCTAACATCTTTTATTTAAAAAATTTGTATGTTTAATTAAAGTTTTATTTTATATTTTATTTGTTAGTATATATTATTTCTTCTAACTTGATATAACAATCTTGATACCAAAAAAAACATTCAACCAGCAAATTAGTTTGGTCTAATGTAATTTAACAACACTCCACAAACTAATGGTCTAACGTAAAGGTTGCACAAACAAGATCCAAACCAAACAAAGTTTGCCAAAAAAAAAAAACAAGTCAACAAACCACAAACACATGTTCTGAAACACAAAGCTCAGTCTTCCAAGAAATAAAATGCAAGGTTCTTTCTGGTATGACTTCAAACCTTAAAAAAAAGATATCCTAGTTTATTTTCACACTTATATAAGGCCAAATATTAACCAAATGACTGAACATCTCACCATAATCACTTTATCCTCTGGCCAAGCAATACAGCTTCCAAGTGCATCTTCCATATATTCTATCTCAGAAGTTATCCTCCACACTACAGCTTCTTTAACTTTCACCACATCCACGTATACTCTACATGCACCAGGGCCCAAAGGTACAAAGTGGACGCGTTGGTCAGGATCAATCGATGACCAACGTCCCTCAGCAACGATGACCTTCTTTCCTGCCAGATCTAGGAGCTTGCATTTTTTATTTTCTTTGAATTTAGTACGCTACAAGAACATAAAGCCAAAAAATCCACAGAACCAACAATCAACTTCAAGCAGCATACCATAAACAATCAACTAAATCATATAACAGAAATTACCCCTGATCTGCGAGGAGGAGATGCTGGAGTTACTGGTAACTTTTCACGGAAAGACTTCTCTTTCAAACCCGAAGTTGGTTTCTTTGTATGAGCTGATGGAGTTATAGGAGACTTTAGGCACTGATTAGTAGGACTAACTCCTTTACACTTGGATGGCTCTACATCAGGAGAATTTGGAGTTCTTCCATCAACTACAACTCTATTTGCAGGCCATGCTACAAAACAGTTCAGATAATCCTCCACAATTCTCTTCTCAACCGTAGGCCTCCATATAAATGCCTTTGGTTTTACTACCTCATCCACATACACTTTTATTGCATTTGGACCAAGAGGAAGACCATTAACCAACGCCTTAGGTTCTCGAGTCTGCCATCGGCCTACAGCAACCACTTCCTCATTTGTAATATAGTCCATGAGTTTGCATTTGTTATTTGCAAGTGTAGATGGACTCTGCAGAACAAAGATGAAAAAAAACACCATGAATTAAAAAATGAACAAATCAGACTCATAGTGATGAAGAGCATTTTTAATAAACAAAGCTAAGAAACTTAACCTTAGGATCAGTGTCTTCTGGAATCAAACCTCCATTAGGAACATTACAATAATCGGCTGGCCATGCAATCATTTCTCCAACTGCATCTTCATTTGTAAAAATATGATGTGCAGGAAAATCTTGAATGGTACATGGAAGCATGGCTCTAATGTGAAAGTAGTGTGACTGAATGTGTCATACGTTAACTCACCTTTCTCCCACAGATGGTTAAGATCCTCTATAAGTGGTTCTAAGTACACATCTATATTGTTTACAGGTTGGCTTGGACCAGGAATCAGCAATGACAACATTATGTTCTCCTCCTTCATACACTTTTCAGGTGACATGTTGTAATTCACTAGCAATACAAGCCAAGCACTGTAGTTAACATTTTTCATGTTAAAAGGATTAAACCCATCCGTCGAGAGTCTAAACTGAAGGTTCCTTTCTTCAGCAGCAAATGACGGTATTTGTCGTTCATTTGATCTCAAGTAACAGAATCTACCGGATGACGGCTTTTACCATCAGTGCTCTTATTACGGAAAGTCCACCTTAGGTCCTTCGCCATTTCCTTAGACCTGAACATTCTCTTTAGACGTGGCATTAATGGAAAATACCTAAGAACCTTTTTTGGAATACCTTTCTTCACAGCACCTGTTCGCGTGTTAATCTTCCATCGTGAGGTGTTTCATTTTGGACAATTGTCTAGCTGCTGAAACTCCTTTCTGAATAAACAACAATCATTCATACAAGCGTGTATCTTCTCATAACCCATTTCAAATGATCTCAGAAACCTCTTCACCTCATACAAGGATGTGTGCAAGACATTATCCTTAGGTAGCATTTGAGGCAAAGTCTCCAGCAGAAGATCAAAGCTTCTATCAGACCAACCACTCTGTGTTTTTATCCTGAAGAGTGAAACAATCGCTGAGAGCTTGCTGTGATTTTCCCAAGTTGGATACATCGGTGTTTCTGCATCGGCTAGTTTGCAAGAAACTCATCTTCTTGCTTATCCTCACCCTTGGCAACCTCACTTAAGTCACCTTGCCTAAGAAGCTCTTCATCCACAAGCTCAGCTGCTTGGTATAAACATAATATCTCTTGGTTCCACTGACTTGCATTGCTACTACAGTCTGTCCCTGATATCATTTCTCCATGAATATACCAATCCTCCCGCATCTTGTAACTCCAATCCATTCCCCTTGTTACAAGATGATCAACAACAATACCAGCTGGGTGACGATCTACGTTATGACAGTCAATGCATGGACAAATGATCATCTCATTGTCTCCTAAAGCTGCACCAACAGACCTCACAAAGTCCCAAGCACCTCTCTCATAACCAGACTCAACTCTTCGGTTTATAAGACATACGAAAGCATCAAACAATAGCAACACTTAAATTATTTTTAATCACCCATTAAACACTTAAGTATATAGATTTTCATTTACCTGTTAAGATGAACCCATGACTTTTCGACCATTTCTATGTTCTAACCGCAACAGAAAACAAACTCGTAAGAATATCTCAAACATCAAACAAACACATTGTCATTCACACTAGCAGGAATAAGCAGTCAAGTATTAAATCAAGCAGAGACTTAAAATGCCAGAAACAATCAAATACGCAAGCAAGACACAGTTAACCAATAAGCTACATACACCAGAAATGCAAAGTTATACTTGGATGGAAATAATTACCTATACAAGCTCCTGTAGCTTCCTTGTAAGATCAACCAACAAAAAAGGCTTCTGATCTCCTTATGAAGCAACCCAAGACCTGCAAATCCATATCATGAGTCTATTCATTTGTAATGCAATAAAATTAATACCATTCAGACGAACAAGAAACAAAAATCCAAAATGTATAACCTTAGTTTTGTTTTGCTTATCTTCGTGTCCTCAAATAGATCTCTGTGGCTTCGAATCTTTCTGCAATGAGAGGTATTTGAAATTAATCAGATAAATCAAAGACACTTTGAATGTGGAATTAGTTCTAGGGTTCAGAAAAACAGAAATCGAAAGAGGGTTTCACCTTGAAATTGCAGATGGCGACGACACCGGTGAAAACGACACCAAATCAGGCCGGAAGAGAGCTGATTTTCAGTTCCGATTAACTTCTACACACCGAATAAAGATGAGAATTGA